>VIBL01000149.1:0-600000 GCA_008271625.1 Lutraria rhynchaena | reverse complement strand
AATGTCATTCTGAGATGACCTGTTTAATCATGGATTTTGTATAATATTGTATACATTTAGTTTAAATTCAATTCACACATTTAAAGTACATATATGTCAACAAAAGTGAAAAGTGACTACAAGTTTAATCTCATGTAACATTTCAGAACGTTCCGTCAACTTGCTACTCTTCAAGTGCACTTAAAACGTCATTCAGGCGTCAAAGACTTTAAATGTATGGTGTGTGCACGAGCTTTTGTCATTAAAAGACGGCTTACTGTAAGTTGTTGATAATTTCATGTTCATCTAATGTAATATTTTGTTTTAAAGTCCCGTGATTTTCTCACAATAATAGCTCATCAGAACTGATGGTTCAGGGTGAGCTGTTAGGATGGGTGGGTGGATGCTCCGCCGTCTGTCGTCTGGCATCATCAATGGTCTTTTTAGCTCACCAGAACCGAAGGTTCAGGATGAGCTATTAGGATGGGTAGGTGGATGCTCCGGCGTCCGGCAACCGTCGTCTAGCCTCAACAATGGTCTTCTCCTCAGAAACTACCAATTGGATTTACTTCAAATTTACTGTGTAGAAGCCTTTCGACGTTTTAATTGCAATTTGCTCATATTATACCAGTTGGCCCCTTTTAGGGGTCACTAGAGCTAAAAATAGAAAAAACTTTAATCATCTACTCATGAACCAATGGATGGATCATCACCAAACTTGGTCTGTAGCATTCTTAGATAGTCTTTTATCAGATTTGCTCAAATAAAAATGGTTGGCCCATTTTTAGCATCCTTAGATAGTGTTCTATCGGATTTGCTGATATAAAAATGGTTGACCCCTGTTAGAAGGTGCTAGAGCTAAAAATAGAAATACCTTTAAACGTCGTCTTCTCATGAACCAATGGATGGATCATCCGTAAACTTGGTTTGTAGCATCCTTAGATGGTTCTCTTTCAAGTTTGCTAAAAATATTTGGTCAGTCCCTTTTAGGGGCTGCCAGAGTTAAAAATAGAAATACCTTAAAATGTCTTTTCTCATGATTCTATGGATGGATTATTACCAAACTTGGGTTTTAGCATCTTTAGATAGTGTTCTATCAGATTTGCTAACATAAAAATTGTTGGCCCCTATTAGATGCAGCTGGAGCTAAAAATAGATATACCTTTAAATGTCTTTTTCTTGTGAACCAATGGATGGATCATCCATAAACTTGCTTTGTAGCATCCTTAGAGGTCAAGTTTGCTAAGAAAGATTTGGTCAGTCCCTTTTAGGGGCCGTTAGAGCTAAAAATAGGAATACCTTAAAATGACTTTTTTTCATGCAACAATGGATAGATTATTATCAGACTTGGATTATTACATTCTTGCATGGTCGTCTATCTGGTATGTATGCTAAAATAAAAATGGTTGCCCCCTATTAGGGGCTGCTAGAGCTAAATATAGAAATACCTTAAAATGACTTCTTTCATGAACCAATGGTTGATCATCACCAATTTTGGTCTGTGTCATCCTCCAGTCATCATGAATATTCCTTTGTAGTATCATTTGATGGTCCTTTATCAAGTTTATTATTGTTCCCCATTGTCTTCCCAGAAGTGTATCTTTATTACCTTTTTAGTAACAAGTTAATGAACATTTATTCTGGTGAGCAATGCAGGGCCATCGTGACCCTCTTGTTTAACTGTTTGATGTTTGGTATGTACTGAGTTGATTCATTGGTATAAAGATCTCATCCTATTCAATCACCATAGTGACATTCTTGACTATTAAGTATGATTTAAAAATTGTCTGTCTATGTCTGTGATAAAATAATGAATTATAAGAAGGAGCTGATAAGAAATTTGATATACCTGATCAACTCACTTCCACACAATTGCTGGAATATAGTTGAAATAAATTAAAAAAAATGGGACAAGAATTGTGCTGATTTAATTGAGTATGTAATAAAACAGTATTGTAATCCATGAGTCAGTAAAGTGTCATGTTGAGTTAAAGTATTAATGTTGTACAAACTTCAGGAACATATGAGGTTACATACTGGGGAGAAACCCTTTTCCTGCAAACTCTGTCCTTATAAAACAGCTACAACCTCTGGATTAAGACTTCATAACAAAACACATTTACGACAGATGGAAAGATCAGTGCAGAATGCGAGATCAGACATCGTGGTACCTAATATGTTTGCTGATGCTAGAAATATACAATGTTCACAAAGACAAACTCATACATCATTAAAGGGTACTTCAGTGGATCTTGTGAAACCATCTGGTGATCCAGAGGACACATCTGAAAATGTTGTGAAAGAAAATAAAGATTTGGGTAAAACAGTTATTGTTGATAGTGATCGTTTTAAAGAATACATTGAGACCACAGTGTCAGAAAGTGCTATAGAAATTGTTAATGATGTGGATTTTGATACAAATGGTTGTGTTATTGAGACAGGTACTGAACTGGAAACAAAAAGGGCCATACATTCCAATAATGAGGAAGAATGTGTGAGTGATTCAGATAATATTGATGTTAAGGTTTCTGATGTTCGGAGTATTGCATCTGATTTAAACAAAATATCTGATATGGAAATCAATAAAAGCTGTGATAATGTAAATTTAAAATCAAATAATACAGGAACAGATTTCCAGTTTTCAACTAGAGAAGTTCTTTATAGATATTTAAATGATTTAATTCCAACAATAGATGCTGACATTTTGTCCAGTAAAATTGATCATATTGTAAATGATTTAACAGATGTTCATGAAATAAACTGTAATAAACTGGGCAGAAAGTTTGTTAGGGACAGAAAGGAACAAACATCAGCAAAGTGTATAAAAACATCAGAGAGAAGTGATGATGAAATAAGAAACTCTGCTAATGTAAATATTGGAACTAGTGGGAGAAATTCCTTGAATCAATCTTCTGAAATATTGAGACAAGAAGTGCAATCAGTTGATATAAATGACTATTCCATTGTTAAAAATGAACCAATCAATCAAAGATACAGTTCTATCCATTCCGAACAAAGTCATAGTATGTCAGAAATACAAGCTAGTCATCGGACTCTCAGTCAATGTTTATCATCAGGTGTTGATTCTATTCATACAATATCTCCTGTCAAATGTCAACCAGGAAACATTCCAGCAACAAGGCATTCAGGTAACAATCTGGAAGGTACAGAACTTACATCATCAACTCTGCGTAAATTGTTAACAACAGTTCCAAAATCATCAATAAACCATTCCATGAATTATTGTGAGACCAACACCAAAAACTACTCCCAGAAGTCTGAAATGGATTCACAATCCCAGAAGAAAATTGTATTAAAATCAACAGCAGGAAACTCGGACATTTTGCATGAAATTTTATCTAAACCTCCTCAATATTTGATAGCATCAAGAAACTCTGTAGCTACATTACATCATGCAGAACAGTTACATGTAAAAGCTAAACAGTGTAAAACAAAGAGAATTATGAGTGAGTCGCAGAATGGATCAATACACTGTCACTTCCCTTGGGTCAGTATTGAGAAAATTAAACTTGAACCATTATCTGGTGATGAGAATTGACATATAGAGAATATTAAGAATTAGTGTTCAAAATGAATGAAACTAATTCAATAAGATGTTTTGTATATAATGCTACATGTTATATTATACTAGGTCAGTTTATTTCAATCGTTTGATATGTGTGTACAGTACATTATTAGTTTATATTGTACTTGCCTTACTCCCAACAAAGTCAATCCTACAGGATGGAAATAAGACTACAACTGAATAGGAAACATCACTCTTGTGAAACCTTAGTGATTCAATTCATGTATTTGTTTCAATTTGATTTTAATTCAATATAAACATGTTTAAGTTTTTTCTCTTTCTTTTTTTGTATATATATATAAAGTTCATCTAAATGGCTTCTATACATATGCATACTCCAATTAGTAAACAGGTGAAAGTTAGTCCACACTGCTGTATTGTATTCCAATGTCAACTTGACCACACTCCACAAGGTACAGTTTGTGTAGTTCTTCAGTCTTTCTGCATGATTTTGTTGCGGCCCTACATAGTAAAATGAAGTTTAGACTCGAGTCTCTTTACACTAACATAAGATTTTCTTCTGAGCTTTATTTGTTACAGGTCAGTGATAAGACTTTATTCTGGTAGTCTGGTGTCCAACCTGTTATTTAGCCATTGTACCAAGCTCATATTGTCAGTCATATGTTGAGAATAAATTATCTCAGTTTTACCTGTATATAAATATATGTTTTATATGTTGTTGTTGTTGTTGTAGTGATGTTGTTGTTTGTGTTTTCACAAACTTGATAGTTTTCTGAATAAATCATGATTTTGATATTAAACCTCAAATTGATTCCTATGACATTAAGACATGCCATGCATGTTCTTATAGTTTATTGTACATGTAATTTACTCTTCAATGTTGTTTTTATATTACTCTTACATTTTAATATTTGGGAATAACTTATACAGTCTGTCCATCACTGTTGTTGTTGCTGCAGTGACAACTTAGTTGTTGTTGAAGTTTGATGTTGTTTTTTACATGTATGAAAAATTTACTTCAGTCAATAAAGTGTAACTTCTGAAATCTAAACTTGGGACCAGCCAAAAAGTTTGGATTATGGAAGTTTCTGGAATTTAGAAGTTTGGAGTAACCTGGACCAAAATGAACAGTTAAACATCAGTGGTTCTTTATGGAAGTGTAATGAGCCATTATTCTTTGTGCAGTACATTATAGTTACTCTGAGACATGATGAAAAAACAAAACAGATTTTGTTTTATTTTTATTGCTAATTAATAATGTTCTTTTTACGACACCATAATTACGCTTTAGTCTCCAAGGATATTTGATTCAAACACTGCAATTTAAATTTAATCCTAAGATTGCAATATATCAAATAATCATTACATTATAAATTTACCACTATCTATCTATGTAATTATGTACGTGGTTCGGTTTTCCCAATTGTGGTGTTGGGAATTTACCAATCCTACGTATGCATCATTTATTGTCCACAGATTAAACACGCTCAGAGTTCGTGGGGAACGGAATCGAAGTATGTGATAATACAAAACAATTCCAATTGTCCATATTACAGATATTTAATTGTCAAATAAATGAAACGTAAAACAAAGTAACCAAATAAATAAAACACTGATTTTAAGTTTTAGATTAACGAAATATATCTATCGTAAGTCCAGGCGAAAATATTTTTAAGCAGCCGACAGAATTTTGATAGATTTATTGGAAATGGCTAGCATCGTCTCTGTCCTGGGCGGCGACTGCACCTCTTTTATATCATCCCCAATGTAGGTACCCACCCTTTTCATCATTTTTGAGTGTTCTGCACACAAGCGAGTGCAGACTCCGGACAGTATTACCAAAAAGGTCTAAAGATCAAGAACTAACATCATGAGTCAAGCATTTTTATCCGTTTGTGAATTTTTGCGTTTGTAGTCTGACCCGGATAGATACATTTAGTTTCCACACAGGTATAATTATCTTAATAGCTATGCATTAACTGTATGGCACATTGTGATTATAACGCATGTCAAAAAAAGGGGACCTTGCTTATTGTTAAACTATTGATAGACAATGAAATCTGCTGTGGGGCGTACTATCTTGTGTCAAGTAATTGATCAAACTTTTTGAAGTGTTTGGATTTTGGAAGTAAAATTACATTGATATGAACCAAAGTTTGTGAAAAATTCAGAAATTCTGCTATTCAGAAGTTTGATTAATATAGAAAACAAAAGGGTAAATTTTGGGACTCGGGGAAAATTGTTCAGATTTTAGAAGTTTCCAGATTTCAGAGGGTCCGGATTTCGGAAGTTACACTGTATTATGTTATCAATTGAAAAGAAATAGATGTTAGTAATTGTGCATTGTATTACATGTTTGTTTGTCAGATTTTGATGTGGTTTTCATTCGGGTTGCAGTGATAATTAACAAGTAATACCTGTACATATTTTGAGTGCACAAGGTTTCAAATTTCATTTTAACAATGTTTTCACCAAATATTACAATCTGTCTGACAGTGTTTTTAACATTGATCTTATTAGTCATATTTTCTGTAAATAAATTCAATTTTAAATGCAGACAACAAGAGTTAATCATTAAATAAAACAGCTTGCTCCTGTGTTACACCAATTTTATTTTTATCACCACTGTGATGTAACTCGTGTTGGTCTCATTTATGACCCAAGTTCTTCACACACAGATTTTGTGTTTTGAAAAAAGGGAATAAATCCCTTGAATGAGGAAAAATATAACACAGGTCTGCTGAAGGGCTATGGCTAAATGTCATTTCTGGGGATGTGGCACGCTAGCAATATTTCTAGTTTACAGTGTTTAATGGTTGAACACTGTTTCTCAATACTATAAATACTCCATGAATCATAGTGTTTTTTTACTGTCCATAGAGCATCATACTTACATATTACTGTCCATACAGCATCATACTTACATACACATTACTGTCCATACAGCATCATACCGACATACACATTACTGTCCATACAGCATCATACTGACATACACATTACTGTCCATACAGCATCATACTTACATACACATTACTGTCCATACAGCATCATACTGACATACACATTACTGTCCTTACAGCATCATGCTGACATACATATTACTGTCCATACAGCATCATACTGACATACACATTATTGTCCATACAGCATCATACTGACATACATATTACTGTCCATACAGCTTCATACCGACATACATATTACTGTCCATACAGCATCATACCGACATACATATTACTGTTTATGCAGCATCATACTGACGTATATATTACTGTCCATACAGTTTCAAACTGACATACACATTACTGCCCATACAGCTTCATACTAACATAAACATTACTGTCCATACAGCTTTATGCTGACATACACATTTCTGTCCGCACAGCTTCATACTAACATTCATATTACTGTCTACACAGCTTCATACTGACATACATATTACTGTCTACACAGCTTCATACTGACATACATATTACTGTCTATACAGCATCATATTGACATATATATTACAGTTTATACAGCTTTATACTGACCTTAATATTACTGTGTACACCGTTTCATACTGACATGCACGTTACAGTCCATACAGCGTCATACTAACATACACATTACAGACCCTACAGCGTCATACTTACATACACATTACTGTTAATACAGCGTCATACTGACATACACATTACTGTCTATACAGCGTCGTACTAACATACACATTACTGTCTATACAGCGTCATACGGACATACATATTACAGTCCATACAGTTTCATACTGACATACATATTACTGTCTATACAGTTTCATACTGACATACATATTACTGTCTATACAGCTTCATACTGACATTCATATTACTGTGTATACAGTTTCGTACTGACATGCACATTACTGTCCATACAGCTTCATACTAACATACACATTACTGTCCATATAACGTCATACTGACATACACATTACTGTCCATGCAGCTTCATTCTGACATACATTATACTGTCTATACAGTTTCATTCTGACATACATATTACTGTCTATAAAGCTTCATACTGACATACACATTACATGTACTGTCTATCCAGCCTCATGCTGACATACATATTACTGTTTATACAGCATCATACTGACATACAGATCACTGTCCATACAACATCATACTGACATACACATCACTGTCCATACAGCATCATACTGACATTTATATTACTGTCCATACAGCATTATACTGACATATATATTACTGTCCATACAGCTTCATACTGACATACACATCACTGTCCATACAGCATCATACTGACATTTATATTACTGTCCATACAGCATTATACTGACATATATATTACTGTCCATACAGCTTCATACTGACATACACATCACTGTCCATACAGCATCATACTGACATTTATATTACTGTCCATACAGCATTATACTGACATATATATTACTGTACATACAGCTTCATACTGACATACATATTACTGACTGTAAATCATCATACTGCCATACACATCTCTATCCATACAATATGTTTTGAAATGCCGTTTACAATCGGACGGCGTCAAGATTCAAACGTGGTTATAGCGTGGTTTGCAAAATTTGGGATATATACATGTGTATATTGGTCCCAGGTAAAATGAATCCGAAAGATTTAGATTGGTCGACCGGCAAACAGAATGTAACGATCGTTTAGGTCCATACCTGAGATGAATTAATTTCAAGTGAATGACTTAAAAAGGAAACTACGGACTGCAGGACAAAGTCATTGGAATGCTAAATATTAAAACAGATAAAAAGATCCTTACTTACTGGGACCAATATACTGGTCCGAGTTACTAACGAACCTTTCCATTTTTAAGCTATATACAGTGATGACAGCTGTGTTGTGTTACATCCATATTTAGTTATCCCAAATGTATGGAAATTAGAGAGCTATACTTGTAGTATATAGGCTATTTTACTTTATCTGTGGTTACGTACAGTAATGACGAAAATGAAGATTAAATTTTAAGTACAATTTAAGAACTTGATAAATCTTGTTTATTCATCTTATTGAATTACAATGCCGTCATGTATCGATTTATTGAATCACAAACATGAGTATTGTAGTGTTTTGTTGTTTTCATTCTGTTCTGATATCGTTCCTCCATCAACATATCTTCAACACAAACAACAACAACTGTACTTGTTACGACCTTTTAAGAAACACTCGTGCCTGTGTGACAACTGTCTAATCATTGTAACACGTCAATACAAGTATATAAGTCGACGTGGGAAAAATGTTGATATACACACGTGTTCTTGTCTGTTGTGTTTTTATGCATAGAAGTTCTTACTTTATGACAAATCTTCCTTAAATTAGTCCATTAAAACTCGGATAATAATTGGTGTATATAAATAGGCACATTTTGCTATAATTACAATTAGTTATATAACTTGCTCCTAACATAAAATATGGAGTTTTTTCTGCAATGTTTAGTGACATTAACGATGTTAGTTCATGAAGCGTATGGAGATTTCAATTGTATTTGTAATTACAATGTAGAAGCTGATGTGTATCCGTCGGTAAGTATTGTAAATTACAGATCACCTCTCTAAATGTCACGTGGATGTCCGTACGGAGGAGCAGTGGTGAGGAAGAAGGGAGATTGACGTCTGTATCAACACTGCGGCTACCGGTGACCAGTATCTTTCAAAGATAAAGAAACACAAAGAATAAGGGTTGTTTAGATGGATCCTCTCGTATAAATTGTCAGCACATGTATAAGAATGAACAAGTATATAAACATGGTAAAACGTATGTATATTGTATTCTGTTTAAGTGAGCTATTTCCATATATCATGGACATGTTTTTGTGATCTATGTATTATGTAGATGGATACCCAGACGACACCAATCGGTTCTCTTTACGAGTTTGACTGTAAACCACAACTTAGTGTGACAGCTGGTAGTCAACAATGGGTGGCTGTAGCATTCGAACATCAGGTAATTGTTTCGTTACAAATGAGTTGAAAATATATGAACACACATGGTGTTCAGACACATAATAAGCTAGCAAAAAGATGTTAATTGAAGTTCAAGAGTCATAAGACATTACAATATACCGGACTATGTTATTTAATGTACAATTCAGGTTGGATATATACAAACAAACTCGCAGCTCCAAACACAGACATGTTCCGGTGAACCACAAAAATTTGATGTACGTAAGTATCTGATTTAACCCTATTGGACAGATTATACACTGTAGTTCAATGTCTTGAAATAACCACATTCATTGATTTTTAAACATGATTGTCTTACGTCTTGTTTACTGACTCAAGGTTTGGTACGAGTGAACTTTTTCATTTCACAGTTACAACCAAGGAGCCAAAAAACACACCGGACTCCTTTACGCTGTCAACATTTAAGACAACTCTCGTTTCTGTAAAACTCGGACAAACATCAGTGGAGAGTATGTTTACGTCACAACCAGTTACTCCACCTGCGACCTCCACCGCCACAACAGCCACCACCACAACAACATCATCATCATCAACTCAAACAACAAAACAAGACACTACCACTGGTGTACGAACTACAAAATATGTTGCCATGAATACAACGTCAGTTCTATCTCCAGTTGTTACTAACTCTCATACGTCAGTTAGTCTGGGTACGTATGCAACTTATACAGCAAGAAGTGAGTGCGAGTTGTTTCTTTTAATGACAGAATAACTCGTTCTCGTGATACTGGTTCGGTATCAAATTGTGTTAAAAATTAATCTGCTTGTATATATATGTCCTTCACTAACACTGACTGTTTGAATCACTCATAAGTATGTATGTATGTTAATATGCATTATAAGTCGTAAGAGGAAAAAAAGATATGAATTCAATATCATGTAGGACATGTATTTCTTCATATGTTATAAGTTAATCTAAAACGAAACGTGATTTTAACAAAAGACGTTTTCTATACTTGTAGGAGACAAGAGTCTTTGTTCAGCAACTACACAACAATTCGCATCAGCTACTGGAGGTTTTATCGGCCAGTTTGTAGAGTCTTGTTACGTTATTGTTCCTCAGATACAACACTGGTCTCAGGCTAAATTAAGTTGTAACTCAGCCGGCGGACATCTCGTAGACATCACTAACTCAGTGGAACAAGACTTTCTATATAACTTTCTACTATCAAAATTTCACCATTCTGTGTGGATTGGTTTAAATGATAAACAAAGGGAGGGTGTTTTCCAATGGTCCTCAGGTTTGTAAACATCTGCATCATCAACACATTCAATAACATCACACTTTATACCATCAATACACTTTATATCATCAAACCATTCTATATCATCAATATATTTTATATCCACACTTAATATGGGAGGAATCGTGGTCAAGAGGTAGAGCATGAATCCGACCTATGATCCGAAGGTTCTGAGTTCGAATACCGGCTTCGACGGGTACATAATCCCATTTTTCGGACGGAGTACTGGTGTAGTGTCCATGAAGCGGACTCGAACGTGGTTAATATAAGCAAAATTGCTTGTTTCACAATCGATCTAAATTATACTAGTATATACTAACATTTAATATGCTGAAGCGATTTAAAAAAAAACTGTGCATGGGGAACATCCACGTTAAAAAGTGACAAGATAACATGATTCACATTTTATTTGCACTAAACGATTGACAAATTATATTTCTAACATTTTACCACTTTCGAAAGATTTTTTTGCATTTTTCATGAGAATTCGGACGGGTTCAAGAACATAAGGGTCAAAACAAATGTCCAGCTGTGTATACTATACACAGTTTTTAAATCACGTCAGTATATAACAACGAATTTTATACAGTCATTACATTTTATATTATCATTACATTTTATATCATCATTACATTTTATATTATCATCATTACATTTTATATCATCATTATATTTTATATTATCATTACATTTTATATCATCATTACATTTTATATCATCATTACATTTTATATTATCATCATTACATTTTATAATATCATTACATTTTACATTGTCATCATTACATTTTACATTGTCATCATTACATTTTATATTGTCATCATTACATTTTATAATATCATTACATTTTATATCATCGTTACATTTTATATCATCATTACATTTTATATTATCATCATTACATTTTATATTATCATCGTTACATTTTATATTATCATCACATTTTATATCATCATTACATTTTATATTATCATCATTACATTTTATATCATCATTACATTTTATATCATCATTACATTTTATATCATCATTACATTTTATATTATCATCATTACATTTTATATTATCATTACATTTTATATTATCATTACATTTTATATTATCATCACATTTTATATTATCATTACATAATATATTATCATTACATTTTATATTATCATTACATAATATATTATCATTACATTTTATATTATCATCATTACATTTTATATCATCATTACATTTAATATTATCATTACATTTTATATTATCATCATTACATTTTATATTATCATTACATTTTATATTATCATCATTACATTTTATATTATCATTACATTTTATATTATCATTACATTTTATATCATCATTACATTTTATATTAACATTACATTTTATATTATCATCATTACATTTTATAATATCATTACTTTTTATATTATCATTACATTTTATATTATCATTACATTTTATATCATCATTACATTTTATATTATCGTTACATTTTATATTGTCATCATTACATTTTATATTGTCATCATTACATTTTATATTATCATTATATTTCATTTTATCATTTCATTTTAAATCATCACATTCTTCAAAAGAATGATTCTTTAAAATTAAGATTAGACTTAAGATGCTTGACACACGGGTCAGTTGCTGTATTTGCTGTAATTGTAGTCGTGTTACTTTGACTTATCGATTGTTTAGTTCTATTTCATTGCACATGTATTCTTTTCTTTACTTAAAACAAAATCTTGTCGTTTGATTATTTATTTAACGACTTTATTTTAGGACAACACCTGACCTATACTAATTGGGCTGTACATAACCATTTCTCTGACAGTTTTGAAGATTGTGTTGTCATGGATACCAGAACACAAAGTGGGAAGTGGGATGACAGAGAGTGCAGTTTTGAATCCTACTCATATATTTGTGAATTTGGTAATGATATTAGACTGTAATGTATCACGTATGTCTACTACAGAATGATTAAAGCTGATATACGTACTACGTGTATTATACATGTATCTGTGCGTCCGCTGTACATGTTTACCACTTACATTTCTAAGCATTTTGACTAAATCAAGTTTTTGTATATCAAATACAGAATTTCATATCATAGATATCACTCTAACAGTGCCTGTCTTTACCATTTAAAGTGATATAATTTGAATTAAGTTTATCTTGTATTACCTTGTGTTTCTTTTATGTGTAATTTACTCATGCATGACAATCTTTTACCTAGTGTCAAGAACAAATGAATCACACCCTTTATGCAACTTGTTACTATCATATAAGAATATAGTTCTATAAGCAATGTTACTATCATACAAGGATATAGTTATATAAGCAATGTTACTATCATATAAGGATATAGTTATATAAGCAATGTTACTATCATACAAGGATATAGTTCTATAAGCAATGTTACTATCATATAAGGATATAGTTCTATAAGCAATGTTACTATCATACAAGGATATAGTTCTATAAACAATGTTACTATCATATAAGGATATAGTTCTATAAGCAATGTTACTATCATGCAAGTATATAGTTCTATAAGCAATGTTACTATCATACAATGATATAGTTCTATAAGCAATGCTACTTTCATATAAGGATATAGTTCTATAAGCAATGTTACTATCATACAATGATATAGTTCTATAAGCAATGTCACTATCATGCAATGATATAGTTCTATAAGCAATGTTACTATCATGCAATGATATAGTTCTATAAGCAATGAATCATAAGTAAGTTCAACAAACTATTTTTAATGTCTTGTTGAATTAATTTCATACAACAGATATTGCTGGCATTCCACAAGACACCACAACATCATCTGTAACATCCGGACCTGGAACCAGTACAGCAGATGGTAATATAATTCTATATGTCGTTTGCAGTCAATATACTCCAAACAGACATTCAAGAAAAAAATACGAAGTTGATAAGTCATTCAAGTTAAAGCGGAAGGTCGTCGTGTTATGAACATTCCCATGATAAATTGACATGCATGCGTATTCTGTTTGGTCACTAAATGAGCTGACGTTTATTCTAAAGTTCTATGTTGTCTTTCTTTCATCCACTTTTCAGGAAACATACAATTATGCCCCAGAATGATTCGAGCCTATGACCAGGATGTCATTATAGCACAGTATGGTAAATACTGTTACGAATTGCTCCTTAACTCCAGGGTTTCGTGGGAGCATGCTGAAAATTTATGCAGTTATAGCGGCGGCCATCTTGCGCATGTGGGCAATGCTAAAGAGCAAGCTTTCATAGACGGATTAATGTCTCGGCATAACCCTAATCATGCCGTGTGGCTTGGCCTACACGATACAATCACAGAAGGACATTTCCAGTGGACTTCGGGTAAGCATTGTTTGTTTGATTATCTTGTAAAAAACCTAAGGACTTTTTTCATATTATTAAAACAATTATATATGTATGTAATGTTTCCTATTCGAACGAATGGTCTTTTCGATAAAAATACAGTTTTCAGTACGATACCTGATACATAGACGAAAAATATGACTTCAAGAATAGCACAGGTGGTCAAAAACAACGCGAAGTGTTTCTTTTTCTTGCTTTTCTGGGTTGTCTCATATAAGTTTATTCTGTCGCCAATTCAAGTATAATTTACGAGCCCAAACTTAAATCTCATACCTGAAATCGCAAATTTAATGATTTGAACTGCAATTCGTCTTCTCCCGATAACTTATTTGTCATACAAATTGGAAAACACGCGTTTTATAAATGTTCTTTTTTCATAGAGATATGAGAGAAGTTGATTTTCAGATTTTTGAAACGGAAAAACAGCATTATAATTTACGGGACATTTACGATTTAACCGATGGTGTTTCCATACAATGTCTAAAGTAAGTATTGTCTATAATCTGCTTTAAAAGACAATTTGATTACATTCATGTACGTATTAAAGTCATGTCAGTGATTCAAATAAAATTTTTGCCAAACTTGATAGTTTACGAGACCTAACTTACGGAACGAAACCCACCATAAGCCCATTTATAGCCATTTCGTCGATTTCTTCCCATGTCGTTATCAAGCACTCAACCGGAAGTCACATGTACGTCGCCATATTTTTAAACAACGCCATTTTCACAATATTTGTCCCCGAAGTATTTCATTTTTGAAAGGTACATACCCACGCCACATTGTTTTGAAGAAGTTTTTCTATACCAGTGATTTAAAGTAAAATGTCACCGGTTATATAACACCATGTACATCCATTGCGGACACTACAAGTAACAATTGTTATATGTAGATACGTAGGTCACAAAAATATCTATATATTATAAATTTGTATGATTTTGAGCAATTTCAATCAAAAGGATATATTTATCACAATATTTTTTGCAAAGAAATCATTAACCAAGTTTTAATGAGTCAAAACTTTATAAAAAAAGTGTACGAAAATATTGTCATAATCTTTACATAGCTTTTACAGCTTTATACCTGGACCTGAGTAGAAATCAAATCATATCAAACTGCAAGGACTGTCGGTGAAAGTTAAAAAAATACGAGTATATGATACCTGCTAAAGACATTTAATGGAAAATGCATGATTTTGTTGCGGACACTACATAATTGCACTTATAAGGTCTACATGCAAAAATGTCAATCATTTTAAATTTTAAAAGTGAATGTCCATTTCAATCATTTATATTAACATGCTATAATGCATATCATATGTATGGCAAATAATAAATAACTAGACTTTTTAAAAGGTAGCCAACACTTGAAAGGTTTTTTTTCAAATGCATGCTGTAAGTTTTCTACACCCATACTATTTATATTTTTTATTAAAAAAGATATAACTTTTCTAATTTTGATATGTAATGCATTTGCATGGAAGATGTACAAAATGTATTGATAATATTGAAGTTGCCTTACTTTACAGAATTATGTCCCCTTAATGTCATTCATTTATTGCGTTAGAAGAAAAATTTGTTTCGCGGGGAATTTTTCAAATTTTTAGTATGCATAGTGGTTGAATAGAAGATGTGCACAACATATTATTTTGGCTATAAATTTGCCATACATTGCAGAATTACGTCTCTTTGACCTTAGTAATTATTTCCATTGTAAAGAGTAGCATATGATTTTATATGAGAGCCTGTGTCATGTTTCTTTATGTACCTTCAAACGAATAGAAATTATGTCTTGGCATATCATGGAATTGTATACATTGTAATTGTAGTTTCTTTCAGTTTTGTCCAAAGAATTGTTTCTTTAATAACTGAAAGAAAAAACTTAAGCAATTTCTTTGTATACTCTGTTTAATTTGTAATAACTACTACACAATATGCATTAAATGTTTGTATCATTCCCTTAATATGCCAATACACAACTATTCTAGTCAACTATTTGCATGCCATGTAAAAATGCTCTCATGCTCTCTTTCTACTAATTGCATTTTTTTGGGGGGGGGATTTAATCAAAATTCAGTAATAGGTCTAAGGTCTAGCTGTTGCTAAAATTAAACTTAATATTAACATATTAACATTAAGATGAATAAAATCTTGTAGTGTCCGCAACACAGAAAGCCAGAAACAAATATGTGTTAATCACTCGTTTGTTCTAAGAAATGTCCCATATGTTTTCTTTACACATTCTTGAGCAATCCTTCTCCTTTTGAATCATTAAAATTGTTAGAATATTTCAAATGTCCTTACCAGATCATGGGAAAAGTACACTAATTTCATAGTTATGTCATTCTGGTAAAAAAACAATTATACTATAATGTTATTTCTTTAATATATTTTCATTATTCTAATCAAAACAAAGCTATTAAAACAAAAAAAAAACATAGAAAATCTTGATTACTCTTAAGATTAGAGGTCTATTTTATATTTGTGTTGCGGACAATGCACCCATGCGGACAAAGCGTTTAATAAATTGTGATAAAACTAATAGACATATGAATGAAGCACTTCATGTGTGGAAACATGTGCTAAAGGCATTTTATACAGCAACAAAATTGGCTCGGTATCTCATGCTTGGTGGAGTGAGAGAGACTGTGTTGCAGACACTACAAGATATAATAACCCTTTTTAGTGACTCGAAAGGATACAATAATATAAATTTCCAATAAAATGCAGTTTAATGTATGACTTTTTTGTTTCAACAGCAAATAAATCTGCAACATAAGCTGTTGATCAGCTTAAAAATCAATTGACAGAATTGGGCAAAATCTATAACAAGAGACTACCTTTAGTTAAACCCTTACCATTTTTTTATTTTTTTTTGTCGAAAACTGATGACATAAAATGTATATAACTAAAATGAATTGTCTGTATAATTACATAGTTATATGAAGTGAAATGTCTTAGCAAAGTATACTATGATTGTTCAAAATTAGTGATTTTTAAATGAAACAACATAACATTGCAAAAAGCATCATTTTTGGAACTTCATCCGGTTATTACTTAAAAATAAGTGTATATAGGCATGCTATATATCGTTGTCAAGCTAAAGCAACATCCTGCATAATCAAAAATCAGTTTTCATTTAAATTGACCATACCAAACCTCTATTGGACTGTATAATATGGGCTTTCTAAAGGGGGACAAATATTGTGAAAATGACGTAAACAAGTTGGCGAGCGGAAAAAATTAAACTCGGTAGCTAATTCACACATTCATAAAATAATATGACAATATATTATGATTGAAGTCGAAGTCGCCTTTTATCTGTGAAAAAAGAACCGGTCCCTTATATTAGAAGAAAATAAGAAAATAATACATACATAGCTTGATACGAAAGTATTCTAAAACAACACGATGTTATTTTATAAATTTATGTAAAATCGATAAACAATGTTACTTGCATGCTTATATAAACTAATATTCCGATTTTAAGTACATTCACCGCAAGGAATAAATGCATTTAAACATTTCAGTTACCTTGCATTCGTATACTTCATACATCTCTGTGAGTTGTATGTTTATCAGATACACTTTCCCATCTTCTCTTGTTGTTTAATTTCAAATATATATTGTATATATATATACAGTGAAAATGAATCAGATTTGAACGTATCTGGTAAACAGATAAACATGAACTCCTAACACACATTCACACTCAATAGAGCACATTAATGATGTCATATCCAGTTATCTCAGGGTCCCGTATATGAGATTTATTTGTTCCATAAACTAGAATACGTTTTTCAATCCATGTGTAGACATTCTTACAGAAATCTCGTAAAATCGTAATAACTAACATAATCAAATTAAATTAAGCAAAAATTTGAACATTCTGGTGAAACAATACAAACTAATGACAAATATATTTGTCATTTTTAACTCAGTGTACTTAGATTGGCACAAGGTACAGTTTTACCTCTCTTTCTCTTTCAGGGTGGCTAAGTCTAGAGCTGTAAAGGTATGGAAGAGTACCGCATCAGGAAAAAAGAGAAGCTGGGTGAAGACTGGTATAGAAATGAGCAGGAAATGGTAAAAAACTACTTTAAGCCAACTGAACTCCTAACAGAGAATTCAAAAAGTTTAATGGCACAAGAAACAAAGTTGCTTTGATGAAATGGAGCCCGTTGAAATAATGACTTCCATGATGACTAACATGTTTTACTACTGTAAATCAGGGTGAAAGTAGTCAAGAAGTACGAAATGAAGAAGATGATGGTGTTAGTAGTACTTTAAGTGAAAATACACTGACAGTAAAAATACCACTTCGTAAATAGGTGCCTGGCCCTAGTGGCAAGAGAGATCCAAACAAGAGACAAATTGACCACTTACAAACAATAATCGGTGGAAGAATAATTAAGAAATATAGATTGAAAGTATTTACATGATATAACAGATGTAGTTAGGCGTTAAGTGTCGATTAATACGCGAGAAAATGAAAAGAAGATGAGAACGTTGATCGTGAGAAGAAACAGAATAGACTTCTGCATGATTACATGCATAACTTCAACCTACATTTCATTTCAGAAATATATTACCAGATTTCAAAAGCATCGTTGTATAGACTTAGACCAAAGGAACTGACATTAGTCAATTTTGCATCAAGGAGTGTCTGCTTATATGCTAAACATCAGAACATGAGTTTCAAGCTAAGTTCTTTAAGGAAAATGAACACGTGCTCCTGCACTAGTCTAGATGCCTATGAAAATATACATAGTATCAATTACAATATCAATCACAACTTGATAAATCTCTTGATAACATTGTTCAAAGTAAAAGTAAAAAGAAAAAGTAAAAGTAAAGTTTCAACAAAGAAAGAGACTGAAGCCGCAAAGTGGAGAGAAAGAATGCTTATTGTCGATGTAGAGGTAACACGTGAAGAATTTGTGAATACATTGAAGAAAGAATTAATAGAATTGCGTCGCATATAGGTCGATTAAGTTAATGAAAGAAAACTTACCAAGAAACCGGTCGTTGATTTAGATGAACTTTTGTGAGAACTGTACTTGCCAGACAGTTGAAGAGATACAGTCAGCTTATTGGAATACTTGAATAATGGGCATCCTACACCCTAAGGTCGTGTACTTCAATGACAATGACGGTACCATTTGTCATAAAAACATGGCCTTCGTGTCAGGAGCGCTCAACCACAACGCCTCGATAGTATCAGCCATAATTGCAAAGACCGTACGAATTGTGAAACAACTGAACTTGAGTTCGTCCATTTCTGGACTGATACCCCACCTTCACAGTACAGGAATCGGACGATTTTTTTATTTGGTTTGTCATTTCGAACGTATGTATGCCTGTAAGGCAAGTTGGCACTACTTCGAGAGTGGTCGTAGCGAAAGTGCCTGTGGTGGAGTTGGAGGAACCACAAAAAGGAGCGCAAACATAAGCACTCAAAAGCAAGGATACAGGATGTTCGCGATTTTATGCATGGGCGATAGGAAACCAGAGTGAGATTCAGTACCATCTTATAACACAAGAGGGATATGACCATTACAGTGAAGATATTGGGAAGAGAATGAATGAGATAAAACCAACGAAACACGATGTCCGTGCATGCTGTTGCTTCAAGTGGTAGGGGCAACCAGTTGTTGAGAGATGCATCTTGTGTTTGTCAAAACTGTTTTGGACAACAAGTTTTGATTCCAATGGTGAATGGAGAATTGCAACTATGACAGTAGAGAAACTTAATGATAAGTGTGATGTATAAATTAATTCAGTGCTAGTAAATGATACTATTGCATGTAGTGGTGAAGGTAAAGTTAGCAGGCAGGTGTCCAACTTTGTTGTTGAATATGATGACAAGTGTTATATTGATTAAGTTTTAGAAGTTGATGATAATGATGAGTCATTTTTATAAATTTGATGACTAAAAGTGGTAAAGCTGTAAAAAGAATTAAGTGGCCATCAAGGATGGATCGAATTAGGGTTGAATAAGATGAGGTCCTGCGCGAGATTGGTGCGCCATTAGCAGGGAGAATCTTTTCTGTGCCCGAAGATATTTTACAGTTCATGGAAGATAGAACTGACTTGTTGAAGTTGACACAAGTATCATTTCCTAATACTGGGGTTACAGCATTCCATGGCTGTATACTTCATATACTTAAATAATTGTAAGTTTTTAACCTGTGAACTGTTTTCAAATAAAATGTACACGTATCTCTAGAAATCACTTAATATAAGACTTTAGGTACAGTATTATTATTCCTAAACTGCAAAATAGTGTATGTGTTGTCGATATGTCACATGACAATAACATTATTGACACGCTTTTTTCTTATTTAATCATTCGCGCCTACTTGCAGACAACATTTTACTGGGGTAACACATGTTTTACACGTGTATTGAATGATCTGATATTTCAATATTAACCAATTTATGAAACGTTGTTTGACTTACTTTATACTACATGTATTTCCAGAGCAAATTTGCCAGTTTACTTGAACAATCCATTTTGATTCATACAATTTAATACATCAAGTCGATTATACATTCATACGGATCAATACGGGAGCACTTTTGTTTGTCTTAAGGAGGGCACAGCTCCTGTAAATAGTCGATTTTAGTATGTAGCATCTTACATTTAAATAACTGTTGTCAGCTTTCCAAATAAATTATATTTTTCTGCTTTAGACTTATCGGGGACTTCTATCATTAGTTAATGGTGGACACGCAAATATTGCTTGATGAATTCGTAAAAACGTCATTTCTAAACCCTACTTGGCAATTCTACATAAACATACGTACCTTGATACTCGTATACACTAATCAAAACCACAGTATGAGCCTAGTATATGTACTACAACATGAGTCTGGTATATGTACTATAACATGAATCTGGTATATGTACTATAACATGAGTCTGGTATATGTACTATAACATGAGTCTGGTATATGTACTACAACATGAGTCTGGTATATGTACTACAACATGAGTCAGCTAACGATTTTCTCAGTATACAATGAAAATGGCGTTAGTATACATATTGTACATTATTGACTGTACAAGACTTGAGTCAAGTTATTTCGAAATTAAATTTGATCTTTTTTAGGTGACCCATTCCAGTACTCTAATTGGATGGATGGTCATGTAGATAATACTGTAGGTGGTCACAGTGATGAA
Source organism: Lutraria rhynchaena (assembly GCA_008271625.1). NCBI lineage: Eukaryota > Metazoa > Mollusca > Bivalvia > Venerida > Mactridae > Lutraria > Lutraria rhynchaena. The sequence continues at coordinate 578,663 of VIBL01000149.1, read as the reverse complement.
GATTGTGTTACTCTGGTTCCACAACGTGGAGGCAAGTGGGACGATGTTACATGTGGTTACGAGAGGGTATTTGGATCGGACTCTGGAGAGATTCATTATGCTTTCTGTCAATATAGTAAGTACATTATTGATAACATTACATTGATGGCAAATAAGAAGCGATTTTTTTTAATTTTGATGAAACTTGAATTCAGATTCATGACTAATTTTCTCGGATCTTCTGTCATATGTCTGCAGATTTGAAGTAAATATTTAAAACATCAGTCAAGCTGAAGGAATACGTTATTGTATAGCACTGCGACTAAACAGAAATTAACAGTAAAGGTCTAATTAATCATGTAGAAACATCATATTGTAATTGCAGTGATCTTGTAGTTGCTGTATAAACTGTGTAATAAACAATCAATTAACCCAAATAAACAGCATTGATTTTACACGTGCTCGAAATGCAAAATCAGTAAAACATGCACATGCTTGGTTTAATGAACGTTGACAGTTTTTTGCATTCATTTTGTAGTCTACAAATTCATAATTTATTCATTTGTAGAAATCCACCCCACCCAGGTATTGGTTGGATAGACGCATGTATAATGTTGTATATACACACAGTGGAGTCACAGTGCAGCATATTTGTCTGTTTTACTGATGTTTATGAAATAAACACACTATCTTAGTACTTCATAAGACTTCAACCAGTATTGGACACGACTTCTTGTAACTTGTAGAATACATCATATGACAAACACATGAATTTTATTTCCTGTAATATAGGCCAACGGCCATAAATACAAACCATTATGTTGGTTGAAGGCATACGTGGTGTAATCTCTATATATGTAGATACAATATATAAACATCATAAATACATAAATATGAAATTATAATTCATTTAAATATATCATATTTGCCAACAATAATTTTCAACATAAAAAGCTACTTCACATACACAAGTTTCGACCTTGGAATTAAGTAGATTAAAGAATCCTTGCAAAGTTTTAGTAGGAGTATATCAATTTAAAAGATACTGATTACGTATACCATTGTCTTTTTCTCATTCAAAGAATATATTGAATACACTTTAAACGAAGAATGCATTACATTTCATAACGATTTTCATACGATATAATTGTATGCCTCCCAGTTTCTACAAGTAATTTGTTACCAGAACAAGGAAATCTTGACAACGCAAATCTAAGTTTTAGAGGAAGATCTATAGCACGATATTCTTCTCTATCAACCAAATTTGAAATGAATACAGTCAAAACTCATTATAACGACGATGTGAGAAAATATTTACACATGTCGACAAAATAAAGGCGATAAATCTGGATCTTTTTGGTATTCTCGCCTTAATGTTTTCGAACTAACGTAAAAATTTCACCTTAAATTTCATTGCAAAGACAGAAATATTGCACAACTCGTGTACTACTTATTATTTTATATATTTATATTTTGTTAACCGTTCCTTGAAAAAAATAGTGCTGTACTGAAGATATTGCAATTTACGACTAATTGTACTAGTAATCATGTCATTCGTTACTTACATTTTCCGCAAAGAAAGACGTACAATTCGCTTTTCGTATATTTTAAGACAACATATTAATTATAAGTGGTATCTCGAAATAATGAATGAACAAAGATGTTACATACGTGCGGAACAGTGGACACTAGACATGTTAAAAAGGTAAGTGCTTAATTTTACTTTTACTCGTTGATTGTTACATTTTATGATTAAGTCCTTCCCTACGTAGTGATCAGGGCAGGCTCTTGTTTCAAATTGCTATTATTCGCAAATATTACAGGATGTAAATGTTACTGGCAATTTTAACCCAAAATATGATCAGTTGTTAGTGGTGTTAGAATGAACCGCGACACTGATATAAGCCAATGACATGTAAAATTTAAATCTTGTTAAAACCTTTTACATTTTTATTTACTAAAACGATTAGATGTCAACTAAATTAAAGCATGAATATTCAAAATGTAGACAAACAGCAATGTAAAAATAAAGTCAACTGTGTTTATCATGTGGAGAACTATGCTTTGAAGAAATTGAAAGTACCTAAAAGTAGTTGATAACACCAACAAATTGATCAAAACAAGTGTTGATAACGCTATCATACAACACAACAAAATACATTGACTATAACAGGTAAACGTGTGATCAGATTCATAATATTTGATAAACAATGATTGTTAACTTCAAACAAATAAAATCTTTTGTTTGAATATATTATCTGTAAAGATGTAGTTTTCAGTTATAACACTTTTATTACAGCATTCCAGAAGTCATACTTTCACAATTATTTCCGTATGCAAATAAAAATCACTTTGGACATTCACAAAATTTTTGTGATGCAAAAATGTCCTCCTATACTTTTGAAACTATTTCTGTACTTACATGGTTATGTTAAAATTCATATCTCCAATGTTTCAGGTTCATTTCAAGCTGTCAAACAATGAATGTCCTGTATGCAAGGACATGTTTAAAGATTCTGATATTTTCACTTGTGGACACTCTTTGCGTTACCCATGTGGGCTTCAGTGACAAGTAAACCATCAGATCTGCACCTAATGCAGAGGACCAATACATAAACTGTGCTCAGTGAATGACAATTAAAGTATTAGTATCAGACTTCTTACAAGTATTTATTAAGTGCTGATTATTATTGTAGGCCATGACACCTTGTTCTAAGATGGCACCTCATTATTGTTCAAGTACTTCAGTTGATACCTCTACAGCAGGAGCGGTTTGCTAACTAATCTTTGTCCCTTTTCAAACCTGAATGTTCAGCATAATATTAACAGAAAATCAATAGTGTGAAATAGTGCTGACATTTTGAAATTTGCAATATTAAAATATTCTTGACAGTGTGATGTTACATGATGATTTTGACATCAGAAATTGTAAAAATGGTAGTTAATAACAATTTTTCATTCAAGTGTGATGCTCTATTCATTGTAGTCATCAACACTTCAAAGCAGTTTATGAAAATAAAAACATTGTATCCAAGTTTGCAGAAAAGCAAGAATTTTAATAAAAGGTTGTGTTGACAATTTTATATTACTTATGTTATTGATAATTGTATTGGAGATGCTATGTATGACCATTTCTATTCTTTAAACCAAGTTGTTTGTTTTCTTTGTACATGTATTAACTTATAACCCACAATTTTATAAGTGCATCTAATAAACCTGGACAGTTCTGTAATTCCTGACCGTTTTGATAAGTATTACCATATCATCAGCCAAAAGCAACAAAATTAAAATGAATGTCCCCGTTTTGTAAACAGGAATTAATCTCATTCTGAAAATATATTTCTAAATCTTCAACAAATTATGGAAACAAAATGGTGACAATTAATCTATCCTTGTCCGGTGAATACTAAAACGTTAATTATATATAATTATTACAACTTGGAGCACAAGATTTAACCTTTTGATACATGTCGTTTATTATTATAAGTTATTTACCATGTATACCATTATTATATAGGCTTATCCATAATCAGTTTCCATAAATAGTATCAAAGCATTCACATAAATCAACAAAACACAACACTAACACAGATCTTCATCTGAACAGTTGATTTCAAAAGAACATTCTGTACCACCAAACATTATAGGTTGGTAATACAACAGGTTGGGTTTGCCCGTCACACGTTCAGTATTCCTTTGGGAGCGAATTGTGTGTATATTCCAGGACTTCTTGAAATTGTCAGGGTGGTTTTGAATAAGAGGCATGAAACAAAGTCTTAAACACTCAATATGAAGCTGGTCAGTTGATATTTTCATCTAACGTCATATCCTGGTTTGTAGGCATACAGTAGGAGCACTTGAAAGCAACTGCCACTACAGGTTACTGAAACTAAAACAAAATAAAAATTGCATACCAGTTAATTGGATGCAGTATTGAAGCTACAAGAGAAGCCGACACACTACCCAGACCTTGGAATACATGATAGTATTTATTATTCTAGTAAATAATTCGTTTAGACTTATATGTCGAAATATACAGTCAAACTTAACGGTTGGACTATTAATTTTTGTCGGAGAAGACCCAAATTAAAACAAAAGGATGTCAGAGTTAAAGAACTTGGTCTGTGACTTCAGACATTTCTAGACATGAGTTGAATTTTAATCTGACGGTTGTAGTAGTTTTTAAGATATAAACTTGCACTAAAACCTTAACAGCACATGTCCTAACAGAAAACAGTCATTATTTCTGTCCCAGTGACAGTAAGAGTTTTGGAACTTGGTCAATTATCTCAAATGATAAGCAAAAAACATGCGTGAACTATCAATTAAATAACTTGAGTGTTTTTTTTTTCAAATATGAGCTTGCATCAACAAGGTCCCATATACCTACATCTAATAATATAACAATTAGCCTAAATAAAAGGCCATGTAACTCTACAAAGCCTGGAGGCAAAATATTGCGTCTTTACCTACTTGCATAAATTATAAACACAAAGTTATAAAGGCAATCCTTTAGAACTGTGGAGGATGTTCGCTCCGCATGATCCCGTTGACACTCATACAAAGATGAAAGAAATTGCTAAAGTTCAAGGGCAAATAATTCTGGAGAGAGAAATGCCAGACATTGCCTAGCTCTACAGCTTTTCATCTTGAAAACATAGATCAAGTTTAAGAGCGAAGTCTTTAAAGTCTGAAAGAAGTTCTCTCTACAAGGTATTATAAAAATTCGCCAAAGTTCCACAGCAAATAACACTGTATGGCATGGAGGCAGAAATAAATCTGGCACAACTTCGTTTCATCGTGGACACTTGCACTTAGATTCAAATTAGAGCCTTCAAAAGTGTATAAGTAGTTCTACAAAGTTATTATATCTACGCAAACTGATCGACCGACTACCTGATCAATATGGTGACTCCATTGTTCCCCGTCTCAAACTTCGTTTGCGGGTACAACAACTGCTTAGTATGTTTGTTTCAATAAAAGGACAGAATTAATGCTTTACGGTGAAGATAATATTGATAACAATTTTCTTACCAGTGAAATACTACATCCATTCCTGAAAATCAGTCGGCATACCGTGCTCTCCCTTTGAAAAATTGTTTTTGATGGGCAAACGTATATAACATCTTTGTTCATTCATTATTTCGAGATACCACTTATAATTGATATGTTGTTTTAAAATATACGAAAAGCGAATTGTACTTCTTTCTTTGCGGAAAACGTAAGTCACGAAGTTTAAAAATGACATGATTACGAGTACAATTAGTCGTGAATTGCAATATCTTCCAAGTATAGTACTAAAGTCTTTTTCAAGAAACCGTTTACAAAATGTTTTCAACTAAGTAGTACACAAAATGTGCAATGTTTCTGTCTTTGCAATGAAAGTTAAGGTGAAATGTTGTGATATTTTACATTAGTTCGTAAATATTTAGGCGAGAATACCAAAAAGATCTAGCTTTATCCCTTAATTTTGTCGACATGTGTAAATATTTTCACATATATTTTCTTGAGTCCCTTTGAGGCATCCGTATGTACGTGCTGAATCTGGGAAACCTTTTTCATACCTGTAATCATGTGATCTAGCGAGCTTCTTTACGAATATTTGATTTATAGACATTGTTTTATTTACAGTTTGACTCTCAAATAAATATTACCCATTGTTTATAAATACCTAGCATTAAATAAACTTGTACACTGTATCAAATGGTAGCATACTTCTGCCACCAGATAACCACTTAAATATCACGTTATTTATGTGGTTATAACGCATTAGTTAACCAGTTAAACTCTTGTTTGTCGCATTGACTATGTGGTGAACGCGTAAAGTAACTAGTTAATATTTTAATCCAAATAAACATCTTAATTAAAAAAAAAACGCATGATAGTGACAACAACCGCCACTACTTGCAACATTTCAATGAGTAAATATAAAGTGGTAAGAGGTTATCATATTAAGTATCACATTAACCAACTTACCACTTGTCTAAAAATACATAATTGTTAAGTAGGTTTACGTGTTAAGTAGCGCATTAACTTTCATCTTGGTACCTGCGCTGACAATAGTTCAGTTAAATAAGCTGAGTTATAATTAGACCAACTGAACCTTTAAGCAATAGGGGAGACCGGTGTTAGTTCGGCCATGGGGCATGTCCGGCAATTGGTGATATCTAGCGTGTAAAGCACGATAAAGAGTTATTATCAATATTGTGACATCACTTGTGACGATGCTGTCCACGTTACGACAACTTTGTCCACCAGTTGATGTTTTATGTCGTTTTGGAACCGAAACTTCATTTTTTCGCCTGATGAGTAAATTTTCCACATGCATGTCAGTTTTTGTTTTTCTTGAGATCCGTTAAGATTGAGATGAAAGTTTTATATGTGTATTAAGCTAAGATAATGGGCTTTAATATAATACCATGTTGATTTCATTTCGTGAACCATACAAGGAGGTACCGGTAAATACTGTCTAGGGGCAAGTTCGGCCTTTTAAGTAGCGACACGTTCGACTTATAGCTGAAGAGTAATACAATGTCTAAGCACGGATCATTTGAGAATTTCTGTTCTAATTGTTTGTAGTTTTGAAACAGTCGCTTCAGACCGTATCTAATGCAGACGCTTTAGATTTACTTTATTATATATTTATTTCAGAATTTCACGATGGTGTGTACGTACAAGAGGAAAGGGGAGACACCACGTCAAAATCGTTAGATCATTACAGGAGTACTTCAAACGGGTACAGGAAACAAATCAATTGTTTGGCGTTCCATCGTCAACTGATACAGATTAAAATAAAATGAAAATGTTATCTTAGGAGAAATGTGAAATTGAGTTTTTAAATGTTTCACATTCAAGGTTTTAGACTGTTGGACAAGTTTATTGTTCAAATTCAATGTTAATTTTCAAAGTAATAAAATTATGATGATGTCAAAGAGTTATAAATTTGTTTTACATTTTCAATCTGCAATTGATACCTTAATATACCTTTTTTAGAGATTTATCTGTATAAATAATTTATAAATTGACACTTAAATAAAAAAGGGCTACACTAGCCCCGGCCTCCCCTACAGTTAACACTCTATATTATATTATGACTTATGTGGGAAGCCAACACAATTGGCTTTGAACAAAAATTGGTTTGAACTTACATAATTGCTGAGTTTTAAAACAAGTTTGGTGCACATATATTGTGCTCTCCACATTTTTTTTTCAATTCACACTGAGAGATTACAAGACTACATTTTCCCTTTATTGCTTGGTGTGTTTAGAAAATCTAGGACGTCATTGAAATGAGCATGTATTTGGTAAAGATGAGAACGTTTGTGTCATCATACCAAACGTCATCAAATCAGACAATACGTGCATATATATCTTGCTGTATATCTAGGAATTAGTATAGGAAAAAGTTGTTTTAATTCAACGACTGTTATTCTGATTACTATTATAACATGCACTAGAAAGACATGCGCATCGTTGTGTACATCATGTACCATAACCTTCGAAGAGATTTAACGTGATCTATCGCATTTTTGTTTTCGGAACGTGCTGCACAGGCTTCCTATTGGTTCATGTTGTAAATATGGGAGGAGTTAAAGTTATGTTTACAACGTAAGTACTTATTTATAGTGTACTTACACGATTTGATTACTACGGACGTGACTGACTTCACTAGCTGGAAATATTGAAGATGAATAACGGTAGGTCGAGTTTAATTCATCTGACAATTAATTGTACGAATTTCCATCGAATTCATTTATGTTTCATCAAGAAATTCGTGTAACCATCAAATAATTTTATTTACATTATATTTTTATGGTGGATATAATACAGTGTTTCTTCTCTGAAAGCATATACCGATAATTTTTCTTAAAAGTCAATTCCACAAGGAAGAGCAAGTTTGCCTGTATTCCAATCAAATGAAAAGCATTCTTTATTTTTTGTTTTGAAATACGATAATGTTGATATCAATATTATAAACTACATGATATTTGATACATGGCATTGTTGATGATGCAACTTGAATTATGATCGTGTAACGATGTCACAAGTATGTTGTTTCAATGTTATTATTAGAGTTGACGGGGCGAATGCTGATGTGATTATAATGGTGTTATATGACTGTACGCGAACAAATTTCGTCCCCGTTAATTTCGTCAAGAAATTATAGCTCCATGTTGTGGTAACGCCGACTATAGTTTTTAAATGTAAAATGTTATACCAAATTGTACCTACCGAGTCAAGATCATCATCACGTCTGCACTTCAAACGTCAAGTTTACACCATTTTCATATCGGAAGATCATATGGACGCCTGATACATAATACTCAATTCTGTCATAGAGCTGAGCTTACAAAACTAACTAAAGTAAAATGTTGATAGAAAACACATGACAAATTCTTTGTTGTAATGTTGTTGTTTGTGATAATTACGCAATATCGTAATTATTTCACGGTAAAAAAATACTTAGTTATCTAGTATAGAAGTACATGCAATAGTAAGTTCTTAAATCTTGTTGGTCATCGAATGATTTGCGTATTAAATCTGAAATTAAGAGTGAAACGATTTTATTTCCTTGCTATAAGATTACCATCCGCCGATCTTAATCAATGGCCCCTTGTTACACGAGGGGAGGTTAAAACATTCAGTTTTAGCGAAACCAATACAGACTAGAAACACGATTTAGTTTGTTGATCGTATCATGCTAAATGCATTTTCTAAAATATTGCAGATGATATGAACAGACCATCATCGATTAACGCGTTTCAACGTTATTTATAATTATGATCAAACTTTGTTCAGATTTGGGCAATGAGCACTCAGCATTGTATGATAACATTTATTTATTGCATAATACAGGCGGGAAAATATCTTAATGCGATATACAAGTGTAAGAATAAATTTGTTAACGTCGGCCTGTTTTATCGTTAACTTGCACAAACAAGATTGTTAGTATAAAAACAAATAATTGATCAGCGCATGACCAGATTTTCTTACATAACAACTTTACCGGCTAGAACGTTGATAATCGAAGAAAACAAACACATGTTGTATATCGGTCAGCGTGTACCTATATACAGTGTGTTAATATTTACCGAACCGTTTCACAATCAGTGCGCACAATAAAATCAACAAACACTAAAATCAATCCTCTAACTGGATCTTTCGGTGTAGATTTTTTTCTTATCAAGTTTATCACTTTCAGACATTGATCCTGTAGAATGTAAAACATTTTAACTTGTCAACTTTTAGACGATTGGACGATAAATATATACAAATTTCAGTATGATTGAAGTAGAAATGAGATTTTGTCCTGGATTAAAGACACGTTAGAATACGATTAGCTCTCTTATTGATTTATGTCAGCAACAACGAAGTACGCATAAGATCAGTGCATCAGACAGAGTATATTAAAGTTGTTTGCAAAGTTTTGACCAAAATTATTATTCCATTTGTATTTAAAATGATTGTACCTGCTGTAGTTAAGATTATTGTATCAGTTGTGTCTAGCGAATTCGTTGAGACCACGATAATCGATATCGATGCAACATTACACTTCGTACTGTCTGATTTTCCGTCTGTCCGTCAACCAGCCCGTTCAGGATGACCCACCCGCCTCTCCGACTGTCTGACGATCTATTGGAAATGTTGCAGTATTGTATACAGAAATTAGGCAAATGATGATTAGTTGTTGTATCGAGTTATCGCCATTTGTCAAATTCAGTTCAGAAGCATTTATATGAGATCTGTTCATTTACGTTTTGGCTCTATCTGAGAAAACACACGAAATGTTATAAACGTGTTCTTTTAATTTTTTTAAAGAGGACATTGAGCAGTTGGTCAAGCAAAGTCACGAAGCAAAGAAGAAAGCTTACTGTAGATACAGCAACTTCCGTGTAGGCGCTGCCTTAATGTGTCAGGATGGTACTGTTATAACAGGTTATACAATAGTGCTACAATACGCAATATTAACATTATACTGTGTTGAGTTCTATATTAATCACCCCTACCGCCAATGGACTTCTCCAAACAAGCACCACAAAGTATACTATCATGTTTCACATTAAACACATCCCCTCATTCTGTTTGATCGTGTACAGCAGGAATTCAATAACATGCTTAGAATATATCACGTGTTTTGATTAGTCTATATCACGTATTTTGTCTAGTCTATATTACGTGTTTTGTCTGGTCTATATCACATGTCTGCCTTGTGTATCTTACGTGTTTTTCTAGTTAATATCATGTGTTTGCCTAGGGTATATTATGCGTATTTTCTAGTCTATATCACGTGTTTGCTTTGTGTTTATACTATGTGTTTTGTCTTGTCTACATCACGTGTTTTGTCTAGTCTATATCATGTGTTTTGTCTATATCACGTTTTCTGTCTAGTCTATATCATGGGTTTTGTCTGGTCTATACCACGTGTTTTGTCTTGTCTACATCACGTGTTTTGTCTAGTCTATATCATGCGTTTTGTCTCCTGAAGGTTACAATTTCATGTTTAATATACTGAGTATTGAAAAATGTTTGACATTTTGCAAAATGTACTTTTATCGTGCAGAGAATTGTTTAATTAAAGGAGATTAAAATACTTTAAATTAGAACGCGTGTTCGCACATTAATTATCAGCATATAATACTTAGTTAAGAATACTATATGCGATGTCATGTTCAAGTGTGTTCGTGGACGTAACAATGTACATGTATTAATATTTTATCGGTAAATCACTATATTAAAGACAGGCATAATTCAAACATTTATTTCGTTCAGAATATGTGTGTAGTAATGTATATATATAGAGAGAGATAAAAGATAAAACTTCTAGTCAACTTTTTGTAGGTTGTAATGTTGAGAACGCATCGTATGGTTTGACTATATGCGCTGAACGTACAGCGTTGGTGAAAGCCGTGTCTGAGGGACACAGAAAGTTCCAGGCTATAGCTATAGCAAGGTAACTTGTTCAGTTATATACTATTTGACCCCTGATATGGTCCACCCTGTTCTGCATTTTGTCTGTGGGTACCAAAATGGCGTCATTTTAGTTTGTGTTATATTGAATGATACCATTAGCAGAATGCTGTATTCTAAGCGTTGTTGTCATCAATTGTCGAGATGTTATTATCATGATAGAAAGTTAAAGTAGCAGTCACTAGAGTACTAATTAAACACGTTCAAAGTCCCATAGTAACGTTACTGAATGCTAACGACAAATCGATTATTTGTGTAAGTCGTTGACCTCGCCTGACTCCTGTACAACACAATGTGCATGTATGTTAATTCAACCTTTTTCTGCAAGAAACCTGTCTAAACAAATGTCTTCTAGTTCCATATTTATTGGCAAGACGTCTTCTGGAGCGTTTAGCAGTTGAAATCACGGAAGTTGTGGATTGTCAAATGACATACATGTACATCTGTATAAAATGAAACTCGTGAAAATTAGGAATGTTGGATGATAAACATGTACGCTAAAACTTTCGTCGGTCGGCTGTTTGTTATTACTTTATGTTCACTTTATATGGAAAATTGTTAATTACGGTGACTGTATATGAAGTCCACACAACTGTAATAAAACATCTCCCGAGGTCTTGTGTTGGCTGCGCTTAGATAACTAAAGTCTGGACCTGAGCCGTTTTGCAACGTTAATGTAAACGAAAATAAACATTGAGCGCGTAAATTTAATGCTTGTCTACAACACAATCCGACTTTTGAAGAAATCATGAATCTTAATTTGTCGATGTTTTTCCACAAAGATCATTCAGAAATTTCTATGGATATATTATATGTTTTCAACGAAATATTAATGATAAGCATTTATCATGAGGTACCACTGTATGTATACAGCTCAGGTATATAACGCGAGCATTGACGACATACAGATATACGATTCGCATGTACTACTTATCTTATTTCACCCCCCTTCGTTGAAGGATAAATGCCATTTGTCATATGATTACACAAAGAGATTTATGTCTCAATATATCATTGTAAATTATTAACAATCTACCATGTCAAAACTAGTACTCAACAAAGAAACAAGGAGCGTTAGAAGTTTTGCTGAGTGTACAACCACATGTATCTTTTCTAATATAATACACAATAATTCGTGCTTATATGGAAGTGAGCGACACATAAATATTTATGACTCCTATTGTAAACATCTGGAGTATTAAAAATTAATATTTATGTTTTATCTTTCAGTGACTTAGCTAACACAGCGATATCACCATGTGGTGCATGTAGACAGTTTATGGTAGAGGTAAGGACGATATTCAAACCACGTGACTACAGGTGTAAAACAAACCACGTGTCTATAGTTGTCAATCAAACCACGTGACTACAGGTGTAAAACAAACCACGTGTCTATAGCTGTCAATCAAACCACGTGACTATAGGTGTAAAACAAACCACGTGACTAGAGTTGTCAATCAAACCACGTGACTAGAGTTGTCAATCAAACCACGTGACTATAGGTGTAAAACAAACCACGTGACTATAGGTGTAAAACAAACCACGTGACTATAGGTGTAAATCAAACCACGTGACTGTAGGTATAAAGCGCGTGTCATTAATACACAGTTTTTAGGTTTATAAAAACTTTCGGCAGATTACACAGTATAGGGTTGTAATTTTAATGACACTGACTGGTTTGATTACGTTATGAGAGATGAGTCATTTGTTTGCTGTCCGCCCCTAAAACTACTCTTTGTAAACAAAGTGTTTCAATGATATATTATACACATATATGTGATATTCAATAAGTATTTTAAAGGATCCAATTGCAAAGGATCCCAAGTTGTCTGTTGGTTATCTATTTCAGTTAAATAAATTGTTTTATTAACTATCGTTGTAAAAGTAAGCATTGTAATGTTTATTCATAAAAACACACGCACAAATTTTCATGAAACAACTACGGTGTTGAGAGTTATTATGTTATTATAGGTGCATATAATTCAGGTTGGTTTATCAATCTGGGAAGTTTATATATGATTAAAATGATTTCATGATTCAGTTTTGGTGTAGACTGGTATATTTTCATGCTTCAGTTTTGTGTAGACTGGTTTATTTTCATGATTCAGTTTTGTGTAGACTGGTATATTTTCATGATTCAGTTTGGTGTAGACTAGTATATCTTCATAATTCAGTTTGGTGTAGACTGGTATATTTTCATTATTCAGTATGGTGTAGACTGGTATATTTTCATGATTCTGTTTGGTGTACACTGGTATATTTTCATTATTCAGTATGGTGTAGACTGGTATATTTTCATGATTCAGTTTTGTGTAGACTGGTATATTTTCATGATTCAGTTTGGTGTAGACTGGTATATTTTCATGATTCATTATTCAGTATGGTGTAGACTGGTATATTTTCATGATTCAGTTTGGTGTAGACTGGTATATTTTCATGATTCAGTTTGGTGTAGACTGGTATATTTTCATGATTCAGTTTGGTGTAGACCATTATTCAGTATGGTGTAGACTGGTATATTTTCATGATTCAGTTTGGTGTAGACTGGTATATTTTCATGATTCAGTTTGGTGTAGACTGGTATATTTTCATGATTCAGTTTGGTGTAGACTGGTATATTTTCATGGTTCAGTTTGGTGTAGACTGGTATATTTTCATGATTCAGTTTGGTGTAGACTGGTATATTTTCATGATTCAGTTTTGTGTAGACTGGTATATTTTCATGATTCAGTTTGGTGTAGACTGGTATGTTTTCATGCTTCTCTTTGGGATGTTTATGCATTTATTCTGTTTTGTGTGGATCACAGGGGGCTAGCACGTTGAAGGGATGAGTATAATGGCGTATTAGGCCTAAAATGGCCACTCGGATTAAAAACACCTATATCATATATATACATATACTCAGGTTACAACTTCCGAAATGACAGTTTCTGCACCAAGTTTGTTTAAAACTACGTAATTTAAGGAGCCGCTCAATTTTCTAATAACTGGTGTCTACAGATAGCTAATACATTATACTACACATAACCAATAAGCATTTTGTCAAAATTAAAACAATGAAGCAGATATTTAGTCTTTTTTCTCTGAAAAATCGTCAATTTCGTTTAGTCGAACGCGACCTCGCAACACCAAATTGTGGCCATTTCAAGCCTAATACACGATTATACACGATCCCTTCAACGTGCTAGCCCCCTGTGGTGTGGTTAAGGATGTTTACATACACAGAAAAAAAAGAAAATTCCTATTTGTGTACATGACTGTTGTGTTAAAAAGTAGCAATGTGATAAAATTAATTCGATAGTATTGGCTTTGACATTGGGTATAATCCAGGATTCATTGACTTAATCATTTGTGTGAGCTAGTTTTATTGACAACATGCTACTTGATTTGCCCATGTTTGCAAGGTTTAACATGTTCCATGTAGTATTCAACCATTATTGTTCTCCAGTTTATAGTCAGTGCTGTCATTTGAAAGAAAACTTCGAAAAATGTAAAATCACTTTTTGCACTTGTAGTATTTTTAATATGCCAAGAATTCCAATCAATCGGCATGTTGTATGATGATAAAGGTATGTTGCAAGAGTTGTAGGGAGTTCTAATCGAGCAATACACAATCGTAAAGCACGATTTTGAATGACGGGACATACTGACGACTTATCACATCTCGGACAACCATACGTCACTACACATGGTCAGAGCCAGCATATCGTCATAACACACTCATGCAAACGATTCCTACCTGCCACTGCTACTGCAGACAACATCCCCGGTTTCATAATAACCGAATGAGTGAGCAAACTGTTCCAACAACGGTCTATTCGGGCGACTTCAATAAGTCGGTTGCGTTCTAATGCAAAGTCATCTCGAAAATCGTCTTAATCGGGCACGTTTATACCCTCGTTGGACCAGATGACGAATACAGTTTATTATCGAATAAATCCTGATATTCCTTACAACATGGTGATTACAGAATACGCAGCTAACGTTAGCAAAATGAACGCTTTGTCGACTGCTGTTATAGAACGAGATCATTTTGTTGGTGGGTATTCTGTCATGGTCTAGGCGGCCATTTCCCTTGGCTATCATGGATCGTTAATCGCAGTTGACGGCAATTCAAGTATTTTCAGTTTGGTGTGGACTGTATGTTTATACATGTATATATTTTCAGTTTGGTGTGGACTGTATGTTTATACATGTATAATATTTTCAGTTTGATGTGGAAACATGTATATATTTTCAGTTTGATGTGGACTGTATTTTTATACATATATAATATTTTCAGTTTGATGTGGAAACATGTATATATTTTCAGTTTGGTGTGGACTGGGATGTTTATATGAGTAAACCAGACTTTAGCTATGAACAGATGAAAACAGGAGGACTTCTACCTTTGGGATTTGCACCAGATTCGTTAGAAGAGGAACGTATCAGTAAGACAGCTTAGTCACGTGATGTGATCAGCACTGTGGATTTGTTTGTTTTTGCTCTATTAACTGTTTGGAACATGACTCAAGCACAACACAACTCAGAACATAAATCCATGATAAATAATTATTCAACAATCAGTTATATGAGACATATCATATTTAATTATTTATAGCTTTAGAATTACATTGCTATATTATTAAATATCATGAACTGTCGTTGTTTATTAAGGTATATGGATATTATGTTTAATCATCCTAGAAATATTTGTTTAAGACCAGCGTGTTCCTGTTGCAGTGTTCCTGTTGCAAAGTGTAAAACTGTTTCAGTGTTGTTGGGTCAGTTTCTCAAAGTTTTACATAGATTCATCATCTTCTCTATGCTTTTATTTTCTTCTATGACGTTTACAGTCATAAAATGTATCTTAACTTTATTCATTGATGGTGACAAGTTTGTTTTCTTTGTACATGTATAAAGTATTTGGATTAACATGAATGTTTAACACTTTTGTTTATAAAGTTGAAAATTGTTTAGCTCTTGGTAATAAGCTAGTTAGTGGGCTTTCTAGACCTACTTGTGAGTCAATTTAAATAACAAAAATAACTCACTCTATCATTAGAAAGATAAGCTATAAGGTGACCTTAATCTTTTCAAATTTGAATGATTCATTGTGTGAATGTATGATCATTTTGAGAATATGATCATTGTGTGATTTATAATTCATTGTGTGATGTGTGATCACTGTGTGATTTATAATTCATTGTGTGAATATGATCATTGTGTGATTTATAATTCAGTGTGTGATTTATAATTCATTGTGCGATTAATAATTTATTGTGGTGTAATTCATAACTCATTGTGGGATTTATAATACAGTGTGTGATTTATAATTCATTGTGGGATTTATAATTCAGTGTGTGATTATAATTCAGCGTGGGATTTATAATTCATTGTGGGATTAATAATTCATGGTATGATGTATGATTCATTGTGCGATGTAGGAATTATTGTGTGATTATAAATTATGATGCATTATTTGAGCATTTTAGAATAAATGTACTGATAATAATCTGTGTTGTATGAAACTAACTAATATGGTGTTTATCTCATACAGTTGATGGCAATATCACTTTACAATGTACTTCATATAAATTTAAAAATCTACACGCTAGTTGAAAAATGAGTAATAGCACAAATACAATATGGTAGCAAGTGCGATGGTAACATTTATCAGAAGTAGACCATGATTTCAGCCAAATGGAGGTGATTATTACTGTGTGTAAATTACTTTTGAACAATGCAAATATACAGTCTGGTAAAGATCATGTTAAGCAAATGTAAGCATGCACAGGGCTGCAGTGTTTCCAATAAATTGCACACTTCTGGCAAACTTAGTTAGTTGTTAATTCGTAGATAAAGATTGCCCACAACATTATTACGTTCATAAACATTGTGGTACATTAAACCCAACAATATGTTATAGTGCCTTTATATCTGTTCTAGCACTGCTTTTATTTCCCCACATGTGTATGTGCATGATTTCATGCATGACTTTTTGTCATACAATCACATGGTTTAAATATCACTTAATTTCTATCTTTAAAACTCTTCAAGAACATTTGTTAACCTCTACTTGTATATTTCCCCCTCTTCTGCCCAAAAATCTTTGCAAATAAACAAAACAAGAGGGCCACAATGGCCCTGCATTGCTTACCAGAATAAATATGAATTGTTACTAAACAAGAGGGCCATGATAGCCCTGCATCGCTCACCAGAATAAATACTAATAAAATTGTTACAAAAAAGGTAATAAAGGTACACTTCTGGGAAGACAATGAGTAACAATAATAAACTTGATAAAGGACCATCGAAGGATACTACAAAAGAATATTTGTGATGACTGAAAGATGCCACAGACCAAATTTGGTGATGATCCAACCACTGATTCATGAAAAGAAGTCATTTTGAGGTATTTCTATGTTTAGCTCTAGCAGCTCCTAATAGGGGCCAACCATTTTTATTTGAGCAAATCTGATAGAACACTATCTAAAGATGCTAAAAACCATGTTTGGTAATAGTCCATCCATAGAAACATGAGAAAAAGTCATTTTAAGGTATTTCTATTTTTAGCTCTAGCGGACCCTAAAAGAGGCCGACCAAATTTATCTGAGCAAATCTGATAAAAATCCATATAAGAATCCTACAGACCAAGTTTGGTGATCATCCATCCATTGGTTCGTGAGAAGAAGACGATTAAAGGTTTTTCTATTTTTTGCTCTAACTAATTTTTTTGAGCAAATCTGATAAAAGTCCAAGGACAATATGAGCAAATTGCAGTTAGAACGTCAAAAGGCTTCTGCACAGCAAATTTGAAGTAAATCCGACTGGTAGTTTCTGAGGAGAAGACCATTGTTGACGCCAGATGTTGGACGCCGGAGCATCCACCTACCCATCCTAACAGCTCACCCTGAACCTTTGGTTCTGGTGAGCTAAAAAGGTATAAAGGTACACTTCTGGGTAGATAATGGGGAACAATAATAAAATTGATAAAGGACCATCAAAAGATACTATAAAAGAATATTGGTGATGACCAGAGGACACTACAGATCGAAGTTGGTGATGATCCAACCGATGGTTCATGAAAAGAAATCATTTTAAGGTATTTCCATTTTAGTCTAGTGGCCCCTAATAGGGGCCAACCAATTTATGACTATGCAAAAATGCTACAAACCAAGTTTGATAATAATCCATTCATTGTTTCATGAGTTAAGACTTTTTAAGCTATTTCTATTTTTAGCTCTAGTGGCCCCTAAAAGAGGCCGACCAAACTTATTTGAGCAAACTTGAGAAAGGACCATCTAAGGATGCTACAAGCCAAGTTTAGGAATGATCAAACCATTGGTTCACGAGAAGAAGACGTTTAAAGGTATTTCTATTTTTAACTTTAGTGGCCCTCTAAAAGGAGCCAACCATTTGTATTTGAGCAAATCTGAGACTATTTAAGAATGCTTCAGGCCAAGTTTGGTGATGATCCATCCATTGGTTCATGAGAAGAAGATGGTATAATATGAGCAAATTTCAGTTAGAACGTCAAAAAGCTTCTTTACAGCAAATTTAAAATAATTTTTACCAGTCGTTTCAGAGACCATTGACTCCAGACGATGGATGCCAGAACATCCACCCACCCATCCTAAAAAACTGCCCATGGCCTAAGTAATGAACAAGTTAACACATGGATCAGATATTTACATGTTTTAATCCAGCATAACATGAAAAGCTGTGAAAGACAAAAGGCAACATAGAATAAGAAGGCAATATTTGGTAACGCTCACCAGAGTGCCAACTAAGGATTAAGTAGAGTTTTGCCTCAAAAAACTTTTTATAACCTGGCTTGATGTTATTTTACTATAATTACCTTGACCAATATTGCATATAGACAATGTTCTGGACTATATTTTATACTGATGCATATAGACAATGTACCTTAACCTGTATTTCATACAGACAATGATACCAACTACTTTAACATTGTTAACCATTATGGTTACACGGTTGTGTCAAATTCTTTACAACAGACACCAGGTGATCACTTCATTTCCAGGTGAGGTGAGCAAAAAAGCAGTGTATGTATATATAAAAAGCTGTATTTATAGCACATGACAATAATGTATTTATAAAACATGATGTAATAATGTATTCATAACACATCAATGAATGACCAGTGTGGGAAAAGATGATTACAGTTCACATGAATATTTACAGAAAATCAAGGAATGTGTCCACATAAGTTTAAAATATCATTTATCAACAAATCATGATTTGACAAGCACTATTTATATAAATTCAATAATGCTCTATAGTTTAATGCTGAGTAAAAATAAACTAAGAGAAAATTATCTAAACATAGACTACACAGTGTGTGATCAGACAAACAGTTGTACAAAAAGATACATTATTTCATAAAACAGAAATTAAACAATCATAACCATTCTTGTATTATGCACAAGCTTTTTCAAATATATATTTCTTACACTAGAATCCCTTTAAACCAGTAAACTCTGAGACAAAATCATTTGGCTGGTTAGAGGGACAGCCAGTTTAGAGGTTTAGATCAAGTCAGTACACAGGAGGTATGTCTGGCTAGCATCTACAATTGTTGCAGTGTGGGTATTACTGATGAATTATGAAACAAATATTCATTAAAATAATCCAAAAAATTGACAAACTGACTGATAATCTTGCGTTTGAAAATGTGCATTTACACAGTATTTCACCAACACTACAAATAAGCCCTTAATGGTACAGATTAATGCATAGTCTCCACACTTGCAACTAAATATCAAGTTTAGCATAAACAACGTAGTGTCATAATAACAACACAGGTGTGATAAACACATAAAGGAAGGCATTATGATCAATTTACTCGTTAATTCTGACTTTTTTTAAAGATATTATCAATCTATTTAGAGGTATTTTATTTCAAACATTCAAATACGTCAACCGGTGAAATCAGGAGAAACCTGTTTACAGGGGTAAATTATAGAGCAAAAAATCACAACTTTATTATGCACAATGTATTAAGTATATAAAAAGTAATGAAAAAATCTAACAAAACATCATTTACTGTAATGATATCATAGTTTGAAACATAAATAGTTTAAATCCCATCTAGGACAAAAGTTTACATTTGAAGAATCTGTCTATCTAGCTTATGGAAGGTCAGAGTTCTACTCAGGTGTATGCCCGAGGTCTTCCCCCACCGTTAAAGCTGGAAAAGTCACCAAAAAATGACTATTGTGTGATGTTTATCTTCAGTGAAACATAAACAAGAAGCAGAGAGGCAGCATCAGTCATCCTCCACTAATGACAGGTGACACCAAATTGGATATAAAAGGTTATGTTAATTTTTCTGCCTTGTTTAAATATGACATGCAGATTTATTCTGTAAATGCTCAGATAGAGGTTACTGTTTTATTAAAAAGTTACTCCAAGAAGATTTAGAATATAAATTTATTAAGTTTTATGCCTGTTTTCAACTGTTTTTTGCCAACAAGCAGGCAGCGTGTCCCTGGGTTCTTTACCGGTACTAACCTTGTTCTCCACAAGTAACAGAAGACTTTTCAACAAGAATCACATGAATCTGTGGTGGGAACAGATGATCTCAGACATAATATCTTCAAACACCCAACAGATTTAGAATTTAAAAGTTAAGAAAAATATATTCTGAGCATATTTAATAGAAAAGGTATCAAAAAGGACACAAACAAAATGGAATCTGTTTTATTGCCGAATCAGAATTACACATTTTCGAGCTGGTATGTTATTTCCAAAAAAGACAGTTGACAGTTCCTTAATGTTTGTCTGTTTATCATGTATGCTACAACTAATGATACAAGGCTACATGTATTTGTTCTTTTATAAAAGTTTGAAAAATATTTGATGCCAAACATTTTAAAATAAGTGTTCTAGGAACTGACTTAGCTCAACATCATTTTATAACATACAAGGCATTGTAGCAAGGAAAACTGTTCAGTATAAGCAACACTAGATAGGGAAGTCTTTCATACATCAACATTAACAAATGCTTAAAAATAACAGATACTACAATCACAACAATAAAACATGTAATTCACTAACACAGAGATGATTTACAATCAGAAATACAAAAGGCACTTAATATTGATCACAACCAGGATTTCAGAATCATGCTCCACATAAATCTTTCTAAGTCACAACATCAGTTTATCACATTCATTATAATGCTAGCTGTACCCATACATACAAATAGTTAACAAAGTTACACAGCAGTTTCTCCAGGAGCAGAGCTAGTCCTTGCGGCACTGTCACAGTTACCTGGATTATCAATTATATCACTGTTCACCTCACTAATGTTCCACTCTCTGGAGTATTTTTCTGCCAAAATGTTTTTTTCATGTTCTTTTAAAGCTGCAATGAAGTTATTTTTGGTAGCATTGTCTTTTTCCACTACCTGCCACTTTTTCAGTAACTGATAAACCTTTTCACGAACAGGACTGTTAGCATAGTCTAGATGTATTTCATTTATATGCTTGTCAGCATCTTCAGCTGAAATGTAAGAGATTGAGAGTGTAGATTTTATAACATACTTAGTCTCCATGTTCCAATCATGTGACATCTCAACTATATTGGATGCCATTCATAAGTAACACCTAAAATTTTGTACATTAGATTGATAGTTGTAGTGGTAAATAATAGAGTTAACTGAAAACTTTGGTCACATGGTCTACATTAAAATTATCTGTGCAGACAAAATTCAGTATATTCCAATGTATTGGATAAATTCTCAGGCCAAAAGCATGTCTCCATTTTGAGACTTGAAAACATAGCTTCTAGTACGGGTACCAATTACTAATGTGTAAGTGAACAGCACATGACTCAAAAGAGTAAACAGTCAATCTAGCACTAAAACATTACATATGGATATAAAATGACTTAAGGAAATAAATCAAGATAAAATAAAGTCCTAAATTTTATCCTTATAACATACAAAAAATACACAAAATTTGAATTTGTTGTTCTTGATTTTTTGCACATAAAATAAATTTTTTGGTCCACAACATAGATTTTCAACTATAATTATCAATTTTGAACCAATTAAGTCACTGACTTGCAAAAGAAATTCTCCGAAAAAACCTATTAATTTCTCATCTGATCTGATAGTTTTCAAATTGAAATCCAAAATCATTATTTTATTAATGATAGCTATGTAAACATGTCAGTGTCCACAATTGCAATTATAAAACTGGTACAGTCTTTTCCTGCGAATACTCATGATTGTAAATCCTCTCTGTACACCACATGGTTATTACAACACACTGATGATCACTCCAAAATGTAAACACAATCACGAAATTTCTCTGATAATTTATGTATCAAAGTTCATTTATTTCGCACAATTTTGTGGAGCTCCCTGACTTCAATATAAAGAGTTTTGACACCACATTCTAACCTTCCATAACACAGAAAGTCCGAGTGTAATCAGAAAACATAATAAGAGAATAAGAGAATAAAAGAATAAGGCTAAGAGATATGGAATGATTAAGACTTGTGTACAAATGTTAAAGAGAGTACACCAATTGTGTACGACAGGCAGATAATTAAACATAGAGTACAGGCAGCCAACTATCTGAACAACCAGCAAGACACACTTTGTAAATATACTTACAAAATAGGTATCTAAAGAACATTTGATACTCAGGAAAAATTAAGTCCTCAGACACTTTTCTAACTTCATGGTCACTTAAGAGGGTTGCTGAAATATCAATATAAAATCATATGATGACACTATTTTGTTCATAGTAGAAACAACTTCATCAGATTACAATTGTTTGGTTTTAAAAATGTGTCTAAAACTGTCTATGTTTAACCATTATCTGGAGATTATAAGTATTTCAAATAAGAAAATAAATTATTAACAGGATTAGTGATGGCCAATATTATATTTAGGTATAATTGAACAATAAAACAACACCTGATATTAATGGAATTCCATCTTGTTCTGAACCTGTAAAATGAAAACAAACTATTAACAAAATATATAAACATGATCAATCTTCAGGAAAGCATGTTTCAAACATAAGGAGATCAAATGTTACCCAAGCAAGGAACACAGACAGATACCACATCATCAAATGATGACCATTGTCACCTAAAACTTCATATACAACAGGATGCTATAGTACAGGAGAACACTGACAGATAATACATGATTACCAGCACTATTTACTGGCTTAAATACCTCATCATATGGTGTCGAGTTTCACAAGATTAGATCTATGGACCTAACTTAAGCTATACAGATCTGGCTTGAAACACTGCAAAGATCTAGCATCAAATTGACCATAAAACTAATACACAAACAATGTAATGAGGTTAAATCAAGATAGAATAAAAATTAAGACATGAAGTGAGTAACAGTCAACTGTTGATCAATGGTAATCACATGCATTCAATTACAAAAGATTACATACAAATTATATCATTTCACAACTACTGGTACCTATAACATTTTCAAAAGCCTTTTTTGCCTTTTCAAGGGGCTTTTTAGATCAATGTAAAAACATTACTGTAATGTTTTCCATCACAATAAAATATACACAACATGTACCATGTTAAGACATCTACCACAAATTCAATGTTTGAAATTAATGTAAAATTTCCATCTTTTGTTTTCTAAGAATAATTAAAAACAACAATGCAAGGAAATATATAATAAGAAAGCTGGGTTTGGTTTCCTTCAAAAAATTTCCAATGGTCATACGCTGATAATCAAAAATATTGTAAATCTTTAACAATTACACATCAGCCATAGACAAGCTAAATAAGGCAATAATGCCAGAAATAAACAACTAAAACTTCACCTATATAATGGGAATCCTGTCCATTAGAAGGTCTATAATCAGGGCTTCTGAAACATATAAGTAAACATTCAAAAAGTAGGGACAATCCTCTCGGACAAAGCAAAGACCACTACACTCAGTAGGCAGTGACCTCTACATTTTGTCCATTTAAAGTTATAAAACATCACATTCTTATCATATTTAGGAAGACAAATATACACATGTATGACTTAAAGTACAAGTTCACAAATAACTGAGCTCTATACAGAGCTACATAAGCATTTTCCCTGTATTTTGTACTATCATATATTCAATGACTGTTTGTTGTAGAAATGTCAGACTTATAAATCATTTGTAGATGATAGAAAATGATGGGAGTCAATCAGTTATACAAGTAGTTCATTTTAATCAATGCACCCTAACCTAATTTGATCTAAAAATCCTGTTACTTCAAGATGTGCACTTACCCAGGACAACATATTTTGATTGCTTGTAAACGTCTTCTACCACTTTCTGAACGGAACAGCCAGCAAACCAGCGCAATGGCTAAGAGAGTAGGCACACCAATCCCAAATGTCAAGCCAAGAATAAGACCATAATCTGAAATAAAGCATACCTGTTGTGTGTAGTATGAAAATATTTAAATAAGCATATTACACAAACTGACTTTCTGCATATATATTTGTTTAACCAACACTGAAAACAATGTAATATCTTAGCTTGCTCCATTCTAACAAAGTATGCAATGTCCTTGGGTAAGCATCAATAGGAAATCTGCCCATACCTTATTTACATTTTAACACACAATTGAAAGTTTATTATAGGATTAAACTGTACCAACAGAACATTCAAATACAGTGTACATTTGATCAATACTGAGCATCTAAAATATGTATAAATATTAAGCCATGATAATTAGGCTCAAATTGGGGTCAATAATGGTAATATCACTTAAGACAGGGGAGCAAATTCAAACATAGGATGGTAAATAGAGCACTTTTATTTTTTGGGTAAAGGATTTGCATATGATTTTTTGGACTAGAATCTGAATGATAAACATGTACATGTACTTATATTTTGTCACTTGATTAAATGTAATTTTATTCCTGGGCAACTGAACTCTTGCCTATGATGTATGACATAAGAATGGGCCTATATTTATCATTTAGTAAACAACAAATGCTCCATGAACTGGTACATGTAAGTAGGATATTAGAGGACTCACCTATCTTTGGTTCATACAATTCACAGACTGTGTCATTGGTTGGAGTACACTCACTACGAACTCTCTCATTACTTCCACTACATACTGAACACTTCTTACAGCGTTCAGTTTTTGATGTAACATTGGAAAAATATCCTGTTTCACAAATCTCACATTTTGTTTCCCGGAAATGATTACCTTAAATGAAGACAAACATAATACAAATAGTAAAATGTGGCATATTCTACACCAGCTAAGTGACAGAATATTTCTACATTCACATTCTTTTAATCTTGCAATATCAAGACTAGCTAAAAAGCATTGCAACTACTCTTGTTAGCTGGAACTCAGTAAATTTGACCAACCCTAAAAACCAGAAATCATTCTATCATCCTGTTTTTGTTATATATTCTATATAGTTTGACTGTGCCTGACTAGAATGACACAGACTTGAATTCTTGAACTAATAATTACATCCCCTGCCCTATATTCTCAGCCTAACAATTCATTTCACAACTTTAAAATGATTGACCTTCAAAATTCCCTAGATATGACACAGCACATGAATCTGACACATTTGAAGATAATAATGCAGACTTACAACAACAATTGTTTGAATTTGTTTGCAACTTTAACTGTGCCTGTTAATAGTTTAAAAAACTGGTTTAGGTTTCAACAAAATAAATTAGCAAACCAGTTCTATTTTCAAAAAAATCTACAATTAATGTCTCTATACAAAATACATTTTTTTCAAATTACATCTTATTAAGCCAAAGAGTGTCCACTCTACATTTCTGTAAACACATTCAAATAATTTCATAAATATTAGGGGTGTAACAGTACGGTAAAAACGTACTGCAATATATTTCAATACGCAAAACCCACATTGTAATATATTGCAATACGTATTGCTTTTTTTGCGCAAAAAAGCAAAGCATGAATTGATGCACATGCATCATCTTAGATGGATCAATATCATATATACATGTATTTATATAGGAAATTCATACATAGTTTCAAATGATCTCTTATACAGTATAATATTACTGTTTGAATGATTTGTGTAAATTGGACTATCTGCCAGAAAAATGCATATTTTAAACCAGAATTCAAAGGAGATTCACCCTCTCATTTGATGAAGTGTTTAAACATATTCAAGAACAATAAAATCATTTCAAATTTTCAACACATTTTAACATTTATTCAGACCTTAATATTTCAGATTCCAATAAAATGTCTTTTGATTATTCAGAATGAAGAAAAACAATTAGTATGGCAAATAATTGAACAGAATTGAAGAACTTAGACTGATCACTCTTATGAGAGCAAAACAAACAAAATATTACAAGAAAAGCATTCGCTTTGAACATTGTGTGTAACTAAAAAGCATCAGACCATAAGGACAACAAGTCCTGGAGTGTGATAATAAATCGTATTATGACTAAACCCAATTAGAACCAAAGTGCTAGAATGAAGGCAGCGATCCTACTATTTATAAAAATGAAATAGAGTTTAATTGATATCTCACCTATCTTTGGTGAAAATGTAGCGATGAACTTGTTTGCCAGTAAATATGTCTTATTTCTGAGATCTTTTCATCAGTGGTGTCGCCATGACTACAAAAACTGGTTCAGAGAAAACGAACCAATAAACAATAGGGCCAAGATGGCCCTTTTTTCGCTCACCAGAGTAAAGATTGCAACTTCTATGGTTTTCCTGTGATTTGACCTGGTGACCAACTTTTTAACCTGAGTTGACCCATGTTCAAACCTGTTCATGAAATCATTAATACAAACATTCTGACAAATTTTGAGGAAGATCCAATCAAAACTGCGACCTCTAAAGGGTTAACAAAATATCATTAAGACAAGCATTTTGACAAGGATTGGTAAACCTCCAATCAGAACTGTGACCCCTAGAGTGTTTACAAGGTTTTTCTATAATTTGACCTGGTGACCTAGATTTTGACCCCAGATGACCATTGTTCGAACTTGACCAAAATAGCCTCAAAACAATTACTTTGACAAGGTTTGGTGAAGATCCAATCAAAACTGTGACCCCCTAGAGCGTTAACAAGGTTTTTCCATGATTTGATCTGGTGACCTAGTTTTTGACCCCAGATGACCCATGTTTATTCTTGTACAAGATATTCTTAAAACAAACCTTCTGACAAAGTTTCAAGAAGATTCAATCAAAATTGCAACCTCAAGAGCATTAACAAGGTTTTCTGGTGCAATGATCTATTGACCTAGTTTTTGACCGGAGATGACCCGTATTCCCTTAATTTTACAAGATCATTAATACAAACATTCTGACAAAGTTTCATGAAGATCCAATCAAAACAGTGACTTCAGTAGTGTTAACAAAATTTCCATTCTATTTGACCTGGTGACCTAGTTTTTGACCCAAGATGACCCATGTTCGTACTTGTCCAAGATATCAATAAGACGAACATTCTGAGCTGGTCTGATGAAGATTCGCTAAAAAGTGTGACAACTAGAGCATTAACAACTCCCAGGTGTGGACGCCGGACACCGCATGCCCGAGTAGACTGGCTGATGACTATAGCACTACGTGCTCAGGTGAGCTAAAACCCATCAGAATTCATATTGCAATATTAACCAGTATATCGGTTAATTGTTACACCCCTAATAAATACACAAATTTGTAGGAATTTTAATATGCCAAAATGTCAGATTACCATGACTTACCTTGAGTATGAACACCTCTCCCAGGTGGGCATTCAGTCTGTAGCACACATTGATTTGAGGAGTCACGATAAAATTCCTCACGGCATACACATGATGTATTAGAAATCAATGTACAGTTTTTATCAGCCTCTTCTCTTTCACGGCAAGTGTCACATGGCACACAGTGGTCAGCAATGGTATAGTGAGTGTTATACATTCCAGGTTTACAAGGTTGACACACTGATTTACCACCATTTTGTGAGCAGTAATCAACACGGTATTCACCAGGTTTACAATAATAACAAGATAAACCTGTATCAGGGTGTATATATTGTGAATCTGCAGTCTTCTCGCTGTTGCTTGAGTGTACTAGTAAAAACACAGTAACAACTGTAAAAATCATGTAGTTTGTAAAACCTGAAATATAACGAAGTTCATAATCAACAAATAAGATAGCAGACTTAATACATGTACATTTGTATATGAATTTGACAGTATACACAATCTCCAGTGTGTAACACACACAATTTTTCCAGTCAAATTATCTTAAGGAAATAATGGTCAAGCCAAAGCTCCAAACTGGAGACCTCTCAAATAACAGTCCTTATAATCAGACCACACAAAAAATCTTAACAGGAGTGTCCCATGTATCTAAAGTCACATATGACTCAATTGTACAACCAGGTATATCATATGTAGGATGGTTCTGAACATCAAGAAATTGAGATTACACATTGTTCAACAGTTATTGTACATAAACTGGGGTTGGTAATGTTTTCATCAGAAGCATTAAGAAATCCCTATTAAAGGTTTGATACTGGATCATGCTAACTAATAAAATCTAGCCTTAGTTTATGTAACGAAGGTGACTTATCACTAAACATAACAGTACAATTGAATTTTTAAGATTTATTATAATCTGTTAAATAAAAATAGACATCACTTACTCAATTTTCTTGCCATCTTCAATCACTTATAGTCATCTATAAACTGTTATAATGTCAAAACTGAAATATAAATGAAGCTGAATTAAAATTATATCTAAATGTTACAAAGATAATTACGACAAAGCTATATTATGTAAGAACATCACTCTGTATTTCAAGGGAGTTAACCTACAGTACTCATCAAAGTCTGTGTTTTATCAAGGGAGTTAACCTACAGTACTCATCAAAGTCTGTGTTTTATCAAGGGAGTTAACCTACAGTACTCATCAAAGTCTGTGTTTTATCAAGGGAGTTAACCTACAGTATTCATCAGTGTGTGTTTCATCAGGGTTAACCTACAGTATTCATCAGTGTGTGTTTTATCAAGGGTGTTAACCTACAGTATTCATCAGTGTGTGTTTTATCAAGGGAGTTAACCTACAGTATTAATCAGTGTGTGTTTTATCACGGGAGTTAACCTACAGTATTCATCAGTGTGTGTTTTATCAAGGGAGTTAACCTACAGTATTCATCAGTGTGTGTTTTATCACGGGAGTTAACCTACAGTATTCATCAGTGTGTGTTTTATCACGGGAGTTAACCTACAGTATTCATCAGTGTGTGTTTTATCACGGGAGTTAACCTAGAGTATTCATCAGTGTGTGTTTTATCACGGGAGGTAACCTACAGTATTCATCAGTGTGTGTTTTATCACGGGAGGTAACCTACAGTATTCATCAGTGTGTGTTTTATCACGGGAGTTAACCTACAGTATTCATCAGTGTGTGTTTTATCACGGGAGTTAACCTACAGTATTCATCAGTGTGTGTTTTATCACGGGAGTTAACCTACAGTATTCATCAGTGTGTGTTTTATCACGGGAGGTAACCTACAGTATTCATCAGTGTGTGTTTTATCACGGGAGTTAACCTACAGTATTCATCAGTGTGTGTTTTATCACGGGAGTTAACCTACAGTATTCATCAGTGTGTGTTTTATCACGGGAGTTAACCTAGAGTATTCATCAGTGTGTGTTTTATCACGGGAGGTAACCTACAGTATTCATTGGTGCCTTTGTTTTATCAAGGAAATTAAACAAGAACTCACAAATTTTGTATTGAAATAATATATCTGTACAATAGTCAAATAAAAATTAACAAAACAATTGACATATTTTTTTTCCAATGAAAACAACCTGCAGAGATAAGTTACAATCAAAATCTCATAAAGCAATAAGATATTTACACAGCACTTCATACATATATCTTCACTTGATAAGATTTGATGTTAAACTGACCCACTGAATTTTTATATCATTATAATATGTAATATATCATTAAAATTATAACTATTATCTAGCCACTGAGTGTGCAATAAGCATGTCACTGATTGGAAGTAAAAAAATATACAGATGGAAAGATGTTACAGTGAAGGTCTGTACCAGACAGACCAGACAAACAGGACTTGTACCAAATCATATCCATCCTTTATTTCATTGAAAATAGAAATATTAGTTGTAAGTTCATGTTTCATACTCAAACAACAATTTTCATGAATTATCATGCATTCAAATTAACTTTAATATTGTATTTTAAACAGATGATTAATCTACACAGTTATTTATTCATGGAATAATACATTTTAAACAGATGTTTAGTCAATACAAAGTGAACTTAATACTCATTTATACAAATATGTCATTAAAATAATAAAATAATGAACTCAACATAATTTTCATATCTGAGATAATATAACATAAACATTGTTGTTCAGGAATAATTTGTACAAACAAATCATTAAACATTCATCTAAACGTAGATTTATTATATTACTTTGATAATAAAGTTTGATTGAATGTCCAATGATCAATATCACTTTATAACAAGAGGGCCAAGATGACCCTTTTTTTTGCTCACCTGAGTAAAGATGTTCGAACCTAACCAAGATATCATAACACAACCATTTTGACAAGGTTGGGTGAAGATCCATCAAAACTCCATCCTCTAGAGGGTTAACAAGGTTTTCCGGTTATCTGACCTGGTGACCTTGTTTTTGACCCCAGATGACCCATGCTCGAACTAAACAAGATATCATTTTAAGACAACCACTTTGACAAGGTTTGGTGAAGATCCAATCAAAACTGTGACCTCTAGAAGGTTAACAAGGTTTTTCTATGATTTGACCTGGTAACCTAGATTTTGACCCCAGATGACCCATGTTCAAACTTGTCCAGATATTATTAAAACAAATGTTCTGACAAAGTTTCACGAAGATTCAATCAAAATTGTGACCTCTAGAGCATTAACAAGGTTTTCTGGTGTGTTGACCTAGTGACCTAGTTTATGACCGGTGATGACCTATATTTGCACAATTTTACAAAATCATTAATACAAACATTCTGACAAAGTTTCATAAAGATCCAATTAAATCTGTGATTTCTAGAGAGTTAACAAAATTTCCATTCTATTTAACCTGGTGACCTAGTTTTTGACGCCATATGACCTTTGTCCGAACTTGTCCAAGAGATCGTTGAGACGAACATTGTGACTAGGTCTAATGAAGATTCGCTCAAAAGTGTGACCACTAGAGTGTTAACAACACCCAGGTGTGGATGACGGATGCTTGAGTAGACTGACTGATCACTATAGCTCACTGAGCACTATGTTAACAGAAGTTCCATATTGTTTTTAAAATTACCCACTCACTTAAACTATTTAAATGAGCTTGACACAGTTTTGATTTGAATACTACAATGAGAAAGATTGATTAAACATATATTCAGGCTTGTCGACCGCATCCTTTAATCCTATAAAATCCTATATTTTGGGCCTGTGTCCTAAATCAGAAAGTGTCCAATAAATCAAGGACAGTTTCAACAATACATGCAACAATAATAATGATCTAAGATACATGCCTTATTATCAGTGATTTAAGACAAACAGTACATCTTCAGTGTTTATATTACACAGCAAAACTTCATTAGACAGGTAGCAAACTGAAATGAAAACATAATTATTTTCCATGCAAACAGGCAGAGACCCACATAATAATATTAAAAACAACACATGTGTCACAGCGATCGTATTAAGCCAAGACAGACACATATAACACAGTGTATGCACAATCATTTGTTTACATATCAGACTATACAATCAGATCTTTCTGTATTTTAACAATGTTGATAACATTACCTGTGTTAAAGAGGCTCAGGTAATTTACAGGTGTCAAATTTACTAATTTCAAAAATAATTATGTCTAAGGTAACACAGTGGATACATGGTAGGAAGATTATGATGGGTACAGCAGTAAATTCAAATTACACTTCGGTTAATCCTTAATATAATTAAACTATGTGAGTATCAATGCAGATCTGGTGTTTCTCAGCTTTATTCAGTGCTAAATTGTGCACTCTGTGTACAAAGCAAATATTCATCATTTCATTCAAAATCGTGTCTCAGGCAGACTAAGGGTTTGAATTTAGCAATATTTTCTACTTAGCTTGTGCCTTTTTTGTTTACTAGCTAAAATGAAAAATGACCAGCTAAAATTTAGAACAAAATTTTATTAACCCAAAATTAACAAATTATTAATTTCTTGGACCATATGGAGTTTTATTTGGCCTTTTCTTCCTCCGACCACTTAGCCACAATACTTTCTGGCAGGGATTTTTTAGGGATAGGGGAAGACACTGGACATTGGTCAAATGGGAAAAAATCACACAAAAAGGGAAAATTTGGGTAAATTTATCAAATTTAAATATACTGTCACATACCCACAACAAATGTTTTCATGAATGAATTATTATGACAACGGCTTTCAAAACAACAATCTACAGGTCCATCCATATCTCTGTCTTTTCTGTGTATGAACATTGATTGTTTCGATGGACATCATTATAAAAGCTGGGAAATCCCGATCGGTTAGCTCAATCATTACAAAACACAAACACTACCTAAAGATGCCGATAAACCTTGTTCTGATAGATAGTTTTGCAGAATTAAATCTACTAAAACTGAAATTGTAAACTTTTGATATTTTTTGAATAACTTCAAAGTGGAATTACATATCTTAGCGATGGGAAAAATGTTTCTTTGGGGAAAAAATGTCGAGCGAAGACGTCGATTATCGGCATCACTTACTTAGTAACAAGATTAAGAATAACCCCTAGAATGTTAACAAGATTTTTCTATAATTTGACCTAATGACCTAGTTTGTGACCCCAGATGATCAATGTTCAAACCTGTCCAAAACATCATGAAAACAAACATTTTAACACAGTTTAATAAAGATTCAATAAAAACTGTGGCCACTAGACGGTTAACAAGCTTTTTCAATGATTTGACCTGGTGACCTAGTTTATGGTCCCAGACGACCCATGTTCAACCCTGTCCAAGATATCATTAAAACAAGCATTTTGAAAAGGCTTGGTGAACCTCCAATCAAAACTGTGACCCCAAGAGTGTTAACAAGGTTTTACTATGATTTGACCTGGTGACCTGGTTTTTGATCCAAGATGACCCCTGTTCAACCTTGACAAAGACATCATTATAACAATCATTCTGATAAGGTTATATCAGGCTTTCCAGCAGTCATTCACAAAAAAGGAGGAAAAAAGTAGAAAGTTTTCTGATAGAAAAGTAGGAAAAAGTAGGAACTTTTTATACCAAAAAGTAGGAAAAGTAGGATTTTTTTAGCTAAATACGAGTACATTTCAACTTACTGAGAGAAGCCATTCATAATACAAAATCCTAACATTCTCTGTTCCACATGGAGTATGGTCATGTGATGAATGCTTGGTCAGTTTCTATTGAGACTCACCTTATATATTCACCTTATATATGATAGAATTAGATGGCGTTCAGCAAGCAGAAGTGCAGCTTGCCTAAAAAGATAGTCTAGGTAAAATTATAGGCATGCTCCCCCGGGGAGTTTTGAAATTCTAGAACTACGGCTATTTTGGGGTATTTTATGACCATTTGAAATGAAAAAAATCATAGATTTAGTTATATAAATGGTCAAAAATATCAATTTTCAATCATTTTTGGAAATTGAGTGTAGGCAATTGCCTAGTACTGCCTAATAGAAACTATGCGCCTGGCAAGGAGAGACATGATTACCACACATTCCAACAAAGGAAACCAGCCAGGCAGGCATCTTCTGTTCATTTTCTGCAAAATATAACTGGCACAAGATTATTTTTCATTCTTTTTGCGGAATTAATTTTCCAAAAAGTAGGAATAGTAGGAGGTTTTGAGGAAAAAGTAGCAAAAGGTAGGAAGCTAGTAAAAAAGTAGGAAAAGTAGGAAAAGTAGGAAAAAGTAGGAATGCTGGTAGGCCTGTTTCATGAAGATCCAATCAAAACTGTGACCCCTAGAGCGTTAACAAGGTTTTTCTATGATTTGACCTGGTGACCTAATTTTTGACCCCAGATAACAGATGTTCAAACTTGTCCAAGATATTATTAAAACAAACCTTATGACAAAGTTTCATGAAGATTCAATCAAAATTGCAACCTCTAGAGCATTAACAAGGCTTTCTGGTGTGTTGACCTAGTGACCTAGTTTTAGACCGAGATGACCCATATTCACAAAATTTTACAAGATCATTAATACAAACATTCTGACAAAGATTCAATCAAAACAGTGACTTCTGGAGTGTTAACAAAATTTCCATTCTATTTGACCTGGTGACCTAGTTTTTAACCGCAGATGACCCATGTTCTAATCTGTCCAAGATATCATTGAGATGAACATTATGACCAGGTCGGATGGAAATTCACTCAAAAGTGTGACCACTAGAGCATTAACAACCCCCAGACTATGTGCTCAGGTGAGCTAAAAAAAACCTGACTAGCTAAAATATGGGAGTGACTTTTATTGCCACTCGTTATTAAAAAATTCTACAAGCTATTAGCGAGTTTGCGTGCCTATATTCGAACCCTGGCACTACACTGAAACATTCACACACATTAAACAACTATAGTTTATCCATACATTGTTTTCATGTTTCTGTTCTCATAAACCATCAAGTAAATCTATAAATGAGGACAATAAAAACTTTAAGAAGCTTTGATAAACCCAACGACAAGGATAAAGTTACATATCACATGATATAAACACATGTAATGTAAATACAGCTTTCCATTTGTATTCAATATTCAAATCAAACTGATTATTACTAACAAAAATTTCACAAAATGCAAATGCCAAGTAGCATCCAGAAATTTAGGCTATCATTTAGCATCCAGAAATTTAGGCTATCATTTGTATGCTTCATTATCATTACTGCAGTCAAAATATAGAACATTACTTTACCATCTACAAAGTGGTATATAAATAAATATGCATAGTAAACAAGAGGGCTTGGTAATGGCCCTTTAATCACTCACCTGAGTAAAGACCGCAACTTCTAAAATGAAGTTGACAATTATTCTTTTACATGAAATATACCTTTACATTTTATACTACCACAATACAAGTTACTTCTAAATCTGTGAGTAGAGGGAACATTCCACAATCATTTTGTCAGAAAATTAATCTTTCTGTAAATTTGAAGTGTTGATGTTTTCAATCATGTTATATAACAAATCTAAGATATTAAGCAAGGTCTTCCAGTTTGACAGGGTGACACAGTTTCTGACCCCAGAAGACCAATGTTCCAACTTGTCCAAGATATCATTAAAACAAACATTTTGACAGGGTTTGGTGAAGATCAGATCAAAACTGTGACCCCTGGAATGTTAACAAGGTTTTCCTGTGATTTGACCAGGTGAACTAGTTTTTGACCACAGATGACCCACATTCATTTTTTTCAAGATATTAATACAAATATTCTGATCAAGTTTGGTGAGAAACTATGAACTCTTATCTGCAGTGTTAATAAAGTTCAAATGGTTTGACCCAGTGACCTAGATTTTGACCTAAGACAACGAATGTTGGAACTTGGCCAAGATATTATTAAGACAAATATTCTGACAAGGTTTGGTGAAGGACAAGGTTTGGTGAAGATCCAATAAAAAAAACTTTGACTCTTATGGTGATACCAAGGTTTTCCTAGGATTTGACCTGGTGACCTAGTTTTTGAGCCCATAAGACCGATGTTCGAACTTGTCCAAGATATCATTAAAATTAACATTCTGACAAAGTTTGATGAAGATTAAATAAAAACTGTGACTTCTAAAGTGTTAACAACCCCAAATAGAGAACAACGGAAACAAATGTTAAGCACTGACTCAGATCCTAAAAGCTCATCTTTGACTGCTCAAAGGTGTTACATAGAAACTGTTTAAATCACTACAATAATAATAATAAGGCTCAATTAATCTAATATTTAACATTGAATTGATTATACTTAAGAAATTATATAATTTCCTTAATAATCAAACAAGCAAACTGTAATATCAAACTGCAAGGAATACTTCAAAACATTACATTGAAAGTATGCATACAGTCTTTTTTTATGGTTTTAGGGAACAGGTATCATGTCCCTTTGATAGAGAAAATTTGCATTGTGAAGCAACACATTGGGGAATTATCAA
Organism: Lutraria rhynchaena; assembly: GCA_008271625.1. Taxonomy (NCBI): domain Eukaryota; kingdom Metazoa; phylum Mollusca; class Bivalvia; order Venerida; family Mactridae; genus Lutraria; species Lutraria rhynchaena. The sequence goes on along the minus strand of VIBL01000149.1, from coordinate 542,556 downwards.
AGGCTTATAATCATGAAATAACAAAACACCAAGTTACCAGAGCACTTACCACAATATTTTACATGATTAATTTCATCAAAAATTTAGTTTTCGGTATATGATGACAGAAAATTTTCAAAAATTTTTAGTTATGGTGAAATTTTTCTCTTTCAGTGGAGGAAAATATGCAATTCTTTACATGGGGAACAGGGCCCAATACTGGACCCAAAAATTGCAGGAAAAGGCCCCGCATACAGCAACAGCATTTTATGGCAAACCCTTAAATTACTGATAAAATAAATTAAAACCTCATCTTCAGGCAAAATGGTAAAAAACACAAGTCTCATTAACAAAGAATAACAAACAATTACTACATGTATATTACATTAATGTTCAAAACACTGTATCTCTAACATCATATATTTTGCATAATAATATATATTTAAGTACAAAAGTATTTCAGAATTAACTTTCAGGAATGCTGAAAACATCAAATTATTTTGCAGTAAAATATTCACAGCATACAGTAAATGTAATTAAAATGTTCAAGTTGAGATTTTTGCCATTACATAACACTGGAGCATTGTACAAGTATCAGTTAACACCAAGAATGAATACACCATAATATGAACAGTGCCAAGTGATATCCTGTTTAACTGTACAACAATGATACCGGGTTACATAATATCAGACTTTACAGCCAAGAAAAAACCTACATACGAACTGACAACTAATTATATCAGTCAGTCATTATACCTGTATCTCAGTAAGTATGGAAGTCTGAGACTTATATATTCAAGTCATTCCTATATACACTCAAACACAAAAGAAACCGTACATAGGGTTTAGGTAGATTTTGCCAGATTTTCTTCACAGAAAGTTCTTAATGTTTTGTACCATTTTAAGCTATTCAATTGCCTACAAAATGACATATTTAATTCAAAAATAGTTGTTTCTGTAGAGACATGTTAATTGAATACAAGAGGGCCATGATGACCCTGCATCATTCACCAGAATAAATGTAAATTAACTTGTTACTAAAAAGGTAATAAAAGTACACTTCTGGGAAGACAATGGGGAACAATAATAAACTTGATAAAGGACCATCAAAGGATACTACAAAGGAATATTCATGATGACTGGAGGATGATGCAGACCAAATTTGGTGATGATCCAACCATTGGTTCATGAAAGAAGTCATTTTAAGGTATTTCTATTTTTAGTCTGGTTACCCTAAAAGAGGCCAACCTAATTATTCAAGCAAACTTGAAAGAGGACCATCAAAGGATGCAACAAAACCAAGTATAGTGATGATACATCCACTGGTTCATGCAAAGAAGACATTCTAAGGTATTTCTATTTTTTAATAGCTCTAGCAGTCCCTAAAAGGGGCTAACCATTTTTATTTGAGCATACCTGTAACATGACCATTAAGAATATTACAAACCAAGTTTAATAATAATCCATCCATGGTTTCATGAGAAAAAGTCATTTTAAAGTATTTCTATTTTTAGCTTCAGCGGCCCCTAAATTTGAAGCAAATCTGACCAGTAGTTTCAGAGAAGAAGACCATTGTTGATGCCTGACAACCGATGCTAGACATCAGAGTATCCATCTACCCATCCTAACAGCTCACCCTGAACCTTCGGTTCTGGTGAGCTAAAAACAACAATTCTGCAGCTGTACCATAAGGATGAGCAAATGCCTGTCTTAATTTGATTTATCCAGTGTAACCTCTGAATACCGGATTCTCTAAATACCAGAACTCTCTGAAAATCGGACAATTTTCGAAGTCCCGATTTTCTCTCCATATAATCCTACGTAAAACACTCTCTGAATACCGTACTCTCTAAATTCCGGAAACCGGACGATCTTTCCAGGCCGCGGACTTTATACTGTTCTTTATTTTTGTTCTGAATATCGGACGCCGAAATTTTCAAGTGTCAAAACTTTGTGTACTGGCCTGGAGGGTCCATATTATCACTGAAATAACATGATCTGAGCCCCCTTATTAACAAACGTGTCAGTCATCTATTGTTTACATAAAGCTAATAGCCATAATGTGTGAAAAACACTTTATTGTACAAATAGTAGTAAGTTGACTTTGATGTTCTACTCATTGGTAACACTAGCCAGATTACTACTGATTACACCAATTTACCGATGCTAGTTTAAAATACATCTTTTTAGATCTGACACTCTTAATCAGATATAAAATATTTTAAAACAAAAAGCAATTTGTGGTGTATGCAAATACTAATGGCTTAATATATACGTAGAATACACTTCAATTACTACATACAATTTGAATGTAACATGCACACAAATATCACTGGTTCATGATCATGTAATAAATTCAATTGAAAACCTCTCTAAATACCGGAACTCTCTGAAATCTGGACTTTTGACCCAGTCTGAACAGTGTCCGGTATTCAGATGTTACACTGTACTAATGATTTTATGAATTGTATTAAATAAAACAGAATTAAACATATGTAACAACTCACGCAAAAGAAAGATAAATACTATAGCTTTTAAATATCAGTAAGAAATTGTACAACATGAACTCCGAAACCTTACCTCAACAGAAATAATATTTCAAACATTACAATAAGTTTTCCACTAGTTATAAATTCAAATCTAATACCATCGCAAAATGTCTAAAATCCTCAACACTGAATTGTTTGAGAGAGAAAGAATCCATTGCCAGTTACACCACACACACACACAGACAATCAGTGTTATCTGCTGCAGGCTTCAGATACCTATAATGAACTTCTCCAGTAAAACTGCTGCACTGAGTAATATAAGTGGTTTAAAGGGAGAGTGCTGGATAAATGGACATCATTTCCAAACAAATCGTATAACAATTTTATAGCTCAGTATATTTAGGTAGAACAAACTGCTTCTAAAAAATTTAGTACTATAAATATATAAGTAATTTCACAATGTGTGCATTTGTAATTGTAACTTAAATATAACTTAACTCCTTTGATGAAATGTAAAAACTTAAGATAAGCGAAATTAAGAGCAATATATGTATTATGTAGGACAAGTCTGTGGAATGTTTTCATGGAACATAAACCTGTCACAACCAGTTCATTGTTATTACTGTATTATGTTGAACAATTCTTGATGTAACCTACAGACAGGTAACACAAATATCGCATGTTTAACCTAACATGATCAGGCTTCCCAAAAGTTGCCAGACTGTCGGACATGTCAGGCAAATTTCGAGCAGGTCCAGTAACTTTTCAGCAAGTACCAGACCAGGTGTCCGGCAATCAGGCACAATTTACAGCCAAATGTCAGGCAAGTATTCTAATAGTTTCGAGAAGCCTGCATGATGTCACAACAATCTTAGAGTAACAATCAGGAGGTGTGGCAAATACTTTGTAAAAACAACATAGAACTAAGCATACAATTTAAAACTTATGTTTGAACAATCATTTCAATGAACAATGAAGATTCATTTTGTATGTACAAGATTCCAACCATGGTCAACTAACTGGACTCTAATCCTACACTTACTGGACTTCAGCCCAACACTGACCCGACTCCAACCTATCACTAACTGGACTCCAATCAAACACTTACCATGACTCCAACCCTTCACTGACTAGACTCCAACTCATTTACAAACTGGACTTAAATTCATTAATTACTGGACTTCCATGCATTTATTATTAAGTGGACTTCAACTCATTACTAAGTGGACTTCAATTCATAATTAAGTAGGCATTCAACTCATCACTTACTGGACTTTAATTCATCATTTACTGGACTTCAATTTATCATTTACTGGACTTTAATTCAAAACTAAAAGGACTTCAACTCACCACTAACTGGTCTCTAACTCTACACTGGTGGGTCTCCAATCCTTGATATATCAAGTATTTATTATAAAGTCAGACAAGAACCTTTAAACTAACTGCTAAATGCTGACCACTTCATGACAGTATGTTCATTGATTTTCATATTAATAAATAAGCAGAGAGAGAGAGAGAGAGGTGGTCAGTGAACTGGTCATTCACCAGGGTATGCACTGTTACATGTATACAATAACCTCTACATGCAGGAAATATTGTAAGTGTAAAATAATGATAGAATTAATCTCTCAACACATGTTTGGGTGTTATATGTAACAAGATGTATCCAGACTGGGAAGGTTACACTTGCTGAAGCAGTAAATTCACTGGTCATAAGTCAGGTGTATACATATTATATTATATTTATCATAAATACTTGGCACATACATTGTACATTATCATACAACACTATCAACACCTCAATCTAATTAACCCTTCTGCCAAGCATTGAAATACTGACCACTTTTTCCAGTAAATACAATTTTCATGAAAAGATAAATAATAAATGGTTCAACATTAACATTAAAACCTTAGTATTAAGACCGTCTTTGATACCAAACAGAAGAATCTGAATATTGAAGTGGTCTCATTAACAAGTTATAGTATAAAGGAAATATCGAAAACAGGTCCAAAAATGAGGTAGTTTCAATATTGAGGTGATCTTAATATTGAGGTGCTACATTGAAAACTGAGTTTTCAATATGTACAGCATCATTTCTGCAAAATGTCCATATTTCCGTGAATTATAAATCTGATAAGTTTCTGTATACTTTTACTGGGTCTGTAACAGGGCATGAATAATTTTGAAATCTCAACCCGAGCGGTCCATGCCTACGGACGCTCCCCCCATTAAATTTACCCTCCCCCAGTTTCTGAAAACCACAAATATTTGTTCATAGTTACACAACACTAAACAGTAATCAAAGTACTGAAAGTCCTGTAACCTGGCAAAGGTGTTATCATTTAAGCATTTAATGTGTTAATAAAATCAGTAGCGCATACAAGTTGATACGCAAGAGAATAGTCTCACATGACGAATGCTATTTGTGTACATTATGACCAATAATGGTTAGATGTTTGCAAATCTTCCTACTTTTTTTGTGAAGTGTAATGACTGGTACATATATACCTAGAAGAAACTCCGATTATCTATGTAAGTTGATTTTTATGATTATTTGGTTGGCCTGACCCATTAAGAGATGCTTTAAGCCATTGTCTTTCAGACTATATTATGATGCACTAAAGGTTGAGTCAAACAGGCATTATGGTGCTCTATGAACCATATTACATAGTTGCTGCATGACATAGTGTTTTTTTTGTTAGTGGTTCCTTACAACATTTGTTACTGCCAACTATATTTGGTTGTAAGGTTGACATAGCACCATCCTTAAATGATGGGCGATATCTACAAATATCTGCCATCAGGAAATTTTGGATCAGTGTGTTATGAGCTACAAGTAACCAGGTCTTGCATTTAAAAAGCATGTTTAAAAATATCCACTAAGTCACCTTACATGCAGACTTAATCACCATATTCACAAATTCATTGATACTTACCACCAGTTTGTTTTCTTTATCTTAGATGCTGTATATATACAGGCCAAGGTACTTATAACTGACTTTATTGCATTGCTTACTCAGATGTTATTACCACCTCTTCCCATATGATTGTACATAACAAGAGGGCCATAATGGTCCTTATTTGCTCAAATGAGTGAAGATTGTAACTTCCATCGTTTTTCCTGTAATCTGACCTGGTGACCTGTTTTCAACCCGAGTTGAACCATGTTTAAATCAGTTCACAATATCATTAAAATAAACATTCTGACAAAGTTTGGGAATCAAACCGGTGACTTCTAGATAGCTAACAAGGTTTTCAGAAGATTTGACCTAGTGACCAACTTTTTGGCCCCAGATGACCCATGATCCAAATTGTTCAAGACATCATTAACACAAACATTTTGACACAGCTTAATAAAGACCCATATTTTATCTTGTCCAAGATTTCATTAAGACAAGCATTTTGACAAGGTTTAGTGAAAATTCAATTAAAACTGTGGCCTCTAGAGGGTCAACAAGGTTTTTCCATGATTTGACCTGTTGACCTAGTTTGTGACTACAGATAAACTATGTTTGAACACATCCAAAATATCATTGACTTGAATATTCTGATCAGGTCTGATGAAGATTCACTCAGAAGTGTGACCTCTAGAGTGTTAACAACCCCCCAGGCGTGGACATGGAGTTGACTTACTGTTTCTTTTTTTGATGTGACTTATTGTCACTGGGGTTTAATGCAGTTTTTCAACATTTTTCAGTTATATACAGCTACCAGTTCACCTAACCAGTTTTCCTGGACTGTATACTTACCAGTACTAACTTACCATTCCACAAGGAGACGGCAACTTCTCCACATATGGAGGAAAATCGACATTTTTGTCAAATTTTCATGGAAGGGTATGACCTGCCGCAACCACGATTCAAACCAGAATCTCTGGGTTGCAAGTCCAGCGGACTAACCACTGGACAAGATCGCAGCTCAGTTGATTTACTAATCACTATAGCTCACTGAGCACTAAACAAGAGGGCCAAGATAGCCCTTTTTTGCTCACCTGAGTAAAGATTGCAACTTCTATGGTTTTCCTACGATTTGACATGGTGACCTAGTTTTTAAACTGAGTTGACCCATGTTTAAACCTGTTCATAACATCATCAATACAAACATTCTGACAAAGTTTGAGGAAGATCCAATCAAAACTGCGACCTCTAGAAGGTTAACAAGGTTTTCCAGTGATTTGAAATGGTGACCTAGATTTTGATCCCAGATCACCCATGATCGAATTTAACCAAGATATCATTAAGACAATCATTTTAAGAAAGTTTGGTGAACCTCCAATCAAAACTGCACCCCTAGAGCTTAACAGGGTTTTTCTATGATTTGACCTGGTGACCTAGTTTTTGACCCCAGATGACCCATGTTCGAACCTCTCCAAGATATTATTGAAATTGACCTTCTGACAAAGCTTGATGGAGATTCAATCAAAATTGCAACCACTATAGCATTAACAAGGTCTTTCTGGTGCGCTGACCAGAGATGACCCATATTCGCCAAATTTCTAAAGATCATTAATATAAACATTCTGACAAAGTTTCATGAAGATCCAATCAAATCTGTGATTTCTAAAGTGTTCACAAAATTTCCATTCTATTTGACCTGGTGACCTAGATTTTGACCCCAGATGACCCATGTTCGAACTTGTCAAAGATATCATTTGGACAAACATTCTGACCAGGTCTGATGAAGATTCGCTCAAAAGTGTGACCACTAAAGCATTAACAACCCCCAGGTTTGGACGTCAGACGCCGGAGTAGACTGACTGATGACTAGACCTCACCAAGCACTACGTGCTCTGGTGAGCTTAAAAGGTAAGTAGTATACCAATTGATTAGAAATATGTAATAAAATACAATGCATTATCATAATCGAAATATTAATTCCGTAGGATGAACAAGTGCGTAATAAATGATTTTTTTATATAACTAGAAAAGATATGAGGATAATGATATGTTACGTTTTGACTAATAACAGCAAAATTGGTGTGGATGAGTTTATGCTTACACTGTCAGTAAATCCATTGCATAAGCAAAATAATTGATGCTTGTCTACAATTTTCATGTTATTTTAAAAAAACAAAAACTAATACAGTAGCCTATAAAAGTATAATTATTTTTCATTAACTGGGTAAAATAGGCAAATTTTAATATCATCATCAAGTCTGATATAGTTCCAAGTGACTGGCATACTTAACTCATAGAATGTTAGTAAAATATCTTATAGTCTATGAGATATTTTATTAACATTCTATGAGTTAAGTTTATTAGTCACTTGGATTGACCAATTGCTCTTGGATTATCTACAATTTTCCAAAAACAAAATGCCAACTTTCCTGTAGAACTCAGTGATCCTGATCTAGGAAACAAATCACTGAAGATGTACTAGCGACAGTTTTGATGCCAGCAAGACACATAAGTATTACATAAATCAGTCATACAGCCTGTAACATACACACATATTACATAAATCAGTCATACAGCCTGTAACATACACACATATTACATAAATCAGTCATACAGCCTGTAACATACACACATATTACATAAATCAGTCATACAGCCTGTAACATACACACATATTACATAAATCAGTCATACAGCCTGTAACATACACACGTATTACACACTTTTTGGCCACAATAATAATAATTACTGTAGTAGTTGCACATGAATGAAAAATATTTCTTTTAGGACTTTGTTAACATAAATCATCATAACTATCTTATACTTGTAACCAAGTATACCTTTGCTTAGATTTAATTATCAAAATAATCAGCTATTTAACAATGATTTCACGATGGATTATTATTTTAAACTTGACATGATATCAATGATATTTAACACCAGTCTGCAGCTATATACTGGTGTGGTGTACAACTCTGAGGATCTAATCTTGTGTTAACACTGTTGAGTCATACAACTAATAACTGTTAACATTCAATCTATTTGGCATAAATTCCAATCAATAAACTTCTATTTTACCACAGAAATCAGCCAAACTGGATTGTATTAGGCAAATATTACATGATTCTATTTTGTGCATTAAGTTTCTTCAAACCTCACTGGTGTCTCTTTAATCAGACAATTTGAAACAGTTTCAAATAATGAAATTATACATTCTATAGTCTGCCTGTAACCAATAAATAAAAGAAATACATCTAGCAGAAAGAGAAAATGAAATTGGCCACTTAAAGTAATAACATGTAATTTCCATGCAGTAAGATTCAATTTAAATATACAACTGTATATACTTTACCAAGAAGAGAACGCCATAAACAATATACCTCAGTGATACTGTAATTACAACCAGGATTTTATGCTGCCAGCAAGCTCAGAGGGGTGCTTCCTTGTTTCACTAACTTGTGATTCACTAGATATAAAGCATAGATGAAGAGCACAAGTCACATAAACAAGAGGGCCATAATGACCTTGTATCACTCACTAGAATAAATGTAAGTTAACTCATAACTAATAAGAGGGCCATGATGACCTTGTATCACTCACTAGAATAAATGTAAGTTAACTCATAACTAATAAGAGGGCCATGATGACCTTGTATCACTCACTAGAATAAATGTAAGTTAACTCATAACTAATAAGAGGGCCATAATGACCTTGTATCTCTCACTAGAATAAATGTAAGTTAACTCATAACTAATAAGAGGGCCATAATGACCTTGTATCACTCACTAGAATAAATGTAAGTTAACTCATAACTAATAAGAGGGCCATAATGACCTTGTATCACTCACTAGAATAAATGTAAGTTAACTCATAACTAATAAGAGGGCCATAATGACCTTGTATCTCTCACTAGAATAAATGTAAGTTAACTCATAACTAATAAGAGGGCCATGATGACCTTGTATCACTCACTAGAATAAATGTAAGTTAACTCATAACTAATAAGAGGGCCATAATGACCTTGTATCTCTCACTAGAATAAATGTAAGTTAACTCATAACTAATAAGAGGGCCATAATGACCTTGTATCACTCACTAGAATAAATGTAAGTTAACTCATAACTAATAAGAGGGCCATTATGGTCCTTTTTCGCTCACCTGAGTAAGATAGCAACTTCTAAGGTTTTCCTGTGATTTGACCCAGTGACTTAATTTTTGATACAAGATAACCCATGTTCAAACCTGCCCACAGTATCATTTATACAAACATTCTGACAAAGTTTGATGAAGACCTAATCAAAACTGTGACCTCTAGACTATTAACAATGTTTTCCAGTGATTTGACCAGATGACCTAGTTTGTTACCCCAGATGTCCTATGCTCAAAAGAGTCCAAGATATCATAACGACAAGCATTCTGACATGGTTTGATGAAGATCCAAACCAAATTGTGATCTCTGGAGTTTTTTCTAGGTTTTCCCGTGATTTGACCTAGTGACCTAGTTTATGACCCGAGATGACCCATGTTTCAACAAGTCCAAGATATCATCAAGACACCCATTCTGATAGAGTTTGATGAAGATCCAACCAAGATTGTGACCTCTAGAGTGTTAACAAGGTTTGATTTGACCAGTTGACCTAAATTTTAACCCAGGCGACCTATGCTTTAACTAATCCAAGATATCACTGAGACAAACATTCTGACAAAGTTTGATGAAAATTCAATCAAAGGTGTAACCTCTAGAGTTTTAACAACGCCCAGGTGTGGACAACGGACAACAGACGCCGGAAACTGACTGATCACTACGCACTCAGGTGAGCTCAAAAGGTAACAATGGTACATTTCTGGGCAGATGAAGGGGAACAATTATAAACTTGATGAGGATTATTAAAGGATAATACAATGGGATATCAGCGATTACTGGATGATGCTGAAGAACAAATTTGGTGATGATCCAACCATTGGTTCGTGAAAAGAAGTCATTTTAAGGTATTTCTAACTTTAGCTCTGATGGCCCCTAAAAATGGCCCAACCAAATTTATTTGAGCAAACTTAACAGAGGACCTTCTAAGGATGCTACAAACTAGAATAATCTGATTTGTGAAGACAAATCTATTGGTTCATGAGAAGAACACATTATAAGGTATTTCTATTTTTAGCTCTAGTGGCCCCTAAAATGGGTCAACCATTTTTATTTCAGCAAATCTGATTGAAGATTATCTAAGAATACAACACCTGGCCAAGTCTGGTGATGATCTAACATTTGAATCATGAGGAGATGTTTAACGATTATTCTATTTTTAGCTCTGGTGACCCTAAAAGGGGTCAACTGGTAAAATATAAGCAAATTGCAGTTAGAAGTTGACAGAGAACCTACCATTTTTATTTGAGCAAAACAGATAGCACATTATCCAAGTATGATAAAAAACAAGTTTAGTAATAATCCATCCATTGGTCCATGAGAAGACAATTTTAAAGGAATTTCTATTTTAGCTCTAGTGGCCCCTAAAATGGGCCAACCATTTTATTTGAGCAATCTGATCAAGGACTATCTAAGAAGAAGACAGACAGACAGTTTGGAGATGATCCATCCATTGGTTCATGAGAAGATGCTTAAAGATTATTCTATTTTAGCTCTGGTGACCCTAAAGGGGTTAACTGGTAAAATATAAGCAAATTGCAGTTAGAAGTTCAAAAGAATTCTACAGAGCAAATTTTAAGTAAATCTGACCAGTAGTTTCAGAGGAGAAGACCATTGTTGACACTAGATCCTAGAGCGTACCCTTCCATCCTAACAGCTCAGCCTGAACCTTCAGTTCTGGTGAGCTAAAAAGCAACAATTTTCAGTTTTATGTATGATATTCATTCCACAAAAGATATGAAACATTGCCCAAAATCCATTGAGCAGAAACCATTTTTCTATTTTCATTAATAGTGATCCCTACCCCTGAACCCTTAACTACAACACGAAGCTAAACCTCCACAACATATTGCAATTTACCAAATTTGGCAGCAAGCATTTATTTTAGCTAAATTCATCAAATGGAAACCCATTCTTTGACATCGTTTCCCGCCCATCATCTCACCAGAGAACTTGTCCCGAACTAAACCTGGTTAAATGTTCCAACAATTTTACAAAATATTTTTAAAACCAATACTGTCAAATATTGCCAAATATATTCATCTTCACCTTTGACACAGGTATAGTCTATTACACATCTATTACTACAACCATGAAAATAACTTCAACAAAATACAATACCTGCATTACATACACTTATTACCCTTCTATGAAAATTTGACAAGAATGTCGACTTTCCTTCATACGTGGAGAAGTTGCCGACTCCTTGTGGAAGGGTAGGTTAGTATTGGTTAGTATGTTGAAAAATGGCGTAAACCCCAGTCACATAAAAACAAAACAAACAAACATACACTTGTAGAAAATGTCCCATCAGGTTATACCTTCAGTACAACTTTAACACCAGACGGTTAACTCCATGACAATTCTGATTCATTTAATCATACAAGCACACAAAATTAAAACCACAAATAAGTTATAAAAATAAAACTGAAAAGTCTCCATGCAAATGTTTAAAATCAATAATCAGTTCAGTGTAGAAAACATGAATAAAATACAACCAGTTTACCACATAACAAGCTGTATAACCTATTTTTAACCACAATAAAAAAGACTTTTACCCAGCTGTGGTTAATTCACACTTTCATCTACTTTAGCACCTAATAAACAAAACATGTTCAAAATACAATATGAGTAGCAAACTTTAGAGTCATGATAAATTTAACTTAAAACCTGGATTTGTTAATGTACCTTTTCATGTTTATTTCATATTTGTAAAAGTATCCCCTTTTCCACAGGTGCATATTTTTGTAGCTAAAAATACCAGGCTTTTTGTGATATCAGAGTACTTCATTCTATTACATGAACAACAAACTCTCTTGTGCTGTTTCTGATAAATATGCATATTATTAAATTCGCATAATTTTCATTCAAGCAAAAAAGGTAAGTCACTGGACCTAAGATCTGGAAATTAAACATAATGATTAAACAGTACAAGACTTCCATCTCTCAACCTCTAAATTCTGTCATTTCTATAAGCAGCAGTATTGTTGTGGATCATATAGAGATCATACAACCAGTCTAAGATGAATTGCACTAAGTATCTAGTATTTTTACAGTGAGTAGTATTTATATATTATAGTGTCTAATAACAAAGTGTCTAATATTTTAACAGTATTTGCACATATAGTGTCTACAAAGTGTCTATTATTTGTACATAGTAGATCTAAGTAGTATTTGCACATAGTGTCCAGTATTTGTACATAGTGTCCAGTATTTGTACATAGTGTCCAGTATTTGTACATAGTGTCCAGTATTTGTACATAGTGCCTAGTAATTTGATCATAAGGTCTAGTACTTGAACACAGAGTCTACCATTTCCACATAGTGTCTAGTATTTATACATAGTGTCTTATATTTTAATACAGTTTGCAGTATTTGTACATAGTGTTCAGTATTTGCTTGTAGTATGCAGTATTTGTACATAGTGTTCAGTATTTGCTTGTAGTATGTAGTATTTGTACATAGTGTCCTGTATTTGTACACAGTATGTAGTATTTGTACATAGTGTCCTGTATTTGTACACAGCATGTAGTATTTGTACATAGTGTCCTGTATTTGTATATAGTATGTAGTATTTGTACATAGTGTCCAGTATTTGTATATAGTATGAAGTATTTGTACATAGTGTCCTGTATTTGAAAATTTTAAGTGTCCTTTATTTGTACATAGTATATAATATTTGTACATAGTGTCCTGTATTTGTACATTATAAGTGTCCTGTATTTGTACATAGTATATGTAGTATTTGTACATATTGTCATGAAGACATATATATCACAGGTGTATGTTTGTATGTAGTCATGAAGACATATATAACACAGGTGTATGTCAGTATATAGTCATGAAGACATGTATAACACAGGTGTATGTCAGTATATAGTCATGAAGACATATATAAAACACAGGTGTATGTGAGTATATAGTCATGTAAACATAGATGACACAGATTTATGTTAGTATATAGTCATGTAAACATAGATGACACAGATTTATGTGAGTATATAGTCATGTAAACATAGATGACACAGATTTATGTTAGTATATAGTCATGTAAACATAGATGACACATGTTTAATTTAGTCAATAGTCAATGTAGACGTATATAGAAAAGAGTTATTGGCCAAAATTTCATAACACTTAATAATTACCAACAGCTTAAACATTGACCATGAAAATTGTTAGTGACAAATTGCTTTAATATCAAACTATTAAAGCTTTAATGAATTCATACCTAACTTGATCAATCAATTTATAGATTAATTCTAAGCATTATACTCATTTAGCCACAAAGAGCCTAATCAAATAAAGACATACTCATACAATTATTGTCTAAAAATTAATGCATCGTTCATACTGAAACATATCACTTGATTTATCTTTATCTATCATATATATAAGGTAATCATCAGCGGATGTATTATTACTTAAATAGTTTAACTGCTTGTTAATATTTCATAATCACAAATCTGATTTTGAAACTCCTGTTTTTTAAATTCTTGTATGAGTATTTTACAACAATAACCCAATTTCTATCCACAGCATTAACTGTTCTCTATGAAATGTGTATAATTTTCATTCCTAAATTAAATGTTATTTTTTTGTATTGAAAGAATAGATCAAATCATAGGACAAATTTATATAGTCTATTAATAACAAGATTTCTGCTACATTAAATCGGAGAATAAAATGAATAAGTAATAATTTTCTATTCAAAATGTTCTATTTCAGAATGTGATGATGTGTCAGTACACACGGGTGAATCATCATGTTCCAAATACACAAATAAATATTGAAGATTACTGAGCAGAAATAGACAAGAATGAAAACATGAATCAACTGAAATTCTGTGACGATCGATGAACATGATACATTCCTATAAATGCAAATGATGACAGAATCAATGAATTTCTTCCAATGTTTAATAGAAAGTTTTTAAGTGTAGCTCCTAATCATTAGTAGAATAAATAATTTACACAGAAACATGTAACATTACCTGTGACTTTGTATTACAAGTCTATAAATATAATTGTTCCGATTTATCTAAAATATTAAACCGTGAATTAATTAGTATAACATTCATACTAACGTACTTGCGGGTAAATGAAAAATATTGAAAATGTATTCAGGAGACAATTTTAACTAAGTTTAAGTTGATTTTAGTTACACTATCACTACACATGTTATTGTACCAAATTAGTGATAATAAATACATTTACTCACATTTAGTCAGTAAAATATCAAAATTACAATTGAGAGCTTCACGTCAGTGGCTGAAATACTATATATCCTAATAATAAATAACTAGAATAGGGTGATCAGTACTGGATTCCCATTATAATCACGGCATTCAACTACTTAGATAAAAATTCTAAAAATAGATAAGTAATATGTATTGCTAGTGCATAAGTAAATGATAAGTTTTTGCATAAGTTAAACAAAACAATAACCTATTCTCTATAATATGTATACAGAGTTACAATCTTGTAACACTGACATAAAAAAACAAACAGCAACTAGTGATGTATAACACATCAATGTTATGACAAATATAATTAATACAATATTACACTAATTTCTATATTTAGACTAAGATTTAACTTTTTTGGAACATAAATACACTTAATTTGTAAAAATTCTAAAGATGGTGAGCATATCTCATATATTATTGTATATCATATTCCTGAAAAAAGGTACACTAATTAGATGCACCATGCATAGATACTACGCTTTAGTCTAATCAGTACAAACATTATTTCCCTAGCAAGTAAATACAAAGGACTAAAATAGATCAGGTTATTTTGGATATTTGAGATGACACCACCATGTTTAGTGCTTACATGAACAACTTGGTGTAATCTATACCCATAACAACCTTTATCTTTTCTGCAGACTGGTTAGATGTCTTACAAGGTTATGAGAAAATTGAATCTAATTATAATATTTATACTGCATTGAATTATTCAAGGTTCCAGTAACATAATGTAGTACAGAATTGAGCCTTACTGTCATTTTTAAACTGACTTATTTCAAATAAATTAATTTGCCTACATCCATCATAGATCTCAGAGGAAGAATTCAACAATCAAGTAATTTACACTTCTAATCTTTCAGCAAGTCGCAACAGTTACTATACAGACAGCACAGTTAGGTTAATGATATATAACAAGAGGGCCAAGATGGCCCTTTTTCGCTCACCTGAGTAAAGATTGCAACTTCAATGGTTTTCCTGTAATTTGACGTGGTGACCTAGTTTTTAACCTGAGTTGAAACCATGTTCAAACCTGTTCATGATATCATTAATATAAACATTCTGACAAAGCTTGAGGAAGATCCAATCAAAACTGCGACCTCTAGAAGATTTACAAGGTTTTCAAGCGATTTGACCAGGTGACCTAGATTTTGATCCCAGATGACCCATGATCGAACTTAACCAAGATATCATTAAGACAAGCATTTTGACAAGGTTTAGTGAACGTCCAACCAGAATTGTGACCCTTAGAGCGTTAACAAGGTTTTCCAAAAATTTGACCTGGTGACCTAGATTTTGACCCCAGATGACCCATCTTCAAGCCTGTCCAAGATACCATTAAGACAAGCATTCTGACCAGGATTGGTGAACCTCCAACAGAACTGTGACCCCTAGAGTGTTAACAGGGTTTTACTATGATTTGACCTAGTGACCTAGAATTTGACCCCAGATGACCTATGTTCGGAGTTAACCAAGATATCACTACGTGTTAAGATGAGCAAAAAATGCATTATGTAACCATATGGGATAAGAAGATATGTAAAATGTTGATCTTGGACACATAAGAGACAAAATTGCATTATTTATATAGTGAAACATGAGTACATCATTTCATTGTATAAAAATCTCTTTTATTCCATTAGTACATTGAACTCCTAACCATCTCGGTCAGAAAACAAATGCTTTAATTAACTTAAATCACTATACAAACACTGATATTGCTTAGGGAGAAGTAATTCTCTCTCAGAAATAAAAACTGTGACTTCTAGAGAGTTAACAAGGTTTTCATTTGACTTGACCTAATTTTTACCCTGGATGACCCAAGTTCGAACTTGTCAAAGATATCATTAAGGGATACACACATCAATATAAAAAACTTCAGATCAAAATGGTGATCACTTATAAAGAGATAATACAGCAGTCAGTGGAAATAGGAAAACAGGACAGCAGCTTTTCATCAAAATAAAATTTTAGTCAAAATACCACAGATAGGGGATCTAAGAGCGTTCATGTCAATTTAATATACTGCAAGCTATGATAACAGTACAGACTTCAGTCTTGAAGCAATTCCATTATAAGGAGCCTTAAAACAATATTTTACATCAAATACTTGTTTCAAGGTACCAGTATAACATGTAATCTGACCCCATATGTTTACCATTTGAAAGGGAAGTAGAAAGTCAGATATTTCAATGTGTACTGTCAAAGTTTGTAAGTTAACCATTTACTGTCAATGTTTATAATACGCTCATTGGCTAACTTCTAGGAGTCTTTCATTGGCATCTGTACCATGTTCAGCATTTATATTTTATTATACTATACAGACAATTGAAGATGATCAGATAAAGAGAGATTATTGGAAAATATTACAGCAACAATTGTTTTATGTTGTCTGATAATGACAAGATGCAACATTTAAGTTTTGTTTATTATCCCCATCTTGTAGAAATGTCCGTCCATACAGTAAACTTAGCTTATAAATTGGCAGAGAAAATGTCAAACTGTTCTACAGACAGCTACAATAAAAGATAGCTTGGCAAACAGTAGCAAATAATTGTACACTATCTCAGAATATTCATTCATAACCACTTAACAAGATGTTGAAGGTTCAAGTACTAGTGATGTGTTCTATTGAGCCAACGTAGCCAGATGCCAGCTTGTTTAAGAGTTGATCACTTTGATAATTTACTATAGTAGCATTATTACATTTTCCAAACTAAAGGAATGTTTGCTTACATGATGGACAAAATATACAAAAAGTACAGGCATTAGTAATAGAACTGTGATGGTATATCAAACATCATAATTTAACCAAAAATTACCCTAAATGATGATTTTATTTCACAGAATTTGACCTTGTTCAACAGTTTATTTACTATAAGAAGGTGTATAACTCTTTATTACAGCGAATGTGCACCACCTTCACAAAACACAAAGTTATAAGACAACAGGGACCAATGCTTTAAAACAAAGTTTTTAGTGGTCTCAGGTATATATTTTCACACAAAAATGAGACCATTCTTATTTAAGCAAACCTGATAGAAGACTATCGATGAGCGCTAGAGACCAATTTCAGTGATGATCTATTCATTGGTTCATGAGAAAAAAATGCTTACAGTATATTCTATTTTTAGGTAAGGGGTCAAGTGGTATGAGTAAATTGCATTACAAGTCCACAAGGATGCTATATGACAACTTTGAAGTAAAATCTGACCAGAACTTTACTAGGAGAACATCTTTGTCAACGTCAAATGCCAAAGTATCACCCTACTCATACTACCGTCTGTTCTTGTGAGCTAAAAGCAAACACTGCCACTCAATGTATGACTGCACTTTTCAAACAGAGGAATATTTTTACCAGGCAGAAGAATGCATCACAACAATCATTTCAGACAAATAGCAACTGGTTAAAATACTCTCATGCATCTGGTGTGAATACTGTAGATTATAAAGGTTACATCACACGCACACCCACACCCAATAATCTTACTGTATGATTATAGCAACATTTCCTAATGACTTGATAACAGACATACAGCAGTCTTCTTTGATAAACATACAACAATGGTGATCACAAAAATATGTTGCTTCACAATTAAAGTATTTTCAGACGTACCATGCCAAAACAATTTAAAATACAAATTATAACTACAACAAATTGATTGATTCTAAACCCAAAGTTTTGGCAGAGGATTGATACTATGGTTTACATAACAGATAAATGTGTATTTCTATTAAAAGCTTTTACATATTTTAACATAGAATGTCCATTATCAGATTTTCGAACACCATATAAAAGGAAAATTCAACTATAAATGTATCCATTCTTATCACATCATTATGTTGAAATATCTGTACAAGAGATTCCTGTTGATCTTATAGCGCACACCTGAATTCTTACTCTAACAAACCCTGATCAATAAAGTTCAAACAACAATAAAATATAATTAGATGTATTTGTTTCCATGTTTAGTATCTGACATCAGTAGTGCACAATGTGAGGAAGATCCATTGATTGCATATAAAAACAATAAAAGCAGACAAACAAGTGATGCTTTAAAAAAATTAAGTAAATAACAAAGACCTGAAAAATGTTGTGTATCAAAATTTGAAGGTATGAAAATGATCAGTGTTTACTTTTGTTTCTAAGTTTCACACAATAAACGTATTTTGCGGCCATACAAAAGATAATTGTACCATTAAACAGCAACATACAACTGCATGTTCTATTTAAACCAACCAAACATCATTAAAACATCTGAGGTCATTTTGATAAGTACACATTTGATTTCTACTAGCCAGAAAGTACAGTGCAAAAAATGTGATTATAATCTCATTACCAACTTGAAGTCATAACACTGATATAACAACAGAGGGAACTAGCTCCACTCTACCTGGCAAGGTACACAAGTCAGACCACTTCAATGTATATAATGTACAAACAAAATCAATAAGTCCAGTCTGAAATATCAGTTGAGATGAGCCAGCAAATTTGATGACTTTAATTAGAGTATTTCAGTTTAAAGCCATTATTCACATATCTACCAGGAGAATGTTTAAAAGTTATTACCATGGTTTCAGAGAGAGATATATTAAATTTAGCTTGGTGTACATACATTTTATTTCAGCTTTTATCGCCTAAGAAAGAGTGGAAGAAGCAATATTTCCAGTTTATGGTTGAGTTTGACAACTTTTTTCTGGTCACCTAAAAATCTCCAGCACTAACAGATCCTTGCCAAAAATACATGAAGCAGCAAGAGTTTATTCAACTTATTAGATATAGTAATCTCAATAAGTTACAAAAGTAGGAGACATGTGATGTTATCTTAAAACAGATGTTGCTTTTTTCAACTGACCAGTTTACCTGGACTGTATACTAACCAGTACTAACTTGCCTGTCCACATAGATTCTATGAAAAAGTTGCTGGCTCCTTGTGGAATAAGAAGGGTATGACCTGCCGTGACCAGGATTTGAACCTGTATTGCCAGGTTACAAGTCCAGCGAACTAACCACTGGATCACAGTGAGTCATGGCAGATGTTGCTAATGGTTACTTTTTTTCATTGATGACCAATCTCCAAAATTAATTTATGTCAGCAATTGATTCTTTAAGAGAGTGGGCCAAAAGCAAAACAGATTTAACAGTGAACAAATTATGGATAACTTTGTCTAATTAATTTATGTTCATATTTATCAGAGAATGAGTGAACTGATGGAGCTACATGAAGTTACTTTGATAAGAAAGTCAATGGCTACCTAAAATTGCTAAAAAGTATTCAATTACTGATGACAACATCTTTCATCAATATTCTCCAACACTTAACATTAATGGAAAATATAACAACTGTCTTATTCATATGCGTCTACTTCATAGTTACATTAGTATGATCCTTGATACTTATTATCATTACTGGACAACAGTAAGAGAAGGAAATCCAGACTAGAGGAACTAAAAAAGTTTTCCCTCATAGTTCTCACTCAATATCAGAACCCAAGAGGACTTGTTTTTATCCTATAAACAAATAAACTGATGACTTAAGGATTTCAGACAACAGTTTTGCTTCCCAAAAAACTATTAACATATAATCATAGGCTGTAAGTAAAAGTAGCTAAAAATAGAAAGAACATTTAAGAACATCACCGTACCTTAGGGGGCATGTGTGATCGAGTGGTACAACAATCTCTGACTTGCAATGACTGGCCCCTCACTGCTGTGAGTTCGAATCCCACCTGAGAACAACTTTACGTCTGAGGAAGCTGCCCAGGAAGCTTATGAAAGGTCGGTGCTTCTACCCAGGTGTAAACCTGGAGTCTTCCTCCACTATCAGATCTGGAATGTCGCTAAATGACCCTGACTGTTGGTGCAATGTTAAACTCCAGTGAAAAAAATCATAGTACCTCAAATCAGTTTTGTACAATGGTGAACAGGACTAGAAAGAAGATAAGAACATAATCAATGTATTTTATGGCTGTATAAAAATACTTGGGTATGAGTAATTGTTATGGGTAGTATTATATTAATTAATGATTTAATACAGATATTCACTCAGCATCTATGAAATACAATGAACAAATCTGAGTCATTTGCATCTCATGAACAAAAAAAATTGGTGAAAATCGATAAAAGCCAGTTAGATGTTGTCAAAAATACAGGTAAAGATAATGCATTGATCATGACTCTATCATGTTATAGCATATAAAATGTTGAGAAAACTGAAAATAAATTCAGTCATTAAGGTGTATTATAGCCATGTTCAGCTACATTTATAAACTGTCATATTTCCACTATCTAGACAATGTGTCATAATTGTAATGATAAATCTAGCTGTATGCGGTATCATTTACAGGGTACTGAAATCTCACAGGGAATCAACACATGGAAGTAACTTTAATATGCTAAATAAACATTCATTACTGCATCCAGAAAACTGACATTCATGTCATTGTATGAAGCCATCAAGACTTCTGTGATGTCCCTTGTGTAAACAAAGTGACTGTAAGAAGTAAAATATACTTTAATCAGCAATTTATAAACACACAGACTCCAGAAATATGTAAGGAAAGATGCATTCAGACAAAATCATCAATGTCTCCAATAAAGATCATTTATTGTGACGATGTTTACTAATATAAAGTTGTTTTATAATCATACCTTATCATACTCCTATAACATTGCAGCAAGTCATAGAAGTTGTAAATAAGTATATTAATTATAATTTCATACATCATACAACATGTTGAATTGTTGTGTTCATAATTTATACACATATATTTACAAAGTGCTAGCTCAATACTAGCTAGCAAATACAATAACTGCAATAATCAACCTTAACGAGGTTTTTGTAACAATAATTCTTGAAGAGACTACACTTACTATAAAAATTAAGGATTTCCTTAAATGATTAAAGTGGATAAGTATAGGCACTCATTTACTCATTGTCCAATCTATTATTTGTGTGTGACAAATATTAGTACCATTATACAGTAGCACCCCACAAATGTAACACCCGTTTTTCAGGACACCCTGTTTCTTGGGAAACTTTTTAAAAGAACAAATTTTTCCCTTCTTGAATTGTTTAACGTCCTTATTGTCTGGTAATAGGACCATCCTGCAACTCAATTATCGGGACACTTTTCAGAGTACGAAATATTATAATCACTTTTCGTTTAACCTCTATAATCGGACTACACTAATCCAATAAACAAATTGACATAGTCAAATTCATCAACAGGGACTTTAATCAGCATGATGAGACGCTTGTTTTACACAGAGGTGGCAACGATTTTTGATAATTGAGGGATCATAAATTAGTGCATTAACATGTCAATTAACCATACATTCAATCTTTTATTGAAAAATATAATGTTCTTTATTATTACTGCACTGTCTAAAAATATTTATGATGAGTATAAATGTTTGTATTTTGTGTAAAAATTCAATTATGTGTGCATTTATTTGAAATTAATATACAACCCTTTAGCTTTGAAAGCATTAAGGAGAGGTATCAAAATTGTGTGAAAAAGAATTGAAGAATCACTTATTGTTTGTAATGCTGTCATTTACCTTGTATCTTTTATTGAATAAAGTTTTTATTGATATAACAGCCTTCATTTTAACCACCATGGATTCTCCGAGATGTCGGTTTAAAAGACAAAATAAAACTAATCAATGAGAGCAAATTTAAAAGTCAACAAGAACTCACAAAGATATTTAACACAAATCAAACTGAATAATGCATGTTACAGTATGTATATGGATAGACAGGCACACAACAACATACACACAAATATCAGCTGGATGATCAACCCCCTAAATAGGATCATCCCGGTAATGGGGACACTTTTCAAAAGTACCAATGGTGGTTCTATTAGCGGTGTGCTACAGTACATTATTGATAAAACATCAAAATTTCAGTTTAAAAAACAAAGTACGCAGATTCTTATAACATGTTTTCTTCACTGGACATAATTGTGTGCATACACATTCTTCATAAAAGCAGAGTGATAGCTTAACTCAGAGCTGATTAAATCAACTATCCTCCATGCTTTATGTAACATTGATCATTAAAATGTATGGCTAGTTTTGTTAACACACTGTTTTAGTAGTAACCAGGAGCACTGGCTGTGTCGATTGTAGCAGAAGACCAACTTTATATCTGAAGTTATTTCATTGTTTTAACAACTGCTAGATGTTATCTTTTTATGGTTCTCTATGTACAAATTAATGCACATTTTTAACTCACAAGATTCCTGACTTCTATCTTAGTGGGCTCACAGATGCTGTTTTAAATTCAATTTTATTTGATCTGTGCATTGGACAAGCGCCTTAAAGATATTAACATCACTGACTATGTCACTTAAAAATGTGATCACAGCACAAATATCAGCGATGTTCTTTTTACAATTTTGGGAAATAGTATGGGTCTGGTCCAGTTGAGAAAAAATGTAAAAAAATGAAAAAATGTAGGTTGTATGATGCCAAAATTGGGAATTTTTAGGTTGGGAATTGGGAAAAATGTCTTTATTTTCCATTGGGAAGGGTCTGTTTACTGGGCCCAAAAAAAAGGAAAAAAATTGCTGAATAATCCTACTAATGATGAAAATTTTTACTTAACTCTACATAATCATAATGATGATGCATGTATGAGGTTTCAGTGAAAAAAGTATCAAATCCAACTAATTCAAATGTTTACATATTGAATTTATTATGTCATGACAGAAGAACTTTATTCCCGCATGATGTCATAAAATTCAAACAAACTACCAGCATTCCTAGTCCTAGATATGGATGTTACAACATGTTACACAAACATACACAGATAGATCATTCGAACAGTATAGAAATTAGAACAATTCAAAATATCATGATAAAATACAGTAATGAACAGCTTAATGTATTTCACTTCTACTGTGGTAATGCAATTTAATTGTCTGTTAAAAAAGTGTCTAGACCCAAAGATTTATAAAACAAAATAAATGTGATCATCGGCTGTAAGAAGGTTTATTTGCTAACTGTGCTGGAAGACAACACATGGTTCTATGATTTGAAATTTAATGAAAATGTCAAGCTTGATGACTTAATACATAAAATACATTCAAAAAGAAAACTAATCGGTTACTGTACAGTTTACTATTAGAACAAATTTAGTACAAAGAATCACTTCGGAAGACATATGCGTAGAATATCATTCAGTAATGTCAGTATGATCATTTTTAATATTAAGTTGTCGCGAACTCGATGAACTTTTTTGTCATTATTTGCGGAGTAAATGCGGAGAAATCTGAAAATAATAAGAGTACCTGTAATAAAATTAGGATTTAACCCGTACACATCGAATGATATAACTGAAAAACGAATTAAACAAATAATTTACCTTCGTTCTAATTTCGATTCTTTTTCAGGTAAACAAGCCATTAATATTGCTAAAAATAGATGGGCGAAAATAGATTACGGATTAAAGTCCGTACAATCCGTGACGGGCAAAGTGTATTCGCCGGCTCTGGCATTGTGAAATAAGAAAATTTTACGGTCCTATGTCTTCCTTTCCTCACCTATTTTTATTAATCATAGGATTAATCATAAGATTTGTTATACACGTACATTGTTTTACAGATAGTTTTAATATAAATAAACAATATCACTGACTATCGACTATCCGAACAAAATGCAATTATGATGGTGTTTGTAACATTGTAATGTAGAGTCCCGGTCTGTAGTTTGGCGCAGGACATATCCAGCGTTTTTTGCTGCGAAAGATGTAAAAGTATTACGCTTCTTACTGTATGAAGAATAAAGACATAATATTTAATGTGCATGCACCACATTATCATTCAACTGATTTAAATATCGTAATACATGTATATGTGTTTTATCAGTTTGATTATTAATATTTAGATAAATAAAAAAAGAAACTAGTACTATACATGTATTATGTTGCATATTCAACAATTTGCGGAAAATGACTTCTTGCAAAGGATTAGTTTCTTGAACTTGATTTGAGTTTGAACAAATTTCATCTCCACAGTCAAACGTCTACTGTTACAAAATACTCAGTCAAACGTCTACTATTACAAACACACAGTCAAACGCGTACAGTTACAAACACCCAATCAAACGTCTATTGTTATAAACACACAGACAAACGTCTTCTATTACAAACACACAGTAAAACGTTTACTGTAACAAACACACAGTCAAACGTCGACTGCTACAAACACGCGGAGAAATATTTAAGCGTGGTCAAGCGTCGTTGTATTCCTGTATAACCATAAGAACAAATGGCACGCTCATTAATATTGTGATTTGGCTGAAAAATATTTGCCAGCAATAAAAACGATTATCGTTAGTGAATCTGTGTATATAATAATATAAATATGGATGGGGATTAGGAATGGAAGGAGTCTTTTTGCTTTTATATGTTAGACCGATTTTGATAAATTAATGATGAAGTGAATATCATAACAGTTGCTAATCGTTTTAAATCACCATCTTATAATGGAGAAAATAGTTGACAGCTTTTAGAGAGGAAGTTGACCACGATACAGTTAGTTTATGACAACGCTGTTCAGCACTGAAATTTAAAATTTAAATTCCTTCAATATTCAACCAACGAAAAAACACACGCGAAGGAAATGAGAAATTCAAAATATTCAGAAATGTTGCGTGACATGTTTGCCCATTAAAATACAAATGAGAAGAAAATATGAAAAACTAAGATGATTCAATCCTTTAGTTTCCAGTTCACGGTAATGTTTTGTTTAAATGTTGTATCTTTGCCGGGATGGCGCCGCAATCAAACGTAAAACATTCATCTCTGCGCAAAAACCAACACCAACTACAACAGAAAACTTCATGAATAAAACAGAGAAATACGTTTAAACAAAATTAAATCAATCGATTCCTGACTTTAAACATTGCATACAGCATCAGATAACTATGTCATGTCTTTAGAGAAGCTAATAGGAAGATTGATGGAAGAAAAATCTAAATACTCAAAGAACGCTGAAATATATGAAGTACTACATGGTCAAAAGTCTTGTACATGGTATGCCTGAACTGAATTTAAATACGCGAATCGTTATCAGTTATTTCGTATGATCAAAATAAATGTTCCCCGGAGAACACCTTGAATGATACAATTGTTCACTGAGGAAAAAACTGGAATAATCGAGGAAATTGGTATTTTATAAATCACAGTGTACATCTCTCCATATGACTTTATGAATCAACAGAAGCTGGGAAGCAATGAACACAGATTTAGTCAGACGTATGGTGGTGTGAGATGTGTCAACTGTAATACCAGTTTGCATTTATCAAAAATACAACTCCATGTAACTGACAAAATCTGCTGTATTATTATCAACAGTTCATCTATCACAGTAGCATACATCACCCTTCTAATCGTAGTATTATAATATTATAAGTAAGTACTTTCAGGATGGTTGACGACGTAGTGCGCTTAACCGGGAAAAATAACAAGACAGTTCTAATCAATGCACATATAGTATTACATTATATTTAACCATTCCAGATAAGATTTAAAATGCTGCATGTCTAGTAGTACAGTTATTTATAAAGTATAGTGACTATACTACGAGTGTTGAACTATATCCAATCAAGATCAAGTTGTACCAGCAGCGATTGCTGGACACATCTCCATTGATATACCTTCCAATCCACGAGCGGATCCGAGTTCGAATCCTGGTCGCGGCAGGTCATACCCTTCTATGAAAATTTGACAAAAATGTCGATGTCCCCCGTATGTGGAGAAATTGCCGGCTCCTTGTGGAAGGGTAAGTTAGCACTGGTTAGTACACAGTCTTGGAAACTGGTCAGGTGAACTGGTCGCCGCATATAACTGAAAAATTATTGAAAAACGGCGTTAAACCTCAGTGACAATAAGTCACACAAAAACGAACGAACGAACGAACGAACGAACAATTCACCACGGTACTTAGAATATAACGGAATAATTAATTATGTATGAGATACCTGTAGGTGACCTTGTTTGTCTCGTCATGATATTTGATTGGTACTTCTGGTTTATGTGGGATACATGCTCTGAACACACATACATGTAAGAATTGGTTGATTATATTTTCTTGCAATCAACACCAGAGAGATAAAACATACGCATGTACTTGTATATGCAGAAACAGCAAGAAGTTAATTAGCACATTTAGCCTTTAAATTCACGATGTAGAAGGATAATTTAATTAACCCGAACATGTTGTATAAATTTGGCTTTATATCGTTTTCATGACTTGTTGAATTTCATTTCAAACGTTTACTTTTCAATCCAGTCTTTCTCTTTCAAGTTCTAATTAATTTATGAATTAAAATAGGTATTTGTCCGTGAAAAATGTAAATACATGTATTCTTAAATCGTGTGTTGTTGAGATAATAAAAACATACGAATGTAGTGCTAACTCGCAGACGGTTAATTATAATTATCTTCGATGTTCCATTTTGTCATTCCGGATAGAAGACGAATTATTGTGTGAAATCGTGTACCGGAATACTGAACTTAAGCATTTACCGTGTTTACATTGGTTTCAAAGATGGCGGCTGAAGAAAATATTTTGTAGTTTTTAGGACAGTGGGTTTTAAAAGCAGTTAAAACAAGTAAGCAAACACAAATGTTTGCAGTTTCAGTGTATGATTAAAGTATACATATTAGACTTTAATGGAATCGAAACAAATGGCAAGTAATCTCAATTGAAACATGCTAGGCATATGTTGAAAAATGTCAAATCTTGGTTTTCTAGCATGTGTCATCATGATTATGATTTTTGTTTTCATATGGAAAATTAATTAAGTACTATCTTCAGAGATATTTGTCTTAGATTATTACAATTATTATAATGGATTGGAAAATTCTATTTTAATCTGATTCAACAATACTTTTGTAACAATTAATGTTCTAACCTATAACTGTCTGTATAGTAAATTGTCAAGTAACAGGTTTTCGTGGTATAACAAGTTTTTGCGGTATTCTATACATGCATTGCTTGCATTTTCACATATGCATTATTCCTGAAAATTTGTGAATAGATTGTCTGACTGTTTTGTTGGCTAGCTGATTTTTGCCAACAATATGCCACTAATAGGTTACTATGAACTGATTTTGTTATTCTTGTGACAACATATCTCAGACACATTAAACTGTTCAATGAATTTTATTCTTGGCAAATCATTGTGTAGTGAACATTCAGTAGATAAGCAGAGCTACAGACTGGTTCCTCACCTAGGGGACTGTTTCATACACATCAAAATAAGCATGTAATAAACCAAAAAATCATTTATTACATCCATACTAGTTAACTTGAATTGCTCAAATGAATGTATTGGAGGGAATTTTGTTTTAAAAAACAGATAAGATTTTATGTGATAGGAGTCAGCAAATAAAGTTACCAATGTGATGCTCGAACGCATGACTTTGTGCTAGCCAGTCAGCTACTCTACCAATTGAGCTAATCAGACTGACAGGCATACAAACTACTATTTGCACATATATTAAATATACAGTTGACTCTCGTTATGGCGAAGTTGATTAACACGATTTTACTTTATGGCGAAGTATTTTTTAAGTCCCAATTTTTTCCTCCTAAAAGTATATAAAATTCTGTCAGTTAAGACGAATTTTGCTCTTGAAATTTTTCGTTATGTCGAATTAATTTTGAAGTCCAAATGAACAATCATATCTAACTTAATATCAGACAAAATGCTTAGATTTGTAAAAAATGTCATAACGAAAGATATTTGTAGTTTGTACATTTTTATATATCATCATGCATGAAGTGAATATCATTTATTTATTTACTCGTAAATAAAAAATAAAATATCACAAATAAGTAATTCTTACAATGCACCCACCAATTATCATGAATTAGTGATTCTAACAATGGCCAAACTGTCTAATACAATACCGGTATTCATCTAACGTTTAATTAATTAACAGATTCTTTAGACTAACCAAGTTTTTGCTTCACCCTAGCTCTATGATTCCAAGGCTAGCCACACCCACTCACAGTGCCAATGTAATAGGAGGCAGAAAATAAAATTCCTTATGCGGGGCTTGAACCTGCAACCTTCTGCTTGCAAGTCAGTTGCTCTAGCAATGGACCTGATCAGGCTGACGGGCATACAGACTATTATAAACATATGTATTACATATACAGCTCTGTTACATTTATAATAATGAATTTCTATGATGATCATTTGCAAAATATCAGGAAATAATTTTACCAATGTGGATAATTTTAAAGGATCATAGTGTCATTTGTCACAGATGCAACATATGGGTGAACATATTGAGCAGCTTGTCACTTATTTTGTCAAGCTTTATAATGAACACCATTTTGTATCAGTTATCAGTCGCACAATGGATACTATATGTACATGTAATGACCAGCTAACATTTTACCTTGTTATATATCCTGGTTATATGTATTACTGTGAGTCTAATTCTTTACCATGCTTAAAATTCATGACTGTACTAGTATGCAATCATGATAAAATTTTATTCTCATAAACATTCTTCTTCATGTCAGAAATTATAAAATAATTTCAAAAACAATAAAATCATACATGAACTGCTAGTATTCTTTGACACACTGACAACCATATTGATTTTTATAGTGTATACATATTACCGCGAATTGGCCAATCAAATGCCAGATAAGAAGTCACTTGAAAAAATACTAGTACCCTACTAAACTAATATTAGTGGTAGGCAGTAATATTAGTTGGGAGGCATCATGGTCTAGAGGTAAAACATTCACAACTCTGATCCAAAGGTCCTAAGTTCGAATGCTGGTTTTGACAGGTTTTGTTCATGAACTTGACAATCCCAGTTTTTGGACACAGTACTGGTGTGGTGTCCAGGAAGCAGACTCAAGCGTGATTAATATGAGCAAAATTACTTGTTTTGCAATCGAGCTTAAATAAATTAGTATAAACTAAAACTGATATTAAGTATTTGCCTTTATACAAAGATACCACAGACATTTTTATTAAAATGGATAGCATGTTTTTAACTGACTACAATCTATGAACCCTATTTTTTAACACATAATTTTAACTTTGTCTGTTACAGAGTCGGTACAGGAATGCTGATCTTCTCCTAAGTACTCTCACTGTTTGACAGTTGCAGTAATTTCTGTTTGACAAAATGAAAATTTGTCTGACCGAATGTATTATAAATAATTGATAAATGCTGTAAATTGTGCCTGACCTCTGGTCTGGTACTCGCCAAAAAGTTATTGGACCTGCTCGAAATTAACCTGACATGTCCGACGGTCCGGCAACTTTGTGTGAAGCCTGTAAAGCTATGAAAAATGTGTACATGTGGCATTCAGACTCATGAATAAACGCTTATTTTAGTGGAAAGACAATTGTTAAACTTGTACAAGTTAATTGGGTGAAATTGAAAAGCTGCAAATAATAATGTGTTTTTCTATATTACTTTCAGAGGATTGCAACAGAATACATACATCAACTACCCTTATCAATCTTCACCTCTGACTAACTTATCTAGACCTCACAATGTCTGGGGTGGAGTCAGCGGATGATCGTACTGAGAGATTTACTCCTCAGCATCCTTTACCGGAAGCTATACAAAAGATGGAACGAGATGAAACAGTATGCAGGTAAAAACAACACAGAATTGTATCAATGTGTCCATCTTATATTATTGTGATACAGATACATGGATAGGGAGTTTTAATCAACAACATTGTTTTACATTTAAGATATAGCCCATCTGAATATGGTAAAAATGTAATTTATTTGTGTAATGCATAGGAAGAGAATATTGGTTTTATAAGTTTTCCCTATATAAATGACAGTATTCAAAATGGTTACAGTAGAAGCCATCTTGTATGAAGTAAAGTATTTTATTCTTTAGGTACTGTGGTGTAAGTTATCTAATTCATAGTGAAATTAAAGCTTTGGAAAAGAAAGTAAAACTAATGGAAAAAGAACTTGAACATCATAAAGGTTGCGGTGAAAGAGAAAATCTACTCAAAAATGAATTACAAGTTTTACAAGATCAGAGAGGTGAATTTGAGATGAATATTACAGTGAAAGATGCTGCGTAAGTAATTATCCTTTAGTCAGTTTTCTTAAAAGATATTGTACAATGATACATCTTCTGGGGATGACTCTTTTGGTGTCATAGAGGCATGGCACACAGTCCATTACATTGGAGAAATATATGACCAACCATGTTTGCACAATGGAAATAGTTACACCTATGTAATTTTGATATTTGAAAAAATTTTAACTACAGACAAATATTTTTAGTTTTTAACTTCTCATATACGTGTTGATCAGTGTTAAAATTGTAACAAACAAATTAGGATCTCATTCATCTTATTTTTTGTTTAATTTTTATTGTGACTTGCACTTATCTAACTACAGAGAAT
The DNA here is from genome assembly GCA_008271625.1 of Lutraria rhynchaena. Lineage (NCBI taxonomy): Eukaryota > Metazoa > Mollusca > Bivalvia > Venerida > Mactridae > Lutraria > Lutraria rhynchaena. Next base: position 511,373 of record VIBL01000149.1, on the reverse strand, counting down.
GTGACTGTATTGAGAGTTTTTGAATAAATGCATTTTTTAAACTTTTATTTCAGAATATCCACCCTTACAAATAACCTAAAGAATTCAGAAGCCACATGTGAACGTCTACGCAATGAAAAATCTGAGACAGAAAAACAGTTACAAATTGTTGAAGGCACAAATAAACGCTTGAAGTTAGTGATATCTTCCTATTGCATTTATCTGTGAATGTGTTGTTTCTTGCAATTCAATGTCTCCCACATAATTATACTTATTGCAAAAGTTCAGTTTCTCAGCAATAATAATGAAATTGTTTTTCATAATAATAACTGTTAGAAAAATTCTCTTGACTCATTCATGAAAGTGTTCATTTTCTTTTTAAAGCTTGAAACATTTTTTAATTGGAGATTGTTGTGAAAAAGCATAATTTGTGATTATATAGCTTTAGACCCTGATTTATCAGATTGATATTTTACCTGCTGATGAATTACCTACATTCAGTAAATTGTGGTATTGGATGGGTTTCAGGGACAGAAATAACCAGCTTGAAAGAACTCTACCAAACTTGAAGCATGCCCTACATCTACAGAAACTTGCTATAGAAGATATTCATTCATTTGTTGAGAGTAGAGATACACAGATGAAGGATGAGATTAATATACTGTTATCTCATGTTAGAAGCACATGTGACAATGAAATAAAAGGTAAAACTAAAATATATTGATATTATAATTTGAACAAATAATTGACATAATTTACTATAAATTTCTATTTTTGCTTTTGTCCTGAATGCTTCAAAACTTCTTCCACTGTTGGATGCCATATACAAAGTATTAGCATGGTTTTGTTCCTAGAAATCACTTTGTCCCTTCTGTAACATCCATTTGGTCATTAGTGATGATTTTGTAATTCAACTTCTTGTTTTGTAGTCACAGGATCTTAGATTGATGTGTTTTGTATATTTTGAACAGTGCCTGTTTTAGTGTAACTTGTTGTCCCTGTTTGTCAATATATGAGTTTGTTGTTTATTTGTGAATGATGACTTACTCTGTGATTTGGTTTTAAATGATTTCTCTTTACAGAAAAAGAAGAACTTGAGAGACAAGTAGCAGATCTACAAACAAACTGGAACAAAGCTACACTTGAGACAGATGAATTAAATACTAGATTAATACAACAAGAAAAACAAATATTACTTCTTGATAAAATGTTTAATGAAAATAAAGAACTTCAACAAAAATGTGCCACCTTAGAGACATCTCAAGCAGGTTTGTATTTAAAACATTGTGGTCTATTTTAGTCATTGGTTGTCCACTTTCTTATAACTAAAATCCATTTCCTTTTCAAACAGCTTAATTTCTTGGTCATATTGACTTTGTTAATAGTCCATGTTTTGTTTGAAGTACATTGCCTGTAATTAATGATGCAAGTTCTTTGTTTTGTAAATCATTATTTTTCTTGATATTCCAATTTCAGTTTTGGTGTTACTTGATCTGCGTTTATGGTCAATGAACTTCCTTGAAAGTCTTTTTTCGTTTCATGATTTTTCTTTTTTTACAATCCAGTTACTTTGCTGGTTGTCCATTGTATTTAAGCTAGTTGTCCAGTTGTATTTTGGCATGTGCTTAATTAGGGGGGGATTTTGATGCTGGATGAATCTTGTATTGTTGATGGTATATTTCAATGCCGTATGTTCATAGTAGAAATTAATAGAGGAGAATTATGATATCTTCAGAATGTAAAGTCCTTCAGGAGAAATGTGCAGAACTATTGGAAGTTAGGAATTGTAAGTCTGTGCACAGTGATCAGTTTAACACTACACTTTAATTCATCTATCATTTCTACTCTTGTATTCAACTTAACATTTTAGTCCAGGATTATATTTTAGTGCTTTAATAATCTAGAATCTGCCATTGAATTGTATGTAACCTGGCTGATATCTGCCAGCAATTTATGTTTGAAGTTGATAGCAGCAAGCAAATTACTTATAATATATAGCCAACAAAATTGCAACACAGAGTTAATAAAACACTATCAAACCTGTAAACAAAGGCCACTAAAGGGAGATAAATACAAGAACATTTTACCATAGTTAGCTGCTATTTAGAGGATCTTTAGGCCTGTTATATCAATATACCTGCGCCAAATGGGATCATTGTTCAGATGATAGCCTTTATTCACAGGTAACTGTTAGCACATGTTTGTACTGCAGATGAACATAATTATAGAAAAAATGTGATAACTCAAACATTATGGTCCAAACGTCTTATGATACAAATATTTAATAGAGTAATGTAAAGGATGGGCATTTATGTAATGTAGTGATTACATCACATTGCCATGACATAAAATCATCTTACAATGTATATATATTTCATAAAGTTATCATGTAAATCACATTCAGTGCAATATCATCTCCAGTGGACAGTTTCTCGAGCTATGAGAAAAAATGTCTGATCACGTTAAATATGTCTGTGTACATGGACAGAAGTTGATGTGACTGGAGGTTGTAACTCTGAGTGTGTGAAACTACCTTCCTTATCCTGAAAAAAGATGTCCTTTCCTATTGTATTTTATTGTCCTGAAGAATATCTTGAAGTAAATATCTGATTGTTGCTGCATATCTGAAGCTTGTTGATGTCTTTATGCAGTCTTGTCATTTTGTATGTCAATTGTTAAGTCCTTCAATTCTGTATGATGATATTTTGTACTTCATTCAGGTTTAAGAAGAGAACTGGAGGAATCAGTGGAGAAATGTCGTAGTTTACAAATGGAAACACATCAGTTTAAAGAACAATACAAGTAATTTATTATAGTCAGGATTTATAGACCCTCGTAGTTTATGTATTATTCATTTTCGTAGTTTCCAACATTTGAATTAAATTTGTTTGAATTTCATATGATCCATGTTGTACAATTTTTGTTTGTGGTTTATTGGTAAAATTAATGTCTGTACATTAATATAAAACAGTTTAAGTCAGTAAATTTCATTTCATTTCTGTATATCTGATGCAGTATGAAGCCAGTGATATTGTTTATTATTCTCTGCAGAGATTGCATTGATTTTGTGGGAAGTATAGTTTGTGAATATCTTATAAAATGAAATATTTGCTGATTCTATTTGAATATAAAATGCTCATGGAATATATTCTGGCTTTTTTGAACATGTCTCATACATTGTAATATATTGATGCATCAGTTGAAAGGGGAGATAACATGTTATGTTGGGAATTCATGGTAAGATATTGATTTAGGATCAAGATATTATCTTTCAATGTTTCAGAAACAAAAGTAGTGAAGTAGAAGAGATAACTGCTTTACAAAGACGTAAAGAGATGGCCATGGAAATGACAACACAAAAGTAAGTCTAAAATGTTAATCTGTAAACAGGTCTCCCATGTCCATGTTCTCCTTTCCTGCTGAGACATCTGTGCTAGTGTATGCAGGAAGATAGAATTTTAAAACATCTATTTCATTTCACAGCCTTGCAATGTACATACTTATATTTCTGTAATTACACATTTGTGGTATACTTTTAGATTGAAGTCTGATTTAAAACAAAAGGAGTCAGACTTACTGGGTGCTAAACGTGAACTTAAAGAATTACAGAACAAGTTTGATCAACATCAACAAATGGAGGCTGACCTCAGTAGAAAGACTTCTAAAACTCTCAGTGTGTATTTTCAATGTTTTCTTCTTTGAGTAATTGACTATCTGATGGTGATGTTGATTTAGGATAATATTATCCCTTTTTTACTCTTTGAATAATAGATGATGGTTTTGATTTATTTGGAGTTATGTAACTGACAAGTACAGAATGTGAGAAATTTAATTATGACAAATAAATATTTTATGGCCACAAAGAACTACAACAAATAACTTTGTGTGAAACAAGATACATAACGTTACTTTATGATGCTGTGATAATGTTCACATAGACTACGATAGAGATCACAACGAGGATAATGTATTATAATGATGTCATATGTATTGTAGATGAAACCAAGGAACTGAAGGAATCATTCTTCAAAGCTAAAGAAGAAATAGAAAACTTGAAACAAGAAAGGTATGCTTACTCTCACCTGATGAGTTGTGTGTACTTGTCTCAGAACATTTAATCCAATTCAAAGATCCACTTTCTAATGAATCATTTGTGATGGATTTTGTTGACATGCAAAGACAAACTGTAGATGTTATTTGCATAAACAAGACAAAACTATGTTAAAAGTATTGTATATACAAATGTACTTATCCCTAATTTTGTAACAAACGCCTACATGCACCTTCCAGTCAGAGTCAAACAATCAGTATTAACTGTTCTACATCGTGAATCAAATCCAAACAAATAAGGTAAAATTCTGCGTATACTTAATGTTTCTGTGATATGTTCAGAATTACGTGTATTAGCAACTACTCTTTGATGACAAATGTCTTCTTTATTTTACACTGTACTTAGTGAATATGAAATGGTATGATATCATAAAAGATCAAAGGTTTATATAAGTGTTCAAACTATGGATCCATATCTCTGCCATTTTATGTTCACATTATTGTCCCAAAATAACTCGTTTATTAAGAAAAAAAATGATTTTGAACTTTATTGAGTGGTGTGTGTATAAAAAATTGTTATTAACAACTGGAAACTACTATCCTTGCAAATAATTGTCTGTAAATTGTTTGTCAATTATTTATGCATCTTTTTCTTAGCTTTATATGCTTACAAATGAGAAATTATTTGATGTTTCACATTGAGTTACAATTGATCAATATTTATTGTGTCACTAGTGCTTGTTGTAATGACTTCACTGTATGTTGTAATATGCTTGTTTTGCATGATAATTAATAGAGAAGCAATGATCACTTCACATCAGAACAGAATAGAACAACTCAGAGAAAGCTTCAAAGAAAAACTTGCTGAAGCTGACAACTGGCAGGAAAAGGTACATGTATATACAGACATCCGATACAAGTGTGTCTTAAATTGTTTATCAAAAATATCAGTTAAAAAAGAGATGCGGGGAGCCGGTCAAGAAATTATTCTACTTGTGTATGTTCTGTGAATTTGTGAACAAATGTTGTATTTTTTTCTATCAAATTTACTAATTTAACAGGACAGTAGAAAATTTAATGACAAGTAAAAAATGTTTCTTTTCCTTTGCTGTGATTGTATAATTGATTTATTACATGTAGAGAATGAAGATAAACCAATGTTCTGTTAACAGCAGTGTTTGCATTTGTTAGAGAAGTTTACAGTCTACTTTTTGTCTATTTCAGCTTGAAGCTGCTATACAAAAAGAAAAGGAAAGACATGCATCAGAATTACAAGCTCTGGAGACACGACTTAAAGAAAGCTTTGTGATGGTAACTTGGAATTATATTTTAAAATGTCTTCCTCAAGATGAGGGAGGTATGACAGTATTACCAGGTCACAGATATTGGTACCATAAAACCACCTTCTTCTAAATTTCATTATCCTTTAATTCCTGATTTATACTTCATTTTTGTTAACATGTGAAATTATGGAATGATTTTCATATTAAATGAAATTTAAGAATGTTTTGAGTCTATCCATAAATTTTCATGAAACTATCGATCAGCCTCTACGTAAATTTTCATGAAACTATCGATCAGCCTCTACATAAATTTGCATGAAACTATCAGTCAGCCTCTACATAAATTTGCATGAAACTATCAATCAGCCTCTACATAAATTTTCATGAAACTATCGATCAGCCTCTACATAAATTTTCATGAAACTATCAATCAGCTTCTACATAAATTTGCATGAAACTCTCAATCAGCCTCTACATGAATTTTCATGCATTGACTCCTATGCACAATAATTTGTTTTTAGGAACTGGAGATTGAAAAAGGAAAATATCGTGAACTAATGAAGAAATATCAAGCAGGAAGCCAGGAGACAGAAGAGAAGGTTTGTATGTTTTCCTGATGACTCCTAGCTGTGTTTGTCATCATGCTCTCTGTTAAGATCAGTACTGAAACATTCTTGAAATATTGATGTTTCTTCATAGATATAAGTAACTGGAGTGGACATAGGAATGTGTTTCCTAACCTATTTTGCAGACAAGATAAGGGAATGAACTCTGTGTCTTGTTTAGAAGTATCAATACAACTGTTATTTCCCTTGATGTTCTACTAACTAACGATAATATGCATGATAGATACGAAATTAATCATACAAACATGAATTTTCCTTTACAAAAAACACAATAAGCATTCAGTGAAATCTCTATGCATTGAAATGTAGCTTGTTTTTATACACATGCTGTTAAAATTTGTGAAACATCAAAGCAAATATTTGGTATAATTCTTTGAACAAGCTGTTATACATGCTTTGAACTGGCTTGTTTACAGGGTAGTAAAAGAAATTTCTGCTTTGATCTTAAATATGAATTATTTCTTTTATGTCTTACAATAGCTTCGAGCTCAACTTTTATCTATTGAAAGTCGATATAAAGCAGAAATAAATGACTTGAATGAATTGTTAGCTGAAAATAGACGTAAATCTAAAGAGATGGAAGATGAGTTAAGGAGAGAAATTGCAAGTTTGAAGGCCATTATAAAAGATTTGGAGGCTCGTCTTGGTAAGTATGGCACTGAATTTTAAGAAAAAACCTTGACTGTTGGCATTAAAAATACCACAGGAAAACAAAATATCCCAGAAATAAGATACTGTAGAAACATCAAGTTTATAGCTTTGAAATTTCTGGAGAATTTTATTGTAATTGTTGAGAAATGGAAATGGTTGTGAGTCCTTCTTGATTATTTGGCACAATTTAATACAACCCTAATGAGAAAATGATATAACATGTTGCATTGAAGGTATTAGAATCTTGTCATCAGATTTAAGCTAAAAGTGTAGATATAGGTGAACTTGTGTTTATAAATGTTGCATATTTTGGTTTCCAGCGCGGTTAGATGTTGGAAATGAAGACCTAGTCATGAAATTAAAATCACAGTTACGTGAAACACATCAAGAACTTGAAGATACTCGAGAAATTCTTGATAAACAAACCAAAGCTGGAGAAGTGTTTCAGGAGGAGGTAACTTGTTCTAGGATTATCACAGACTACATAAATATAGTTCAATAAAGATCAGTCACAAACTCATACTTCTAAGAAATTTTTAGTTACAATTCAATCCATTGTTACCTAGAGTCACATTTAGACATGCAAGAAATACTGACATTGGTAAAAGTATTTGTCCAGTACATTCAGTTACTTCTAGTAGTCAAAATTTTTAAAATAATAAGATCTCAATGTGAAATATTCTTAGAATTCATGGGACAACAATTTCTGCATGATGTTATGTAATATGTTTACCATGGCAACGAAAATTAATATAGGTTTATATCGAAGTTTGAGATACAGCAATATTTATGCAATAGCTTGTTGTACTATTAAGATCATAGCAAAATAGACTTACACACTTTTAGGAGGTTCAAGTTAAAAAGCTTTATGCATGGTTGCTAGAAGTTTAGAAGAACATACAAGTTTACATAGAAGTTAACATACATAAATGTTCACATACATACAAGTTAACATACATAAATGTTCACATACATACAAGTTAGCATACATAAATGTTCACATACATACAAGTTAACATACATAAATGTTTACATACATACAAGTTCACATATATAAATGTTTACATACATACAAGTTAACATACATAAATGTTCACATACATACAAGTTAGCATACATAAATGTTTACATACATACAAGTTCACATACATAAATGTTCACATACACACAAGTTAGCATACATAAATGTTTACATACATACAAGTTCACATACATTCAAGTTAGTATACATAAATGTTCACATACATAATTATAAGTTAGCATACATAGAATTTAACATACATGTTCACATTCATACAACTTAGCATACATACAAGTCAACATAAATGTTCACATACATACAAGTTAGTATACATAAATGTTCACATACATACAAGTAAGTATACATAAATGATCACATACATACAAGTTAGCATATATTAATGTTCACATACATACAAGTTGGCATACATTAATGTTCACATACATACAAGTTAGCATACATAAATGTTTACATACATACAAGTTCACATACATAAATGTTCACATACATACAAGTTAGCATACATAAATGTTTACATACATACAAGTTCACATACATAAATGTTCACATACACACAAGTTAGCATACATAGATGTTTACATACATACAAGTTCACATACATTCAAGTTAGTATACATAAATGTTCACATACATAATTATAAGTTAGCATACATAGAATTTAACATACATGTTCACATTCACACAACTTAGCATACATACAAGTCAACATAAATGTTCACATACATACAAGTTAGTATACATAAATGTTCACATACATACAAGTTAGTATACATAAATGTTCACATACATACAAGTTAGTATACATAAATGTTCACATACATACAAGTTAGTATACTTAATTGTTCACATACATACAAGTAAGTATACATAAATGATCACATACATACAAGTTAGCATACATTAATGTTCACATACATACAAGTTGGCATACATTAATGTTCACATACATTCAAGTCAACATACATAAATGTTCACATACATACAAGTTAACATACATAAATGTTCACATACATACAAGTTAACATACATAAATGTTCACATACATACAAGTTAACATACATAAATGTTCACATACATATAAATCAACATTCATATCAGTTTACAAACATACAAGTTAACATACATACTAGTTTACATGCATACAAGTTAACATTCAAGTTAACATGGTTATAAATATTTACCACAGATAAAGAACCTACAAGAGACTGTACAGAAAGAATGTGAAGAAAGATTTGAACTCACTGAAGCTTTAAGTGCTGCTAAGGAAGAACTTTTACAGTTGAAAAAACCTGCAGGTAATTACACACAGTACTAATACTTGATTGTAGAAAACGGACATTTAAGATCCTATTCTTTATGTTATCTTGTGTTGACAACTGAGTAAATGTTCATAGTGATTATCTTGTTACATGCACATGATGTATTATAACAGGGTTTGTTTAGGCGTGTGCTGTACATACGTTATAAATGGTAATTTAGACTCTAACAATGACATATAGATCAAATGGGACTCAATACTTATATATTTGGCCAACCTAACATAATGTTTTCATTAGAAATTTTCAACCTCTTATGCTGGATTTTGTACTAATAACTGCTACATGTTGTGTTGTGACTGTTTGATTGTAAGGTTGTATACAATTGCTAAACTATTTGTACATGAAACATATTAACCAACTACTCCTAAGCTGTACGAGGCTTGTAACATGTTTTGTTTTAATGATTGGTTTTAAGTGGCCTTGTGATATAAAATAAATGGTTTTCATTTAAGTATTTTGTTATGATTATTACATTTATAAATCATATTGTTATGAGTGAATATATACTGCTTATCCACTGTCTATATATGTGCCAAATTGTGGCTGTTAGACATAGAAAAATTGTCAGTGACAATAGCTTTAATTATCATTTTCTTTAAGATAATTTGTTCATTTGCTGTTACTTTATATCATACAGTATTTCATTCTCAATAAATGTTTAAATTTGAAAACTCTTCACTCTACTTGTAAAACAGGTTCTAATACTCAAACCAATGGTAAGTCTGACCTTTGTCTGTCCGTACTGTCAATACCCCACCCACCTTCCTTCTGGTTATAGCTTCCTTTGCTTTATTGCACTTTCTAGTGTTGAGGATTTGCTAGCTGGCTGATGTGTACAGATATGATAAGGTCATGAGATTATCATATTTATCATTTTTAAAGCACATTTTAACTTTTCACAAACATGTAAATAATCACTTTCATAATTTTATCACGCATTTCAGTCTTACAACTTTAAGACTAGTCTCAAAATGATTATTGGTTTTCTATGAGTCCAGATTTAAGACATTAGACATCAATCTCTAATGTACATTAGTTCTTTTTAGCAATTGTTTGATGATTTATCATTGAAACAAGATTTATATCCATAGACTTTATATAATCATTCCTTGTGTTACCCTACATTTATGACATTTAGATTTGTCTGGACATGTATTTGTTCTTACAGTACTGACAGCATGTCCTTATTGAATTCTCATAAAGGGCTTGTCTTTACCAGACAGATTAATAGTTTTTTTCACTAGAAGTTTTCACCAATGATGAAATTTTACAAGATATGTCTGGAGTCATAAATATTTGGAACACCTAGAAGAGGGTTGTTTACTTGTTTTAGGATCTACATATGTTTTGTCACATTAGTGCAAAAAATGCTGTGGAAGTATTTGTGCCAAAAAGCATCATGAATGTCTAGCAAAATTTGTTGTTTGTTTGAAAAACATCTCAAATGAAACACACCCTGTATCTCAACTTTACTTTTTGTTAAGTTATGGCTATTGCGATATTCTGTATTAATAAACTGATTTTCAGTTATTGATGATACATAAATTTAACATCTGATTATTTAGTACAGTAATGGAAAAATACAATATACAAAGAATTGATTCTGTCCTGTGTATTGTCTCATGTATGAATATAAAAATAAAACTTGGATTATTTTAAGGTCAGTTTATCCACCTACAGAGGTTAAAACAATCATGTTTATGACATTGATTGGGACAGTTGTGAACACTTCATGTTTAGATATATGTAGGTTGCTAAATAACACAGGAAGCATTCAGTTTTATTGTTATTGCTTTTTGTATCTATAAGCAATCTTCCCAGTTGTACTGATACTTGTATTTAAAGTTTGCAGCTGAAGGTACTGTCTTCAGTTACTGTTAAGTTGAATCTAAGCTATGACAATGTAACATAGGTATAATTTCTTAATTTGAATATTGTAACTTTATAAGACAACACATTTAAATATCAATCTATGTACTGTGCATATACTGGCCAATTAGTATGAAGTCAATTGTGTATTTCTTTTTCATGTAAGTACATTTTTTATACAACTTCTTACATTTAATCCAACAAGGTTTCAATGAAATGTACACTTAAGAAACATGTTATTGTACTGTTACGGTTTGTATGTTTTTTTTTGTTTTGTTAACAGGAAGTAGGTCTGGTAGTCGAGTGAAAATATTACCTCCACTTACAAAGAATGGTTGGCAAACTAAATGACTAGAACGTAAGCTGTGTAGAGATAAAACTTTCACTTCCACAGTATTACCTGTCCATCCCTTCACTATAAATGTTCTAAACATTAATTTGTTAACATTTACTCTTTAATAAATCACACATGATTGACTAACCTGTCTTGGAACTGTCCAAACTGAGTTAGAAGTTTTGTAAACATTAATGGTTGGTGAAGTCTGTTACTACCAGCATATATTTACAAGGATTCCAACCAAAGGATATAATAATATCTGAGACCAACAAACTGTAAGGACAAAAACATGCTTGCTTCTGGATACTTGTATTCTCTGATAGAGTCTGGAAAAGGGGTCTTACACCATAGCTTGTATGACTGGTACTTATTTCATTTAGCAATTAACACACAGTGTGTTTCATGTTCACCTTTATTTATCAGCCCCTGTTTATCTACTGATATATAACATGAGAATAGTGTCTATTCTCGAATCTCATTCACATTCTCAACTTGTCTTTACCTATTTATCACCCATGTATTTTACTTGTTTCCACTAAAACATTGTACAAATATTTATTTCAATTACCTTAACATGAGAACATTCAAGTGGAACAATGGTGAGATTTGAGTATGTTCACCATTCTCAAGTTTAATAAAATCAACCATAATGATAATCCTCTCGAGGCTGACACCATGATTTACAATAACTATCAAACCTTCAAGGTCATCATCGGGTGCACAAATATGGTTTTATGTACAACTGGTCCTAATTCAGAGGTCTACTTGATCTGTCATTTTGGTATATATATACATATGTACAGTACATAACATGTACAATATTATATGTATACGACATCATATGTATACGACAACATATGTATACTACATGTATACTACATTTTTTGTACACTACATTTTAGGTATATTACATCAGATGTGTACTACATTATATGTATGCTACAATATGTGTGTCCTACATTTCATTTATACTTTTATATTATATATATACTACATTATATGTATACTACATTACATGTATATCACTTTATATGTATACTTCATTATATGAACCCTACATTACATATATACTACATCATATGTATACTACATTATATGGATAATACGTTACATGTATATTACATTATATCTTCACTACATTATATGTATACTACATTACATGTGTACTATATTACATGTATATTACATTGTATGTACACTACATCATATGTATCCCATATTATTTATGTAATGCATTACAAGTACTTATACATAGTAGAAAAGCAAACATTTAGAAAACTTTAAATTTTTACTAAAAGAACAACTTTTAAATTCATTGTGGTATCATATTTAATGTGGTAAATCTACATTTTCTGTGACATATTTATCAAACTAATAATCGTTTTTGTGCCTTGTTAGGACTAATCTTTATGCAAGGACCACAATAGAAAAAGGGGAATAATAAGTCCTTTTTTGTGTTATCCTTGTCATGTGATTGTAAGTCTAAGTACATATGTAAATTCTTAGTTATTTTCTTCCATTGTTTTAGATATATTTATTGATAGTTTTCTAGACATGTCATCAATTTTCATGAGTTTAATATATATCTGACGTTTAATTATTGATGTTTACAAATTAGTATTAGTTGCACAATGATTTGTATACTATGTTATATAAATACATTGTACTACAGTATATATTATGTGTTGTATGAAGTGACTTTATTTATTTGATGACCTTCATGTGGAAGTGGTTCTTAAATGTATGCTGTACATTCCTATCTCTGGTTATGATTGATTAATTTCAGATTTTGTGAAGAAACATTTACAGTCTGTGTGTTGATGTTTGAACCAGTTTTGTGTTCATGTCATTCTGGTTTGCATGCCTGACTTACTTCCATTATCTCACTGATATTGTCAGTTAACTTTTGTTTAAGTCTGAAAATCAAATTTATCACATGTTTAATTTAATAAAACTGTCAATCTTCAGACATACTAATAATTGATGATGAAAACTGGAGTGAAGGTATTTGTGTTACTGTTAATTGTTATTGATAACTGTTATTTATTACATTATGTTAGAAATTTAAAATATGTGTCATTTTAATGGAGTATTATACTTATGAATATTTATCATGTTTGTCTTTTTAAAATACAGTGTTATTTTATTTTCATCTAATTTAAGATACCTTATTATAATCTTACCAGAAATTTAAAGGCATTAGGCCATCCTTAAAAATGTTGGGGTTTGGCTATTTGACCAAAAAATTTTTGACAGTGGGTATGTAGGTTGGCATTCTTTTTTGTTGATAATACATGCTTTTACTGAATATGAAATTCTGGGATAAAGAACAAGAAAAAAAAGGATTTTAGTTGAAGAATTTTTATTGAGTGTATAACTACAAACCAATAATTTTTAATGTTGCCCTTAAGTATTCATTTATTTGCCATGTAGTCTTGACAAATGGCTGTGATTTATAAATACAGTAAAACCTTTGAATATACCGGTAGGTCATTCTTGGGAAAGACAAAATGTGGCCTTTATTGACCGATGGCATTCAGAGGTCATTTTTTTTTAAATAATCAGTGTCGGTTTTTTCAAAGAATAGCCTTTATTCACAAGGTGCTGTCAACACACATTTGACTGTTATTTCACTTTTTTACAAAAAGCTATTATATTTTATGATGTAATTAAAATTAAAAATAAAAAAAAAAGTTAACTTGCTACCCCATGAAGCCACCGAAAGTTCCACATGCCCGCTAACCAGACAACTGATCATAATTTTTCTGTCCAGCCTGAACTTTTCCCGTCTCAGTTCAGTGGTTCATTTCAATGCAGACACCATAGTTATAATAGAGTGTTGGAGATAAGAGTTTTTTTGCAAGTGTTTCATTGTCAACACATAATTACTCCAATATGTAAATTCATATCATTTCATATAGATTATATCAACACTTAATTTCCATAATTTCATTTGCCCTGAAACTCTCTCATTAATATCACATGCATGGAATGTCACAGAAATGAATCAAAGTGTTACAGGTTATTATGTTGAATTTAATATTTATACAATGTATGTTTATGAATACTATAATTCTACTTCAACCCTTGAAGCTGACATTAATTGCATAAATCAGTCATAATTGCTGTTCTTACATGTTTTTTTGTTTTCTTCATATTTAGGTTCTTGATTAAAGTCTACTTATGTTTATTATAATGTCATAAAAGTTTTATATTACAATTATATTTAATTCCCTGAATGTTATAACATCCAGACCCAGGGGATAATATGACTGTATTGTTGCTGGCTGTATGACTGTATTGTTGCTGGCTGTATGACTGTATTGTTGCTGGCTGTATGACTGTATTGTTGCTAGCTGTATGACTGTATTGTTGCTGACCGTATGAGTATGACAGTATTGTTGCTGGTAGTATAACTGTGTTGTTGCTGGCTGTATGACTGTATTGTTGCTGACTGTATGACTGTATTGTTGCTAGCTGTATGACTGTATTGTTGCTGACTGTGTGATCGTATTGTTGCTGGCTATATATCGGTATTGTTGCTGGCTGTATGACTGTATTGTTGCTAGCTGTATGACTGTATTGTTGCTGACTGTATGACTGTATTGTTGTTGACTGTATGAGTATGACAGTATTGTTGCTGGTAGTATAACTGTGCTGTTGCTGGCTGTATGACTGTATTGTTGTTGACAGTATAACTGTATTGTTGCTGACTGTATGAGTATGACAGTATTGTTGCTGGTAGTATAACTGTGTTGTTGCTGGCTGTATGACTGTATTGTTGCTGACAGTATGACCGTATTGTTGCTAGCTGCATGACTCTATTGTTGCTGGTAGTATAACTGTGTTGTTGCTGACAGTATGACTGTATTGTTGCTGGTAGTATGACTGTATTGTTGCTGGTAGTATGACTGTATTGTTGCTGGCAGCATGACTGTATTGTTGCTGGCAGTATGACTGTATTGTTGCTGGTAGTATGACTGTATTGTTGCTGGCAGTATGACTCTATCGTTGCTGGCTGTATGATTGTATTGTTCTTGACAGTATGACTGTATTGTTGCTGGCTGTATGATTGTATTGTTCTTGACAGTATGACTGTATTGTTACAGACTGTATGACTGTATTGTTGCTGGCATTATGACTGTACATATTGTTGTTTATGTTTAAATCATCATCATATTGTCTCACTCTGAACCCAGTGATAATTATGTATTCATGGTAATATCATTCAGAAAATCTCTCATATTTCTTATATGTAGTTGGTTTAGTTATTTTGATAATTTCTATTAAAACTGAGCTTTTAACATCAAAATCATAGTGAATTTCCTCATACATTTGATAGATAACCTTGAGTTTGTTGTCCTGACAAGATAACTATGTTACTGCAGTATTCTGTCTTATCTTGTTGTCCTAGGGTTTTAAAGTCATTTTAGTACATAATGATATAACATCGCACTTAAAGTTACTTCCATCTGTTTTTTTTACAAATGTTTTTATTCTGCAGGTGGATATTCTAGTGCTACTCCTAGACAGAACTCAAACTTGTCTTTAAATGTGGAAGAGGCTGTGCCATCTCACACCAGTAAACCCAGCACTAGAAGAAGTGTATCTGAACCAAACCCTGTAGTCAATAGCAACCGACCAAATACCTCAAAACCACATACGTACAGTGGGGGACTCAAACGTGAATACACATTAACGAACAATAACACCATGGTATTTATGGGAGAAAATGCCTCAGGAACGCGTGCTGTGGGTGGAAGCACAAAACGTTCCGGTGGATCACTGGCTGAGAATCGACGTCGCATTGCTGCCATACTTGGCAGGAAGTGATGCTTGTAAGGTTTTGCCCTAATTTGGGCAAATGATGATGTTCACTCTTTACTTGAAAAGTATATTTAGTATGCATATTTACATTATAAACATCTGTGGTTCTCATAATACCATGTTCCAGATGGTGGTTTTTCTCATGGTGAGGCAAATTATGAATGGAGCATACAATATGATAGTACATTACGGTGCTATGTTTGTACACACTAAAAATAACTTTGCTCAAAACCATGTTTCCTATCCAGCTGTGTTTTTGTACCAAAGTGTGTAGTTCTTAAATTGTTTTTGTACATCATGTTTAAGACTTTTATAATCTGTATGTTTAATCCTCCAGGATTTATTCTACAAACATTCATTTCACAATTAATCCTTCTGTCTTGGATCAGGAGTATTAGCATCTCATGAAAGTGCCAGTATTACGTCTGTGTCTGTATTAGATTATAAAGTATTGTGTTGGTTTGTGTATTACATGTATGCTTTATTCCGAATTATTTTGACGTTGTTTAACATAGTTTATATTTTCATTTTAATAATTACGAGTTACTTATTACCTGACATCAATAATACATTGCTTGCCATTTAATTGGGTTTAAAAAGAACTTGTTAATTCTTTAAGGTATATGTTACGATTGTAATTCAGAATTTGTACAATGGTTCTGCTTGTTCGTCTGAAATTAACAAAAACAATGATAAATATCATAGAAATTTGTGTTTATACATGAGAATTTGGACTTATGTAGTTCTAATAAATATAATTCTATTAATATTGGACACAGTTTGTGTATAGTTTAAGTGGGTTTAGTTCATTACATTAAATTTGCTAGTTGCATGTATATAATACAATACTATTCACACAAATGAGACCAAGATGGTTTCATCCATGGAGTTATTAGTATTATACAACATACATATCTCTGTTGTACCATACATAGATCATTCACATCTGGTGTTTAGGAGTGGTGTATTCAGATAATGTTTGATTCTGTCTTTGAATCCTATGACTCAGTGGATTATGGTATTACAATAGGTCTTTGTAATCATGTTACAGACCTGAAAATTGTCTACTTTATACCACTGTAAATGGTATTTCATACAGTTAGTGATCTGTGATATTACTTTGTTTATTATACAATTACTTTATTTTGTATTTCCACTTACAGGTGATGATGTACTTTAGAAGCAGTTACCATACTTAAATAGTTCACAGTCACCTATTGAGTTACTGAACACGACTTTATGACATTGTGTCATGTGTCATAGTGATGTTTTGTTTACTTCTCTCTAAGTGTGGTTCTGTGTATAAGTTTTTTTCCATTATTTGCTTAGAACATTTTCTCACACATGATTGCAAAAATAATTGTTACATTTCATTGGACTGTAGGTGTTCCAAAATGCACCAATCATTTAACAATTTGACCTTATTTGACTTTGTTTATTAATGTGCTATAAATAGAATATATCTCAAGTAGCCATGATAATTTATATGCGTTTTTGTCAGAATAATTGTTATAAACGTTTATGATCATTTAACATCATATTGATGTTAATTATAATTATTACTGAATTAGTTTTAAAATCATAGAATAAATTATTTGAATATGTTGTTATTTTGTATTGAATGTTTAGTTGGTAAAACAATGGTTATACCAGACAATGTCGTTTATGATCCCTGTTTAGACCAGTGTTGTTCACATCTTTAATGATTTCAAAGTCCTGTCAAAATATGATATGATAAAAAAGACTTGTGGTATGTAAATTTTTTATGTTTGTGATGGTAATGTACTTGGGATAGGTACTTACAATTTTGTTATTAAATGGTTGAATCTCAGATTGATTTGGAATTCTCTGTTTAGAAATAATGTAATTAAAACACCAAATTACGAACAAGCAACACATTTGTACATCACCAGTGTGATTAAATTATGTGAGTTCTCTATTTAAGAATTTGACTGGGTGGGATGTATATGGTACGTGTGACATATTAGTTGTGACAAGCGTGTGACACTAAGAACAAATTATAACACCTAGTACCATGTATGTGACACTAAGACCTACTTATAACACCTAGAACCCTGTATGTGACACGAAGACCTAATTATGTTGACTTGAACCCTGTATGTGACACTATGACCTTATTATATAACCTAGAACCCTGTATGTGACACTAAGAGCTAATTATGTAACCTAGATTCCTGTATGTGACACTAAGACCTAATTATATAATCTAGAACCCTGTATGTGACACTAAGACCTAAGTATGTAACGTAGAACCCTGTATGTGGCATTAAGAACTAATTATGTAACATAGATTCCTGTATGTGACACTAAGAGCTAATTATGTAACCTAGAACCCTTTATGTGACACTTTGACCTAATTATATAACCTAGAACCCTGTATGTGACTCTATTTCCTAATTATTATATTCTAGAACCCTGTATGTGACACTAAGAGCTAATTATATAACCTAGGACCCTGTATATGACTCTATTTCCTAATTATATAATGTAGAACCCTGTATGTGACATTAAGACCAAAGTATGTAACGTAGAACCCTGTATGTGGCACTGAGACCTAATTATGTAATCTAGATTCCTGTATGTGACAATAAGACCTAATTATGGAAACTAAGACACAGGATGTGACACTATGACCTAATTATGTAACATATAACCCTGAATGTGACACTAAGACCTAATCATATAACCTTGAACCCTGTGTGTGACATTCTAGACACATTTATATAACCATTGACCCAGTATGTGACATTGTAACCTAGGGCCCTGTATTAATTGGTAGACAATGATTTACACAGATTTTTACAAACAATGACAATATTTATTATTAATGTCCCATTAAATTTGCATTGAAGTCTATAGGAGCAGCCAGATTTTCAAGAAATAAATGAAAAAAATATCCATTTCAATGAAAGCTCACCGGTAAAAGATGCAAGATCACAATGCCAATATGTCGGCCTCTGAGCAATATCTAAAAAGATAATGCTTTTCTTGTTTGAAGAAGGGCAATAATGTGGAAAAAATGTGCCGTAAAATAAGGTATGTAGGGTAACTATCAATGAAATAACTATAATTGGAGAATACTATTTTTATAACATTAACATTTAGAACAGCATTGAGCAGATATGTAAAAAAGTTCAGTAATACCTTAATTATACCATAAAGTTGGCATGACAATATTATCAAACACCCCCCCTAAAGTCCACAAAGTAGGAATAAAACTTTTTATTAGTATTAGGAATTAAGTCCAATTAAAATAAATTATTATCTACTGTGTATATAAACAAACCTTTTATGCATGTATTGATTTCACCATTTCTGTCGTTCTCTAAAAGAGATATGCGATTTTTTTTTGTTATTTTAATGCATCCCCAAATTTTACAATATATAGGCCTATTCATCCTCAACAATTGTCAGCATTTTGTATAAGAAATGTTAAACACAATGATCGGATAATATATTTGAATTTAGACATCAAAAGCGGTTATACATGTATACCGGTAATTATTTCTTTTGAGGCTAGAACCTAATCTATAAGACCTGAACCCCTTTTTGTACAACGGTACATTTACCAATACCACCCCCGCTTCCTACTCAACCATTTAAAATTCTCGATCCAGTTTGTTGACACATGTCAATGAACGACTGATCATTTGCATTTGACACATTGTCCTGTGATAATCTATATCAAAATTAGTCCAGTAATCAGCTATCAAGTCGAATGCAACATAGTCCTGAATGATTGTGGTATGGCTATTAAAATCGCCACTTAAGGTTATATTGCAGCGTTACTGATAATAACATTATGCATGAAAACTATAGAGTCAACTAGTCTATTAAGTGCGTAAACACCAACAGCGTTATACAGTTATATCTTCTTCGATAACATAACACAATCCTAAATATAAATTGTTTGTCAAGCGCAACGAATTTCCATTTAATTTTATCCATGATATGCAGTCAGAACTTTCATAGAAAACAATGTCGTCATTGAATTACAAATAAATGACATAAATACCATTTGTACTACTTTACTGTTCCAATGTCTTAATGTATGTAAACAAAACATACCAAACCATTGGCAGTATTGTCTATGAAAGACTATGACAAAGGTTCCGTTAGAATAAAAAATGTCACTTTTGTTAGACATTGAAATAGCTCTGAACTATGAAGTTTATTGTTCATTAAGTCATGAAAACCTTACTTTCACATTTTACTTATACCTCCCATCCCATACACACTTATCTCTAAGTATAAGTCTTGGTCCGAGAATTTAACCCCTTCTGATTCTGTACGGAAATGAATCAAATAAATCATTTAACTCGACTTTTTAACATTCAACTAAATTTTAAATCCCTACTTGCATTTTGTTACAACAATTTGACCCTTTATATTGAAGTTTTATCAAACTGATAAGATCACACTTAAGACATACTGGCCTTGTCACACCTTTGGAGGCCTATTTACTGAACAACTGGCAATCCTTGTAATGTACTTAGTAATATTACTCCAAATCAATCCTTGTATTCAGTTATAAATACAATAGAATGAATTAATGAATATCACAATTGGTCATATGCGAGGTATGTCCCACAGTTACGTGGACTTTTGTTGTAACTTGAAAACGGCAAAAGATAACGATAAGAAAATTTACCGGTAGCTGAACATACATTTACTTAAAAAGTACAAAGTAGATACAATTTGGGTGATTTACACAAACTGGTGTAAACATGAAAGTCCTTCTAAGTACTCAAGGGTACTGTATGCGGAGCAGTTAATCGTTTCGGATCATGCAGGGATTGATTTTTCAATTACACAACTAAATGACCGTCGTTCCTATTGGTCACCGCTGTTGAGAATACTCGTTATAAGTCCACTACTCACAGAAGATATTGGTGTCCGGCATGTGCGACCTTGTGGTGATACTAGAGCCGCACTTACACTCCTGTTTATTATTTTACTATCAACTATGTCATTGGACGTGTTTTCTCTACTAACGTACCTGATACTCACTCAATTTGTACAGATTCAGGCTTCGTTCTTGTATATTTGAATTGCTTTATCTATCATGCCCTGGATTGCAAAGATTGATCTTCTACCTTTGATAGGGGAGCGTTTCTGCTCGTCAATTGTGCATTGAACTTCATTGTGGCAATGATTCTTATTAAGGAACATGAATTTGAGCGCCCAAAAGTCCTTGACATTGAAATTTTCTGCAGTTATGCGGTACGATAGATATGAATTTGTCCTATATTTGATCTAATACAGGTTGTTATTTCCCACGAAAAGGTAACATTTCCAAATGTACTTAATTTTGTTTCCATTCTCTTGTCTGCCAGTGATACAACATGATTTACGATAAAAAGTTTTGTCTATAGAATTATGTTTTTCGTTAAAATGATAGATTTCCATGTGTTGTCTGATAATCGATCACTACACTGAGCGGTCATCAACCCTGTTTTCAAGTTATACGTTAACAAGATGCATCAGAGAAGATATAATTCTTAAGGACAGTTTATTTATTTGCATTTAGTCAGTAGTAATCTAAACAGAGACAAAACTCACGTAAACAAACGTTTTTCAAGCTTTGCTTAATGCATAAGATTGCTCCGGTTATATTTGTAACATAATCATACTTATTATAGATGTCTTCTTTATCTCCTGATTAAACTGTGAAGAGTTTCAACGCAAATACAAAACCTTGACTAGTACTATGTAGGTTATATTATCTTTCATGTAACTTATCTCCCACGGATTTAGACACTGAAATTTCAAACAGGTTTCCAAACGTTTTAGACAAACTCAATGAAGTTGATTACAATTGTGACGACCTTGGTTTATTTGCTGGTCGTACGGCTGTGTGAAGGAAGTCAATGTATCTGTGTATATTCGCGGTACTACCTACAGGACTGTCAGGATGTGAATCTATTTCCGGTGGCTTCTTTGGAACAAGATTCTGAAAGTAATAACTGTTTGTTGGCAGTACCGCAAGTAGTGACGAACTCAAATTGGAAAGCTGGAATTTACATTGATAGGCACGCTGTATGTGTACATGTGGTTCTATAATAACTTTCCTTAAATAAGTGTTTGGTTATACATTTCTTGTTGTATTAGACAGTTCGCAAATGCTATGTAATAAAATATACAACGTTTAAAGTTACACATCTGGTCGTCTAATGATACACATTTGTGCACCAGATCTCTACTAGTTCCGACAAATTTATTTTGATTTCGTAATTTGGAGGCTTTTTAAAAATATTTTAAGCTTCGCTTTTGATTTAAACAAAGGCTAAGAACACGATAAAAATGTTAAGACCATATATAATCTAATGTGCAGACTAACTTTTCTAAACAATAGTTGCTCATTAAGTTTCTTACGTCTCAGAAATCATGTTGAAGTCACCATCTACGTCAATTAATTTCACTTTTTATTTGCTATTTAAATAGGGTTTTCAGCAAGTTGTGTATTTACAAAACGATACATTTGTTAAGGAAGAAACGTGTGACTTGCAAAGATTACCAGGGAAAGTTTACTATAATCATGCGTGTACACAACTTCAACCAGGAACATCTATCGGTGAGCTACCTTTCTAGAATAAGTACTGTTATAACATGTTTCATATATAGATCTCACCTATGATATATGCACACACATATGTACCTGGTGATGAGCGTTATGAAGACGACACGAATGACTATTCCTTACAGGACACACAATAACTTGTTACATTTGTTTGCATAAATGGCTGAATGGGTTAAATAAAACCGATGATAATATTGATGAGATTTGAACCTTTAATATGTATGATGATTGCGTACTTTTTCATAAAGAAGCATGGGTGACTGCCTTATAGGGTTAAGATTGATAAACATGTTCTGTATTTATAAATATATGAATTCCAGACCCTCTTCCGATTCACCCCACACCAACCTCTTCCACAACACAGACCCCACCAACAACATCCACTCAGTCTCCAATAGTATTCACAAGAACTCCGTCAATGGGGCCAACTCCAACGTCAGCAACACCAAGACCAGGTATTCATATTGTCATACAATACAAATCATTTTATTGTTCTACATTCTACATTAGAAGACTAAGATATCAGTCTTAAATTGTCTGCGCGTTGTCGTGGATTTGAATATGTTGTAATCGAGTGTTTTGTAGGAACTTATTTTGCATTTGATGATAAATATATCAAGAGAAAATTAAATATGTCCTGGACATGAAGTATTTGTGTACATCACTTGGTTAAGATCTGCAGACATTGTGAAAGAAATTTACTGCACCAGTAACACAGCGGAAGTATATGATGAGGAACTACACATTATTTCCATAATCATAAACAATGAAGAAAATTTACTTTCTTGAATATTACTTTACATAAAAGTGACTTTCGTAAGTTTCATTGTTAGGATGGGTGGGTGGATGCTCCGGCGTACGTCGTCCGGCGTCAACAATGGTCTCCTCCTAAGAAACAGATTTACTTCAAATTTGCTGTGTAGAAGCCTTTTGACGTTCTAACTGCAATTTGCTCATATTATGCCAGTTGATTCCTTTTAGGGGCCGCTAGAGCTGAAAATAGAAATACCTTTAAATGTCTGCTTCTCATGAACCAGTGGATGGATCATCCCTTAACTTTGTTTGTAGCAACCTTAGATGGTCCTATATCAAGTTTGCAATTTTTCATGATTCTATTGATGGATTATTATCAAACTTGGTTTGTAACAATCTTACATGGTCATCTATCAGGTATGCTCAAATAGAAATGGTTGGCCCCTTTTAGGGGCCGCTAGAGCTAAAAATAGAAATACCTTAAAATGACTTCTTTTCATGAACCAGTGGTTGGATCATCACCAAATTTGGTCTGAGGCATCCTTCAGTAATCGCTTTGTAGTATCCTTTGGTGGTCCTTTATCGAGTTTATTATTTCCCCCATTATCTGCCCATAAGTGTACCTTTATTACCTTTTTAGTAACAAGTTAATTTACATTTATTCTGGTGAACGATGCAGGGCCATCGAGGCCCTCTTGTTACATTACCAATCTCGAATAAGTGTATAAGAACAAAACAGTTCTACACACGGTATCAAAGAATTGGACCCAAAAATTTAAAACCAGTTTTTGAACATGTATATTGTATAGTATCATATAAGCAGCATTTGTCTTTGTACATCAGATGTGAATGATACATGACTGAACAGATTCAGCATGATTACACCAGACACAGGAATTTGTATCAGTTTGTTTCATATTCCAGCATCTGTTTTTGTCACAGTATCTACGCCTAAACGTATGTATACAATATTTCCTAATCATTTACCATTAACATATTAAATGTGACAAATCCTACATGTTTGTTCACTAAGTAGATCTCAATGTTTCGCTGGTAGTATATTAGGAGTGACGTCACATAACAATACCTTCACCAGCTGGAATATTAATTGGTCTGCTATCAGTGCAAGGAGTCCATATAAAATGAGATTTTATGTCTACAATGAAATATTAGTTTTGATTAATTCTTGAACTGCGCGGACGTACTTCAGCTCATTGGTAGATACGGTAAAACCTCGATAATAAAACCTCCTTCGGGGCCCGAAAACTGTTGTAGTGAGATGGTCTCATTATCCAGTTATTGAAAGTCGGTCCGAAAATTCGTGTTCGTTATAACAAGTTGGTCGTAATATATAGACGGTCGCTTCGAGATATTACTGTATTTTAGCCTATTAATACACGGAATGCGAGGGGTGAAACATTTCAATTGTTCATGTTTTCCTAGCTTCAGACAAGTGTAATTGGAAGACAATGTTGAACCTAGTTGTATCAAAGACACCAGCCACACACTCGTTATCCAGGCCCTGTACGTCAGGTAAAAATATCAACGCCGACAGTGAAGCCTTGTTGCTCAATGCTTGTACGAATCCACACAACCCAAATTATAGACGATGGACATCCGGTGTTAAGGTATTCGACCACAGTCAAGCTTTATCCTACGTTTTATGGTGATATGTGTATGTCACTCGTATTATAGCTCACCTGAGCACGTAGTGCTATAGTCATCAGTCAGTCTACTCCGTCGTCCGTCGTCCACACCTGGGGGTTGTTGATGCTCTAGTGGTCACACCTTTGAGCGAATCTTCACCTAACCTAGTCAAAATGCTTGTCTTAATCATATCTTGGATATGTTTGTACATGGATCATCTGGGGTCAAAAACTAGGTCATCAAGTCAAATCATAGAAAAAACTTTTTTAACGATCCAGGGATCACAGTTCTGATTGGAGGTTCACCAAACCTTGTCAAAATGCTTGAACATGGGTCATCTGGGATCAAAAACTAGGTCACCAGGTCAAATCATTGAAAAATCTTGTTAACACTCTAGGGGGTCACAGTTCTGATTGGAGGTTCAGCTATCCTTCTCAAAATAATTGTCTTAATGATATCTTGGACAGGTTCGAATATGGGTCATCTGGGTTCAAAAACTAGGTCACCAGGTCAAATCTTTGGAAAACCTTGTTAACCCTCTATAGGTCACAGTTTTGATTGGATCTTCCTCAAACTTTGTCAGAATGTTTGTATTAATGGTATAATGACCCTCTTGTTTAAATATTTATCGTCGTAATACTTTTTGTACGCTGGGTCAGCTGTTTTTGAGAATGTATTACAAAATGAATGTCATTATAACTGTTGCCATAAATTGAAATGATATGGTTGGATGCAATTTTCTTTGCATCTGTTAATTTTGTTCATGTCTTCGAATTTTCAGTAGCTTTTTGGTATCGTAATTAACTTCTTAATATTGAAGTAAAGAACGACACAACACATTGATTATTATCGGGTGTTCAGATAACATCGGACAATGTTTCTTTGACAACAGATTATGGATAACTGTTACGGAATACCCAAAGGAGAACCAATTGGTATATTTGTGGGTAATGGAATGTTTTCGATAGGAACACACGCTGCATTTTGGAAATGTACCGGTAGTTCATTTTCGGTAAGATGTGTTCACTAAGATAGTAAGACATCGGACAATGTCCACAATTCGGACATATTACACATGTATGTATTTCACACCCCGTGTGTAGTGTTTCCATTGATAAGTCCGTATACCCTTCGTTGTGTTCGATTTGTAACAAATTATAATACGATCTTCGACTTTGCCTGCATAAAGATATGAGAAATTAAAGTATGCGTACATTGTTCTATTGTTGTACAGTTCCTTGTGCGCATTAATTTGCTACCTTACAAACAATAAATTGGATTGTATTTTTATCAAACGAATTACTACATGATATTGAATATTATGTTATATTGCTATAAGCGACATGTTGTATTTATATTACAGGTGATTTATCAGTCATGCGGGACCGGTTACCCAGTGATTGGTGATGTAAGCACGATTCTTAATACAGCACCAGAGATGTTTTATACCATCCAGTGGTGATACTTCTAGTACTGATGTCAATATTACCTGTATTACATGTAGATATCTAACAATGTAATTAAAATTCAGAGTGTTTCATGATATACTTTCAGTTTATCGCTTTGATATATATCACAGGATGGTGACTATTAGAATTGTTAGATATGAAGCGTGGATTCACTGACAGGAAGCGAGCCAGCTATTGGTTTTGCTCGTGGATCAGAGTCCAGAAAGCGAAGCCCCAATCCTGGCTCAAAAAGAGTTGTTTAAACTTGAAAAAGCAATTTGTGCTATATGAAAGAGACAACACCATGCATGTACATATTTGTGAAATTAGTGTGGATTCACGTGTATACCAATGTGTGCCCAGTTACATGTATGAGTGCTCACAAACTTACAAAACGCCGGGGTTTTTGGCGGCAATTCGCTTACGATTTCATTTAAATTCATGATGTATTCATGGACATTCGTTCTACCCGTATTTTTTTTTTAACATGTACGGACATGTAATACACGGATTTTGATAGAAGTTAATAAAACATAGGCTGCACACACGTGCAATACGTGAAGAATATCAGTGACATCGAGCAAAATGTACACATTTGATGAAGGGTACGTTAGGACTATTGGTCACTGTATATTTCTTTGAGTATCAAATATTACGCCGCGATGTTGGTCCAGTGGTAAGTGCGCTGGACTTGTAATCTGGCGATTCGGGTTCAAATTCCGGTAGCAGCAGGTCATACCCTTCTATGAAAATTTGACAAAAAATGTCGATTTTCCTCCATATATGGAGAAGTTGTTAGGTGAACTAGCCGCTGAAAACTGAAACCAGCA
This sequence comes from Lutraria rhynchaena, assembly GCA_008271625.1. Taxonomy (NCBI): domain Eukaryota; kingdom Metazoa; phylum Mollusca; class Bivalvia; order Venerida; family Mactridae; genus Lutraria; species Lutraria rhynchaena. The sequence goes on along the minus strand of VIBL01000149.1, from coordinate 484,111 downwards.
ACTGAAACACAGTTGAAAAACGTCGATAAACACAATGAAAAAAAAATCAAACTTTACATCAACACGAACAATTACACCTACTTTGTTTCATGGCTTTGTCAACAACCTGCTAAAATCAATAATACACTAAATACTATCTAAAAGGTGTGAAACGATTTATAGATATGATGTAATATTGGTGTGATTTCACGGAACAATTTTTGTACTAAAACACACCCCGCATCACTGTCGTGTTTTCCTTTATAGTTTTGTCTTTGATAAATATCTTATTTTATTAATCTTGTAAGCGTTATATGATTATTCCAGTGCATAATTTGTCCATGACTAATTACTGAAAGTGTAATAAGTAAAACTGAGATAATAAAATCCACAAAATTAGACTGTATAAATCTGTATGTATATGACACTATTTTAGTAAGTACAGTGTATTGGTATCTTTGTCCATACTCTACCTGCTGGTAAATAGACCTATCACCTGTGACACTCTGGTAGAATAGAACTAAATTTAATGCTAAATTGGTGGAAAGTAGAACGATATGAACTTTCGCATTTATTATATTTCTAACGACAAATACGATTTCTGAATCACCTTCAGTCTTCTCCTGATTTCTTCCTGTAGTTTCAACATTTTAATTTGTTTGTCTCCCACATGGACAAAAAGGCTGTGCATCGTTATCGATTTAGTAAATTATATGATACCATCACTAGACACATTACGTACCATCGGTCTGTCAACACTGACATGACAAAAGTAGATGTTAAAATCAATAGTGTATGCTTGCTACAGCTTATAGACGACCGTTATTCAGTACATGAGGAAGTTCACTGGAGTGTGTAAGTGGTAAGTAATGTTTTCATTATTGTAAAAGTATATAAGATCTTCATGAGTTATAAACAGTACATGTTAAGTTCTATGTTGGTGGAATTTTGGTTGAATGACGTTTATACGTTAAATCGTAAAGATATTTATAAGTCAATACGGCGCGGAAATAACGAATGTTTGTGGTAATTCTATACTTCAAGCTGCCTTTTTATATAACGTAATGAATAAATATTCATCATGTAAATATTTAAATAAATTTTCTGAGATTAGTTCAACAGACTTTGTGTTGTGCAAGTGCAATAATCCGTTACCTGGCGATGCAATACTAAAAACAATTACGTGTAACTTCAACATGCCTGTCAGCCACTGAACATCACGTTGTGTTCTTCAAATATTATATGAATTCTCACGTAACTGAACGATGGAATATATAGCCGGAAGTTCCGAGTATCATGTGGAGGATGTATTCATTGCGTTAAATACTTGGGAAATCTTTTTGATGTAGCAAACAGATTTTGAAGGATATTTTATTCTCACGACATGATTAATATATTATCCTCTCATTTATACTCATTGGTCTATCAGATAAATCAAGCATATGTGTCAAGATTGTAATTTTGAGAATTTCTGTAGACGTACCGTCCACTTTCAACATATAAATCATTATACTACTAGCTTTTAATGCAATGATAAATCATTAAACTTCTAGCTTGTAATTCGATAATAAAATATAATTCTTATTTGTAATTCGATAATAAATCAGTATTTTTCTAGCTTGTAATTCAGTAATAAACCATATACTTCTAGCTTGTAATTCGGTAATTATTTATTATGCTTCTATCTTGTATTACGATAATAAATTATTATTCTTCCAGCTTGTAATTCAATAATAAACCATATACTTCTAGCTTGTAATTCGGTAATTATTTATTATACTTTTATCTTGTATTACGATAATAAATCATTATTCCTATAGCTTGTAATTCAATAATAAATCATATACTTCTAGCTTGTAGTATGATAATGAATTATTATACTTCTAGTTTGTAATACAAAAATAAATGATTATTCTTCTAGCTTCTAATACAAAAATAAATTTATGTACTCCTAGCTTGTTAGACGTTAATATATTGTTATACTTCTAGCTGTAAAAGGCTAAAGAAGCACAAAAAACTTCAATAGGAATATTTCCAGTTGTAACCAATTTGGCAAAATCAGACATAGAACTGTAGCAATGAACGTTTCTGCGTAATTTCCTTTGTTCACTGCCCCAGTTCTCTGCAGCGACTAATTTAGTTTGTTGTGAGATTTGCATGTGCTGCTATTTTTAACTCTGGCGAGGCATATGTGCATTACAGACTGGAATTGAAGGAGAAGTTGAACAAATTGTTACATTGATTCAGATATCTTGTACGGCACTAAACATGACCACACCTGCCGGAGGAGATTTCTCTTTGATGGAACATCGTACTGTGGGGATACTTTACTTTGTATTCGGTAAATATATGAAAATATTATGTTTTATATAGTTTACGTGCTTATGTTTTTCAAATACAAAAATGTGTCACATTTCATTTTTTTTACTTCGAGCTGAAATATGAAATCCTAAAAATTAAAGAAGTCCTCAAAATCGAACTTAAGTTGCAAAGTACATGTTTTGTAGCAGAAATGATGATATGAAGTTAATGACATAATGCAAGTACACATTCAAGTAATTTTTATAACAATAAAATGTTATTCTGTGGTTTACAGAACTACTACGCTCTTTTTTGTTCAGGTTTTTAGAATTAAGTATACAATTTCGATGGTCATTTTAATAATCACGCAATATTGACTATTTAACTCATGTGAGCTTAGCGTAAACATCTAACAGTCCTTCTTAACAGCAATAGTACCAATTAAAATTCTTCAGTTATTGCTGATTTTCTCAGGGTAACTTTGTGCACTAATGCATTATCAAAATGTTCATCATTAAATAACATGTTCCATGAAAATCATATTATTTTGTCCCAATGGTGCATACCGTTGCATACTAATGTTAAGCGACACAAATTTCAGTTCTCTGATCAGTCTTGTATGTTTGCCATTTATGATATCTCCGTATCGATTCACTGGCTTACAGATCATTAGTCAGCAGATCAAAATTATCTAATGTTTAAAACACAACATTTATTCTTTTGTAACTTTTCATTAATGAAGTGTAATAATACAAACCACATGTTTAATTAGATAATCTTTATATTTTGTGTCTGTTTTACAAAAATGATAAAAATTATGTAATGAAATTTAACTCATAAATGGTAAGGAGGCGATACGATTGTAGTATATGTCTTCGACTTGGAATAAAGCCATTTCTTGTCTATGAACCGTCTAAGACTATGATTTCATGTAGAACGTAACTTCTAATTACAAAAGGAACATGTATTACAACATGCATTAGCTTATTATTATTATTTTCAAACGGTTGATAATCAATTATGCATGAACTGTTTGTCTTCCAGGTTATTGTATATTGTTCAGTTTTAATGTTTTAGGAACGTACGCCAGATCGCAGTCATCTCATATAAAATGTTGTAGATAGGCAATCATGAAGTACACTGTTCAACAAAATATCATATGCATCCGCAACATCAAATAAAGCACGAACCACAGGGGGCTAGCACGTTGAAGGGATGGAGTATAGTGGCGTACAAGGCCTAAAATGGCCACACGGACCAAAAACACATACATCATATATATACATATACAAGGGTAACAACTTCTGAAATGACAGTTTCTGTGCTAAGTTCGTTTAATACGACGTAACTTTTCAAGAAATCGCTCAAATTTCTAATAACTGGTGTCTACAGATAGCTAATACATTATACTACACATAACCAATTCAAATTGGTCCAATTCAAAACGATAAAGCCAGTATTCCATCTTTTTCCTTCGAAAAATCGTCAGTTTCGTTTAGTCGAACGCGACCTCTCAACACCAAATTGATCAGAATTACCGTACTAAATACACATTAAAACTACAGGTACAGTAATTAAACACACGCTTACAATAAATATTACTAAAATACACTGATTCAGCACAAAAATGGAATCCAGGAACGTTCTATTCACGTTCAATTCACAGAAATTCACGTCGCATGATTGAAACTTCAAATATTATGATACAGTGAACTTTGCCCCATAATTTGTAAGCGGACGTTTCATTGACTGAATCATAAGGGCGTAGCGAGGTGGAAATCTATGACGGAGTAGACTATTTCGTTAATTTTACGTGAGTAGACCATTCCTAGATTATTCTTTTGTGGCGGATCAGTGAATTTTAGAGATATTTATGGTTAGCACGCGTTGTCATTTCTCTACCTGTTGTTTTAAGGTGTATTTAGTACGGTAAGTCTGATCAATTTGGTGTTGGGAGGTCGCGTTGGACTAAACGATATTGACGATTTTCGGAGGAAAAACATTAAATATCTGCTTCATTGTTTTGAATTGGACAAAATGCTTAATGGTTATGTGTAGTATAATGTATTAGATATCTCTAGACACCAGTTATTAGAAATTTGAGCGATTCCTTGAAAGGTTTCGTAGTTTTAAACAAACTTGGTGCAGAAACTGTCATTTCGGAAGTTGTAACCCTTGTATATGTATGTAAGTAATATAGGTGTTTTTGGTCCGTGTGACCATTTTAAGCCTAATACACCATTATACACCATCCCTTTAACGTGCTAGTCCCATGTGGCACGAATCATATAACTCCTCACCCTCAGTTTGTGGATAAAAAAGTTTTTTCTAAGCACAGAAAATGACATAAAATCATTAGAATAAGATATTTGTTTATTTCAAACATACAATAAAATTACATCAGAACATTTCGTTAAAACTTGGGTAAATGGGCTGCTTGAGGATCTTAACAGTCACATTAATATATGTAAACGATCTCTGCTCATTAGCACGTCTTTTAGTGTGTTCTAACTAAATTTATGTTTCTTACAATCTTTCCAATTAATATTGTTAGAAATAACGAGGTCACAAAGACCTCCAATACATCATGCTATATTTTTGTAACATTTACATGCAGACTACCACTTTGTTTGCCTACATTCTTTACGGGTGGTGTTGGAATATTTTGTACTAATTGTCTTCAAGGCCATGTGTAATTCTATAGTGGAATAAATGGTGACATTTCTGCAATCAACACTATGTTGCTATGGCAACCCTTTAGATGCTATTGGTAATCGACGCTGTTTATTTCAGTTAAGTTGAACATTTCATTACTCTTGATACGCCAGAGCATTTAACTCTGAATGTCAACATTTCATCTTTGTCAGTTGTTTTATTTTACTTTAAAAACTTTATTGTCGAAAAAGCAAATTGTCAATAATGTCTTTCCAAATCGAGAGATTAGTAAAGCTTCTGTTCTGTGAAAAATATTTAAATGCGTAGTTCTTAGTCGGACGGTTATAAATAAAATGTATTTGTAGATATATATGTATTAGGATTTCTTAAACAGAACATGTTTGTTTTACTTCACAAAAACATAGAACTTTGCACTTAGTAGTAATTTGAGTATCATAAAATAATGCGCGTGTTTAAACAAATCAGCGATTGAATGCCAAATTATTTGCAACGAATCTTCGTGAATATCAGATAACTCAGATAAGTGCTCATGTTTCCATTGGGAATTAGCAAAATGTTCTTTAGAATTTTCCCTGAAATATCATTGATTAATTTGCCTAGGTGCAGCTTTATGTTTTCTTAATTTAATGTTGTCGCCATATGACTTCAGGACTTGTGACAACAGATGATCATCACAAATTAGTTCCTGAAAAGTATCACCCTGGCAGTTACACGTTTGGCATTATGTAAAATAAATCACCATAATCATCATCACCTCTTCCACCACCACCTTCATCATCATCATCATCATCAATATCATCATCACCATCTCTTCTATCACCTTTTCTTCATCATTATCATCACCTCCTCAACCATTCTATCGTTATTACTATCATCATCATAATTACCTTCTCCACCTTCACCATCATCACCATGACCAACAAGAGAATAGTTGTTAACTTCATTATTCATATTAGAAATTCTTTGTTGGAATGATTTATCGTACATTTTTTTCTCATCATTATATTAACATGTTTACAAACAGGTGCGATTGGTATAATTGGTAATTTGTTGATAATAGTGATATTTGCACGATACAATCCTTTATCTGGAGCGAGAGGAAAACTGCACATTATGCTTGCTCTCGGCAATATGATGGTGGTTGCTGGAACACCTTTTTCTGGTTCGTCAGCATTTGCCGGAAGGTAACTTGAACTGTTTAGTATACTCATTATGTGTTAATTAGAATCAGTCTTAGGTCATGTATTCACAAGTACCGAAATACTGATTATATTCCAGTAATAGTTGCAGTTATTACTGACACCTGTGAAACACTTAAATAGTGTATCGTTTAGTAAAGAAACATAGACATTGATTGATAAATAACAATCCCATATCCACGCTGTGTTACATTTATGTATGTTATAAATAATATCACACACTGGTGCATGATAAATACCTTTGTGCATGAACGGTTAATTCTAGTTTGTCATATAAATATGAACTGGGACATTACGCTAGTTCTGTGGAATAATTATACATAAAACAATATATTGTATCAATTTTTATGATTATGTTCTAGATGGTTGTTTGGTGAACTTGGATGTCAACTATATGGTGTAGAGACATACACTGGCGGTATGGGAGCTGTTGTGTTTGCTGTGTTACTGTGCGTACAACGATATCTCAGCATGGCATCCCCAAAATCATGTAAGTAATTACATGAATACAAGTCTGTTTAATGTCTTGGTATGACACCTAATATTGAAAATACTTTCCATCTTCAACATGACTTCTTACATTAATGTACTTAACGGATAGGCTTTATCACGCACGAATACCATAAGCACGCTAACACCCGCGTATACTTTTCTGTGACACATTGAACATTCAATTCTCATTGACTTTAATAGTATTGTATTTGCTAGATTTTTTATCTTTATGAATATGCTCTTGTGACTTGTGTATATATGAACTGATTACAGCAATTGGATGTTTTGTTAATGCAAAGTAACCATTAAGTTTTATTAAGATTTAATTTTGTAGACGATGATTAGCTACAAGTAATTAATGACTTGGTGAAAACCATGCTTTACTCGATTAAGCTGCAGATGCTAGTACATAAGCTGTATATGTTAGAATCTATCAAGTATAAAATGCAACAGAAATGATTGATAAAATTCATTTTTACATAGGTTCACTTGTAATTTATTTACTTTGGCAGACGACAACAGTGGCTGGCCGGTGTTTCTGCTGGCTGTGGGTTGGTTATACAGTATTGGTATTGCTGTTGGACCGGTGCTTGGCTGGAACAGGTACCGCGTAAATCACACGACACAAATATTGCGCAAAAAACACGTTATTTTTTAACATCAGAATGATAAGTTTATGTGTATGCTGCGCTGAATCGCTGATCATCTAAGTATAATTGATTGATATACACTCTTGTATGAAGATAATCAGCTAATTCTCTATGCCTCCACTTATGAAGTGGAGAGCATATTATAATTGTCTGTATGTGCATCCTGTAATGCTTGTCCGATCAGTATTTTGAGAAAGAATAAGTCTAGGTTTATGTAACTTGGTAGAGTAGTAGAACTTATGTAACATTGCCCATGGCCAGTAGTTGATTTTGAGATCATTTGGTCAAAAGTCAAGGTCACCGTAAAACTCGATGTAAAATCCATGTCCAATCAATAACTTGAGAAGGAATAATGCAACTTGGTAGGGACATTGCCCATGGCCAGTATATAACCCCAATTGATTTTGATGTTATTAGGTCAAGGTCAAGGTCATAGCAGCATTTAGTGGAAAATCCATGTCCAGTCGATAACTTGAGAAGTAATAAGCCTAGTCAGTTCAGTGTAGTTTGTGAGTGAAGGGATTTTTACTATTCCAAATAACAAAGTTGTTTAAATTTACTCTTTGTTTCTGATGGTACACAATGTGTTGATACTTATACCTTTCTGAAAATAAGGTTTTGGTCAAAGTCTGCAAAACTGTTTTTTTTTGGTAGTATGAACTTTACATTCATGCCAGACATTAATCCAACTATATGATCATAGCACACAGTTTTGTCTCTCTTATATAAGACTTGGCATTCATGAAATGTGCAAAAGTATGTGAATATGCCATTGTGACTGGAAATGTGGGGGTATTAGTGTCCAATGGACACATTTCTACTTCATTATGTTTTTATCGCAGACGGTCTTATTATAGTAATCATGTATTACGTTATAACATTATTTCAGTTATGTGATTGAATCGTCGGGCACTGCATGTGGTCTTAACTGGAATAAAAATGATTACAGTCATCGTTCATTGTTCATCGCACTTCCGGTTTTCACCGTTATTCAAATGTTGGTTGCCATGACGGCAATGCGCAGCGCTTGCTCTATGCACGACACAGAAGAAGTGGCAGAAAAAGATTGGTTCACTAACAAACAGTTAAATATGGTAAATATACATTCAAAATATCTCATTAACCTCTGGTTGCATGAACCAAATGATTCATTTTAGAGTCTAGAGCAACAACTACGTCCATTCACAAACAATAAATCGCACAAATATTCGTATTGCCATCATTTTTCTGGAATGTTTGCCTTGCATGATGTTTTGTTTTCAGAGAAAATTAAGAGAATCTTGCAAACATTTTATCTTAATGATGCCGGCACACGTGACTCAAGGCTTGATGAATGTTACTTTCACCTTACCCGTATACTGTGCTGAACAAATCCAGTAAAATAGGAATTATTGCATTACCCATTTTTACACTTATTTCAAACTGCCGTTACATGTACTTGTACATATCAAAGGTGACGGTGTCAGTCACAGCTTCCCGTGACTCATTACAAAATGTAATTAATTAAGGTGAGTGCCATTACATTTAATACAGTAATAAGATGATTTGCTGATGCGAAAAACTAATTAAATAAGTCTGAGCTATCCAATGATTATACTTGTAATTCTCATTCGAGAACATCGCGTGCATATCAGAGAATATCAAACGTAAAGTTACTGGTTCACGTCTCATCACCCAAGCTGTACATGTTAATGTACGTCATTGTATTTAATTGCGTGATTAATGTTCGATTTCGTGCTATATTACATTGTATTAAACCTATTAACACATTTGAAATCATGCACGGGTAAAACACGTGGTTTGATAATGATACACCGAACCGACACTTTTAGTCTCATTTTTTTACATCTTCGGTATGTTAATATTCTCGTATGAGTAGCTCATACTGTAATAGAACTGTTTGTATTATTGTCCATTATGTGTACAATGATAGGAGTTTACATTAATACGTAAGTACTACTGAGGACAATTTGGCGTATTTTGAAACACGTGCCCACGCAAAGTAAATATTCATATGTTCAGAATTTTGCCTGCGGGATATCGATCGGAGTCGATACTTCGCACGAAAATGTTCATTATGAACGAAATCCTTTATCTTACAAAAAAGATTAATTGTACCATACTAACTGCAAGAACGTTTATGTTAATCAAGGTGTATTCATTAATGATAATGCTGTTTGTTCAAGATTATTTACATGAAAACTGTAACTGATATTGTTTTAAACCAATTTACGGTTCTTATATGGCGATCAAACCTGTATAAGATATGGCCTGTATAAGCTCCCGTTTGTTTTCCGTATACGAAAGTGGTGTGTTTTTTTAAACTGGTCGAAAGTCACGCTGAATGGGTTTCACCAAATGCTTTTCGTTTGTTTTCCGAATGTTTCCTGCATTGGTTCATAATGCTTTCAGAATAGACTGAATACTACCTGCATGTTGACTTCGAAAGGCTTTCAGAATGCTTTCCAAGACACGGCAAATCGACCTGGAATTGACCGTACCGTCCATATAACTGGAATCTTTCAAAGACGCACAAACCAACATTATGAATTATATATTTGGATTATTGACGTGATATGATATAATAAAGCACGATATGATACAACACAACACGATACAACACAACATTATACAACACAACACGATACAACACAACATTATACAACACAACACAATACAACACAACATGGTACAACACAACACAATACAACACACATGATACAACACAATACAACACAACACAACATGATAAATTACAACATGTTGCAACACAACATAATGCAACACAATAAGATACAACACAACACGATACAACACAACATGATACAACACAATACAACACAACATGATACAACACAACATGATGCAACACAACATAATGCAACACAACACGATACAACGCAACATGATACAACACAACACGATACAACACAACATGATACAACACAACACGACACGACACAACATGATACAACACAATAAGACATAACACAACACAATACTTCATTACGATATTACACAACAGATTAGATTTTAATGAGACAAATAATTACTGTATGTATAATTATAAACTGTAAAACCTTGTGAAATAACAGTTTAAAAATGTAGATGCTTTTAAACCAATTTCATTGTAGACCTGTGTATACTGCAAGAGCTCAATTGTTAAGGAATTATTTTGGTTAAATAAATAAAGCTTTTCTTCAATTGTGTGGTTGTATTGGAACTGCTGCAATACTCAGACAGTACTGCGTTTCGTAGAAACAGAAGCTAATTTAAGCAGAAGAATTTCTGCTTTTTGTGCAATAAACATTTATTTCTCGTACATTCCCGCCTTACGGTTTATCTGCTGGTGTCATTAACTGTCTGAAGAATTCCCTAGAAGTGCCACCAGACAGTAACATACTTTTTACAATTTTCTTTGAATGCGGATTATATTATGATCAGAATCTGATGCAGAAGTCTGCAGTTCATGCAAAGAACGGACACGAATAATCAATAGAATATAAAACAATACTGCTTTACATTACACGTGTTTAGAAAATGATTTGAAATAGGGCAAAACATGAATAGATAAGATCATTAGAAGGTTGTTTGATTAAGATTTTTAAAATATGACATAAACTAGGGCACGTTACAGCGTCTGTTTTGAAAATTATCAGTTCGCCTACTATAGAGCAACTTTGTTAGACTATAAAACATCCTCTGCCTGTTAATATAACATGAACAATTAACATATACACTGTTATATACAAACTACATAACGTCATTTTATTGTTCCAGATTGTTTCATCTAACTTATTACTATTGTGTTAAATTGTTTTTACTAAGTAACTGTCGTTTCTGTTGTGTATTCTTTTTAACCAACAACTATCGTCTCTATCATAATAAATTGTTTTAACTAACTTCACTGTCGTTTTTATTATGTTAAATTGTTTTAACTGACTTCACTATCGTTTTTATTGTGTTAAATTGTTTAACTAACTTCACTGTCGTTTTATTGTATTAAATTGTTTCAACTGACTTACTATCGTTTCTATTGTGTCAAATTGTTTTTCCTTATTCGACTGTTGTTTGTATTGTTTCAGATTGCAATCGCAAACTTGGTTATCGTTTCTGTGGGATTTTCCCCGTATGGCTTTTTTGCCGTGTGGGCATTGTTCAATCACAACACACAGATGACGATGACGGCATCGGTTATCGCTCCGTTAATGGCCAAAATGTCGACAGTGTTCTACCCACTGGTGTACATTATTGCCAGCAAGAAGTTCAGAGATGTGTTCTTTGCTTTTACAATTGGATCGTGTCAGGATAAGAAGGCAAAGTGAACACCATGTTACCGTTATACTTAAGCACAAATGATAGATTAAGCACAAATAATAGATTGTTTGGTTTTGGTGTTAATCTAAATATTACTTGCTAAACTGAATTAATTTTGAACAAACAACATTGTAAAGCATAATAATTAATGACTTTAGAGCTCAGTATTTTCTTTGAAATCTTTAAAGTAACAAGTCAAAAAAATCATTTTGTACTTTTTGAGGTTTTCACCGACTAATTGCGTTTATTGTTCATATAATGTCTTATCGAACATATTCAATTTGATTTCATTCAGGTGCAAAATCATTAATTTAATTGATAAAATATCGTAAAGATACACAACTTGTTAGTTATCTAATGCCTTGATATGAACCCTGACAGTTACACATTGAATACAAATATTTGTAAATGCATTGTTCATTTAGTAACATGCTTGTATCATTGTTCTTACACTTCAGTTCTCTTATTATTTCATCTGTCTACGTCATTCAGTATCAGTCTACGTCATTTTGTATCTATCTACATCATTTTGTATCAATCTACGTCTTTTTGTATCTGTCTACTTCCATTTTGTATCCTTCTACTTCCATTTTGTATCTATCTACATCATTTTGTATTATTAGCTCACCAGAACCGAAGGTTCAGGGTGATTTGTTAGGATGGGTAGGTGGACGGCGTCCGTCGTACGTCGTCTGGCGTCAACAACGATATCCTTTGATGGTCCTCTCTCAAGTTTGCTCAAATAAATTCGGTCGGCCCCTTTTAGGGGCCACTAGAGCTAATGATAGAAAAACCTTAAAACAACCTTTTCTCATGATTCTATGGATGGATTATTACCAAACTTGGTTTTTAGCATATTTAGATAGTGTTCTATCAAAAATGGTTGGCCCCAATTCTGGGCCGCTAGAGCTAAAAATAGAAATACCTTAAAATTACTTGTTTTCATGAACCAATGGATAGATCATCACCAAATTTGGTCTGTGGCATTCTTCAGTCATCAAAAATATTCCTTTGTAGTATCCTTTGATGGTCCTTTATTGAGTTTATTATTGTTCCCATTTATTTGCCCCCCAAGTGTACCTTAATTACTTTTTTAGTAACAAGTTAATTAACATTTATTCTGGTGAGCGATGCAGGGTCATTATGGCCCTCTTGTAATACTAATAGCTGTCCTACTTTCTAGTCGTTAACTTTATTTCTAAGTGCATTCCATTCATTACATCAAACATAAACGTTCTCCATTATCTCCATGTTAAGTCTTGTAGCTTAATCTTGTTTACTTACCGTAAATGTTTCTATTATATTGTAATTAATATTAGACCTAGTGACTTTAGCGAAATTGTATTATGTTGTCTGTTCTAAACATGAACACATATAACATCGATATTTTGATATTTTACTGTTTTATTCAGCTAATAAAATAAACGAAAAACGAACAAAGACAAACATTCCATCAAAGTTACAGAATGACTAAAATATGCAGAGAGGTGATTCGTTCTTCGGAATATTACAAAACCGTTGTAGGAAAAGGGTCATATTTTGTTCAGCAGGTTATGATGAGACTTTTGTCGGACTCAAATGTTAGGTCCGCCCTGGAAAGACCACGTATATGTGTTGAATATTGCTTGACATCCTTACGTTTTCTTTACCATTCATGTCTTTGAGTACATTCACATATAAATGTTCAATTTGGCTTACAGTATTGTACTATAATGTGTTCATTATGACACAATAGCGTCAATAAATTGACGTTTGTCAGCATGTTATGGAATTGTCTAGTAAAAAATAAATGGACGTGAGAAAAATACCAACGTCGTCAATCTTGATTTATTGTTATTTATCTTGTATACTCTAGGACCTCAGTCAGTAGAAACCGACCTGTGATATCAAAACTGTAATATATTCCATTCAAAACAACCAAATTTAACTAAAAATTACTTTAAATAAAAAATGATTGTCTCGACCCCGTTCAACTGACATATACTACAGAATGGCGTATAGCTCTTCGTTCCGGTGAATGCGTACTGTCTTCGAAGAGTGAAAAATTATGAAACTAAACAGATAAATGCTTTCAAAAAAGTTTCAAGTACATATTTTGTACAAAAACATCAAATTTATAAAAAAGTCATGATATAAGCACAGTGATACACTCGTGTTTCTAAACATGTTTCTAAAAACACATGTCTCTAGGCCTCGATTCCTTCACGTTCAGAACATTAGTTCATATATTCAGTACTTAATTAACGACTGTGAATTTCCTGCGTTGTTCTCTCATTTCATTTTATGTTTTATATTTCTCTTCGTGAAAGTTCTTAATTAAATAACCTTGATGTGGTATTCCTCAAGGTTATTTACAAAGAAGCTTATTGCAATAATAGGATTGTAACATACACGTAGTTAATTAATAACATAAATTACACGAGTTGACTGATTAGCTGAGTGATTTAGTATTTTGCGAGTGTTTTGTTTTTATCACGCAGTAGATTGATTAACGTATAGAATTAAAACAAGAAAGCTGACATATAACGACGCATCTTTTCTGTTAATGTTAGGTAAAAGTCATATGTCAACAATATAATAATATAAGATGGACAGCTGAGCCAGCTTGTGCTGCTCCGTTTCCTAAGCGTCATACTCCTTTATTAAGTGTCAAATAACCGACATCACGTGTGAATCAGGGCTGGAGACAGATGACTTTTGATGCTGTGCATCATTTTAGGCCATTCTGTTCTATTATTTTGTTAAGCGTCCGCGTGCATCTAGGTTTATTCAAGTTCACTGTTAGATTCTACAGCTTCCAAGGTTAATTGCTGTAGTTTACAAATCATGTTTTAAGTAGACTTTGATGTTAAATTGTGATCTTTTTTACATTTTTAAATTGTTGTTTGGTATTCTAGTGTAGGATACAGCGACTCACAAAATCAGAAGTTTTAGATTTCTATGTTTAAACCTGCAAACTGTTGTTCTTTTTGATCTGTTAAATAATTTATGATGTTTCTGGTAAAATCAAGAAAACTGATCTGTTTTCTTTTGTCAAAATGAGTTTGTGTGTTTTAATGGGTAGCTAGGTTTTGCAAAATGAGCCTGACGCTTAATAAAATAAAAAAATCAGTTTGGCCTAACTTGTTACGCTGGAAAATATGACTGTGATTTCTTAATGAATAGTCCAAACAGCTACAAACAGGCTAACAATGTAGCATGTTGTCAGAAAAGAATTCTTGGAATAGTATGAAAAAGGTGTTAGCAAATATCCATAAATCGTGATTTAGCTCGTTCCTTGAGCAATAAAACTTCAAAAACAAATTATAAGTCTGATTCAAGCATTATAAAATTATCGCAGACAGACAGGTTGTAATTAAGGTAACAGAATTTTCTGACGGAAAATATATGAAGAAAGAAAACACCTTTGAATACAGGAGGTTAACAAATTGTACAAACCAGACTGTATCAACATAAAGCATGCTGAAAATTGTGCGAAATCTTATTTAAGCTTTTGTGATTTGACTGTACGTTTTGAGTTCCAATTAGTAACATTATTTCAAAAAGGCTGACAGAGGATCTAGCGAACGTTTTGAAACGTTATTAGTGATATCAAAAGACAATGCGTCTCCGAAAGACATTTGACTCGTTCAAGGTATAAATCCATAACTATAAACTCTTCACTAACGAGTCAATTCTCTATATACTACGCTTAAGATAGACGAAACTACTTTTCCTTTAGTTTTTGTTTTTAGACCTTGCTTCTCCCTGTCTTTTATCACTACCTTCTTTGCATTACAAAGACAGTATCTTTTCTTTGCATTACAAAGACAGTATCTTTTCTTTGCATTACAAAGACAGTATCTTTTCTTTGCATTACAAAGACAGTATCTTTTCTTTGCATTACAAAGACAGTATCTTTTCTTTGCTTTACAAAGACAGTATCTTTTCTTTGCATTACAAAGACAGTATCTTCGCGCATGAAAATAATCAGGCACATTCTCTGTTCTCCTGTGCAATTACATGAGATTGAAGAAATCGTCAAAGATTAAACTTTATTTTTAATTTAAATTATTGATTACGAACAAACAGAATTAAATTTTAATTTAAATTATTGATTACAAACAAACAGAATTAAAAATATCAGCCAATAAATGCATAATTCTAATTCCAAACTTTTCAAAACGGGCTTTGTTCATAAACGTGGAATTTGTATTGTTTTATTCCATTGCACGATTCCAAAGCCGCACAAAACAGTCTAGATGCGTCAGGTATAATTGGAATTCTTAAAACGCATTCAAATCAAGTCGACAAAAATGTCGATTTTTCTCCATGTATGGAGAGGTTGCTGGCTCCTTGAGGAAGGGTTAGTTAGTACTGGTTAGTATACAGCCCAGAAGAACTGGTTAGGTGAAACGGCTGCCGCATAAACTGTAAAAAGTTGAAAAACGGCGTTAAACCCAGTGAAAAAATGGAATATAACATTAACGTAGAGTGCTAGCTTAAATTTGCATGTCAATGGTATCAAGTGTGTTGGTGTCGTGTGCCCAGTATAACATACTATCTACCAAACATTTCCTAAAGTACCTCACATGATTCCGTACTATCATTCAATCATTTCCTAAAATACCTCACATGATTCCATTCTATCAATCAAACATTTTCTGAAATACTTTTCCTCAGCCCATACCACCAAACATTTTCTAAAATACCAGTGTCTTGACTGAGTCGGTACTACCAACCATTGTCAATTGAAAAGTATTATAGCAAAAGTTTTCATACTTCAATTAAATGATTAATAAATAATAATAATTTAATGGATTAAATAATTTCAGGTGTATGAGTTGGTCTGTTTAAAAAGTAAACGTACATTGTTCTATCACTTGATCCTTGAAGGCTAGAAATGATAGTCCTGTCTAGGGTTACTTGACTAAAAATCAGTTTGAAAAATGTTCTGTTTTATTTTTTTCTAAATATGCCTCTCGTACGATTCGTCCCCAAACATTTTCGTACTTCGAATTTTGCCGTTGGAAACTTAAATGTAGGCGCCTAAAAACACGACACTTTTTGTCGATGCTCGCATGTGTAGACTTGTAGTACTTGCTTTACTTATCGGATACATGTTGAATTGTTACAAGTAGCATAATCGTTACATAATAAAAGATACTGTTGTTTTAAATAACCTTTTATGATTTTGCCTTTCAGATGGTGATTTTCCCCTTTTGAATACTACGAATAGGGAAATAAATTTTAATCACATTTGACCATCAGATGCTAGTTGCTTCTATAGTTTCCTTGTATTTCTATAGTTCATTTATTTCACAATGCGTGTAACTTGTCTGCCTATCATCATATAATATGTGATATTTTCTTCGATAAAGTACGTTCCATCTTACAGATTGATTTCCTTCATAATTATGTTACAGGATATGGTTGATAAAAAATCATCATTTAATCATGATGCCGAGTTTTTTGAAATTCCATGTTTCCCTATTTCAAACCAGCCTTTGAATATATTGCTTTTAATCTCAATAAAGGTGACGTGTCAATAATTTGTATTACACTGTTATCAGTTTTGCTAATTTATTTTTCCACTAATATTTGTATGGTTTATATTTGCATCTATCCGGATTCATACACGATCATAATCAACTGTGCTAATCGTTGAGATAAATTACACAACCCACGCCTCAAGACTTGTTGTCTGAGTTTAATGAGAATGTTGGCAAAGTATTTGGGTGCAAAGTAAATAATTTTTTTTGAACCGCTAATGGTTGTACCTATGCACACTTTTTAGATGTCTAAAAACCACATTTTTTGTATTAAGGAGATTCATCATGAACATGTGTTACTGCATAATGAAAGTTTGTTATACATTACCAATTTTTTTGTTTAGTACAAAATGTTCTTAAACATTACAATATATTAAATTTATGAAACAAAAAAGGAAAGATATGAAATTATTGTGTTTATGGTTACCAGACCGCCCCTATCTTTGGCGCCGACTTATTTACCATAATGGTTTGGTTTAGCTTATACATGACCATTTTTTCTAGCCAAAGTATGTAATAAATGTATTTAATTTAAGACACTAAAGATGAGAAATGAACAAAAAATGATTCCACAGGAATGTAATCTACAGTACCGTGCGTATGATTTTATACAATACCTAGGCTATAATGTAGGAAGTTTAGCAACGATAAGAAACCAAATTCAATTTGATAGACATGTCTATCAGTGTATTTCATGATATTTCAGAAAATTGTCAGCTAAAGCAAAGTATTCTAGAAATATCATACAATACTTTAGAACAAAAATCAATGTAATATCGTACAATACTTTAGAACAAAAATCAATGTAATATCGTACAATACTTTAGAACAAAAATCAATGTAATATCGTACAATACTTTAGAACAAAAATCAATGTAATATCATACAATACTTTAGAACAAAAATCAATGTAATATCATACAATACTTTAGAACAAAAATCAATGTAATATCATACAATACTTTAGAACAAAAATCAATGTAATATCATACAATACTTTAGAACAAAAATCAATGTAATATCATACAATACTTTAGAACAAAAATCAATGTAATATCATACAATACTTTAGAACAAAAATCAATGTAATATCATACAATACTTTAGAACAAAAATCAATGTAATATCATACAATACTTTAGAACAAAAATCAATGTAATATCATACAATACTTTAGAACAAAAATCAATGTAATATCATACAATACTTTTAGAAAAAAATCAATCATACAATACAAAAATCAATGTAATATCATACAATACTTTAGAACAAAAAATCAAAGCGTAGTATGTACATGTATATATAAATGTCCGGTATTAAAAACAGGCGTATAACCCAAACATTATAATTTATACAATAATCATAATTGTGACTCATTTTACCCAATGCGTATATTTACAGATTGTTCAGAAAAAAGCATGAAAATCTGCGAAGGACACAAAGACAATCCGATTGAATTAAATTGGGCATTTAAAGGAAAAAGCCAAAAAGGCGGGAAAAAATCAAAATTTTAATCAAATGAGACTGGTTCAAAGTTCTTTGTTGTCACATCTCTGCCGCCGAAAACGATCCTGATTTACTAGATCCCGACTACATTGATCAGTTATACGATCAGTTCCAATGTAACAGAAACGTCAACTGCTATTAAATGTTTGTACAGAATGGCATGGGCAAGAATGATATTAAATGCACTAAAACCCGAAAATCTTTGTTCTACCTGCATTTTATTTTTGAGATTTAGAGTGTAAACATTTAGCATAGAAATTTACTTACTGTTTTCATCCTTCATGGTGATGGTACTGGCAAAGGCATTTAAATTTAGACTGTCTTTCTTTTTTACGCATGCGCACATCAAGGCAAAGTGTGAAGTGGCCCCGGCGCCCAAAATAAGAAAAAAGTAATTGTTCGCTTCTTTTTTATTTCCCGGCCATTTTTTTATAAATCATTGACCAATTTATAGATAAAATTGCCAGTCAATTACTGTACAAGTAATATATTGGCATAGCGTTAGACAATTTCGACCAGTTTGATGCACATACCGGACAAAGTTAGTTTTACATATAAATTGTACACATATTCTATAGATCTCTTTTATGTGCACGGTCTGGTCGTCTCCCAATCTATATGATCTGCTCACATTATACTTTCCATCAGGACGCAGTGTTTCCTTCTTGGTATAACATAAAACCCATGGTGGCATCTAGGACCTTTAATGAAGACATTATACCAAACGAGCCGCTACCTTTGTGGCTTTATCGGAAGCTAATCTTGTCAACATGCACACCTAGTTAATCTTGTCCATCCGCTATCATTAGAAATAATTTAGGTGTGTAGAACTTCACTGTTGTTACATTCATATCAGTAGAAAATCTAGTGATAAGCATAATTCGCACGTCAACAGTATGTACCGTGACCACAAAATATCAGTAAATACGTAACTGGAAGACGGGTGACTAAGAAGCTAATGTCTAGGCCACATTTTAGATAATTGGAATGTTAACCAACATCATATACATTTATCACGTAAGTCTGAGAGATAGGATAAGTTTTTGCATGATTTATACAAGACGATCTGGTACATACACGAAATCAACTCACACGGAACTAATTTGCGGCCGATTGTTTCAATTACTGGTTTTTATATTTCAATATGATGTAAGCAATGATCAGTTAAGAGTAAAATTAGGATATTAAAGATGAATCTGACCAAATTATTAATAAGAATCTGCACGCACTACAAGAACAGGATGAACCAGGATAGATGAATCATATGGCTTTATGTGGTTTATTTATATAGGTGACTATAGTTGTCTCCCATTTTCAGTCCGAAATCTACAATTAAATTTCCATTACTGTTATTATTTTAACTTAAATATGAAACATGTTTCTATTGTAGAAGACGTTTTGGTAGATATTTCAGTATTTGATGCACAAGCAGTCATGTTCGTTTTATTGTCTCAGATCTAGTTGTTAATGCGGATATCAAATGATATACGTATCACTAACCATGTATAACTGAAATCCGCCTGTATAAATTATTTGAAACTCTATAATTTAACTCATGCGTATCTTCTTCCAGACACATGTTGAATATAATTATTAAGTGTCTAATTAGATATAGCATCGTTAGAATTTAAACATTTTAAAGTTTCAATCCCATTAAAACAGTTTCCTAACAGTTAAACAGTGGATCGTCTGATTTTAAATCAATGTTTGGTGACAGAGTATACAGAGTTGTTGAAATTATTATATCAAGTGGTTGTTGTTAGGTCCTTTGTTACCTCGGGGACAGATACTACAGAGATTATAAAATATTTTGGACTGATTTCTGATGCACACGAATGGTTAGAACATAATAGTAGACAACTGTTACATAACCTGATGTATGTTTGAAATGTTAGTACTCCTGTTGAGCCGTATAT
Organism: Lutraria rhynchaena; assembly: GCA_008271625.1. NCBI lineage: Eukaryota > Metazoa > Mollusca > Bivalvia > Venerida > Mactridae > Lutraria > Lutraria rhynchaena. The sequence goes on along the minus strand of VIBL01000149.1, from coordinate 463,544 downwards.
GTCACAAATCGAATATGTATCATGTGCGAACAAAAATTAACCCGAATATATCACACGCGTCATATATTTGGTCGAATATATGACATGCTTACCAAACGAATATTGTACGTAAAATGTGATGAATTCGTCTGGCTTAAGGTTTTATATGCACACCAAAACGAATCGTAATCACAACCAGCACACGATTACCACCATCATCATCATCATCTTCATAACCAGGAATGTGATTACAATATATTCATTCTTTCACAAAAAATCATTCGATATCATACAATTAAACTTGTAAGTTTCTTTACTGGATTCAGGTCATCCGTCCGTCCATCTGTGTTTTTGTCTGTCCCTCCGTCTGTCTTTTTGTCTGTCCGTCCGTCTATACACACATTCTTGTGAGGGCTTCTTCTCAGGAATGGCATGTTGGAATTTTAGATAACTTTACCAAGATATTACGCATTAGGTCATCTTGCGCATATCGTAAAAATACTCAGATTGTTTCACGGAGTCTCATCTGTATTTTCTTCATACAAAATCTTGTGTGCGTTTCTTCTCCTAAAATGCCTAAAATTGACATTTTATGCAACTTAACAACTGTACTAAGATATTGTAATGGTTGTCATGCCGCTGCTCATCGTGATGATGATGACCGTTATTAAAATTGCAATAATTATTAATTATATAGTTGAAGATGGTGATGGTGGCAAAAGTATCGCGATAATGAGGATGAATTTATGATGTTTGTGATTATGTTATAATTTGCAGTTCCATAATATTATATCAAAACGTATGTGACATGTACGTTTCAAGTTCTTGCTGTAAAATTTAGCAGACGAATATGTCACATAAGACTAATGTCATTTTTACGGTCGAGTATGTCACACACGTGTTACATATTCGATTTGTGACATATAAGGCTCAACAATTCCTGTAAATATGTTAATGGAGAGTGATATCGAGCCTTACAGGTTATGCTTATGTTTTGGAAGAACAATTCTATGACCCCATTTGTCCGTTTGTGCAATACCACAGTACATGCAAGCCACGCGATGTATCGTCAGCAAAATAAGTGAAGCGGTTTTAAATATTTATAGAAGGATCCTTATGATAAACATCCTAAAAAAATTCATAAACGTCATAGCAGTTTACGGAGGAATGGGTCTTTTTTCTCCAGCACAAAGTTTTAGTCTTTTACCATCATACGTTAATCGTTACTTGAAATGACGTGGTTAGGAAAGTTGTGCCAAATTTAAATTAAAACATGTTAGATAGCTGATATTCCATTTATACTGTAGTTAAATAAAAATCAAAGTCAGCATATATCTTCACACAGGACATGTTTGCCCTCGTGTAGAGAAATGTTAACTAGTGTTATATTACTCATACATTACATGTTAATGCATTATTTAACAACATATGTTCACGAACATTTTTTTTGCTGCTATGGGATAATTCCATTAAGTGGATCTGAGATGGTTTAATGACTCATTAGATCATATTAACTACAGTAATAGGAGATAAGACTGACTTTCTTGAACATAAAAGCGATCCCAATTATCATTTCACTGTAGTGAATATCGGCGCCATATTTCTCAACGATAAGAAATCTACAAACTAAGACTAAGCAATGAAGTAACAAACACAAACGTACCGTAGGTTGATGCTGATAATAATTGCATGATATGCACTCAAAACAGGTGTAAGACATTCCACTAATCTGTGGTTTTCAGTTTTCAAAATATTTAAGTGTTATTAGTTTAATGAACGTGTGGGTGAAGCAAACTGCTTGATTTTTTATCACGTTCCCAACACTTCGGCGCTCAAGTAGAATATTTTTATTGTTCGCTATGTAATAACTTGCAATCTCGTACAGTTATTGATCAGAATGTGTTTATGTGCTATCAGACAAAACACGTCAAAATGCTAGATTGCCTTCTAGTTTGTTATTATTCAAATTTGTGTGGTCGATGTAAAGCAGCATCTTCTTTAAATCGATTTACACGATTGGAAGTGTCCATGTTTTGTGATAAATGATGATAAATATGGATTTAATATTGTGGTGACACTAAATATGGAATATTACTGGTAAATGGCGTTTGTTAATTTTTATTGCAACACAAATACACAATTATTGAGACAAATATACCATGATTGCTATTGCGTTTATTATACTGCATTCAATGTTTCATTGTGACGGTACATTTGTCAGTACTTTGATATACAATGACATATCAATGTAAATAACTAGTATACTGCTATTAAATGTCCCTGTTTTAAATATATGGATCTGTTTGCGATCATTCTGGATTTAGGATTTATTCCTATGTTTATAAACACTTGGTATATTTAAATCATAGACAATTTGAACACGAGTGTTGTCTGAATAGTGTTATTAAATGTTGTCTCTAAAGGTACATACCAATATATATTGCCAGCCACAATTTCCGATACGTCGATCAACTTTACAAATACATGACAAGATTGACATAGACGTGAACTTATAGAAGGAATAAACGCTCACAGTATTAATACCATCCCGGAAATGATAACCCATTCGTAACATATAACACTGGTGTGGTAGCAGATCTGTCGATGTTTGTTGTCGTCAGTAGCGTGCTGCTCTGTTTACTGGGACTGTAGACAGATCAAGTACAACAAAGATATACACTAAATTAGATGAACATAAAAATGCAATACTTGTTTCATGATAAAATAGGGTAATACTTCTGGTATGATTATTGTGGTAAGCACAGTGAATAACACAATACTTATCGTAAGTCCCAGACGGGTGCGATCAAGGTGGCAAGTGTTTTTCAGATTACTTTTCAAATTCTGAAAATATAAGTACTTAACACATACCAATATATATACAAAATACCAATAACAATGAGTGGTATGGTTTATATATGTTGTAGTGGTACATAAAAACATTTTATGTTACATAAACCTTTGCATTAAATCGGTCATATCACTGTTGAGATGATAACGTGACCTTTGTTTGGAGCAAGTGAAAATTCTTTCTGGAATTAGATTATCAGGGTTCAATCTATATAGATATCATTCGTGCCGTAGCTGGAATATGTACGATTTGAATGTTAATGCTCGTGACACAAGTTTACTCATGTATATACATACGTCGATTTTGTTACAATGAATAAATAATGATAATTTTAAATACTTGCCACTTAATAGTTGTTTCCGTTATCTTGCAGAAAGTTTAAATGACATTTTAGTCATAATGGGCCGAATCTCGATTGCTCGTGCCTTGTCAGTTCGCTTACTGTTCGCATCACACGGAGTGGTTTCAATATGGCGACTTACTGACGTCACTAATGACGCAAGATATTGGTATCTGGCGGGAACATTAATACTTCTTGCTATTGAAAGTTTGATAGCTATATTTAAACGTCAAGGGAAAGAATGGAAGTGGTGAGTAAATTTGTCATATTCATTTTCAATGTCAAGATAGTTATGACGTCAATTGTATTGTTCATCTATAATCTACGAGTATTAGGTAACCTATGGAAACGTATATGGTACACCCTGATAATATTTTAATATTTATCAGTTTGTGGGACGAAATGAAAACAACAAGTTGTCATAGAGTACTACAGTCCGCGCAAGTTTGACACAACGTTCAATATTATGAAACTACATTTACTATAAATCTTCTACGTGTCTAGGTAAATTTATGGATCACAGATTAAAGAAGATACCCAACTGTTGTTATTTTTTATTCAAAATGAGAATCTTTATCCGGACCTGTCATATGATTATTTCATTACCTCTAGTAATTTTTTTATAATAGTCTTTTTAACAAAATTGTTATTTCAGGTTTTGTCCGAGCGTATTTATATACCTATTAACATCAATACCCGCCATATGGTTCCTCGAGTTACACGAATTTGAGAAGCGTATTTCCTATCAACGGAATGTTGTACGACTTGCCCGGTTGTACAATAAAACAATACAAGCCACGGCATATCCACCATCAATACAGGAAGACCTCAGTGCTTATCTTGGCTCGATACTCGGGGTGAGTAGGTTACTTAGTTATAGTATTGATAAATCGCGTATTTTTGGGAGCGATGATATAGGTTTTAGATTCAAACATGTCACCGGTCCTAACTTGTATTTGTTTTTTGTTTGTTTTATGTGTATTATGGTCAATTTTTCAGTTATATACAGCGACCGATTCACCCAATCAGTTTTTATGCACTTTATACTAACCAGTACTAACTTACCCTTCCACAAGGAGCCGGCAACTTCTCCACATGTGGAGGAAAATCGACATTTTTGTCAATATTTCATAGACGGCCTAACTTGTAACTCATATCCGAATGAAAAAAAAACAATAATATAAAACATGATACAATTAATTACAACTGTCATTAATTATCGGGTATTCTCTTTTCATCATATTTTAGTGTAATTTTATAATTCAGAAACTTACTTTTGTGTTTTCGACAGTCGTCAGTTGTAAACATTTGGCTGCCAAGAGTAAAATAATTCACTTCATATTTCGTAATTTCATCATTTATCTGGCAAACGACGAACAGAGCTGGTATAATTTCATCATTGTTCCTGGTAATAATACTTCATTTCCTTGTCATTGACGATGATTGATCACATAACACTATTGTTGTAATGACATGTAACCACACTTTGTAACTACGCTTTGATTAACGACTATTTCAGAGAGGATCTGTAGGAATGACTACAAGTTAACATTGCTGTGTTTACGTTGTTGCACATCTCATTTATTTACATAAATACTTCTCATTCAATTTGTTTTTGATACTATTGACCTTTGTTCAGCAAAATACAGATATAGTGTCGTAACGGTCTACGTAGAGTTAAGTTTTATGTTCAATGTTAAAACTTAGACGCACTACATTCCGCATGAACATTTATGTATGTCCAAGTCATTTTGAAAAATTGATTTCTCCATTGGATTAGATTAAAATAAACGCTGTAACAATGAGAAGACAGCCAGCTTGTGTCACGTAATATGAATATTGAATACATATGAAACGTACAATTCATGTTTATGTCTGTCTGTAACTAATTTGTACATGATAAATCGTGTTTTTGGGTTAACTGTTAGGACAATCATTAATCTGAAATATATGTGCACTAATACACAGATCACTTTACTCCGATTCAGATATCACGTGATAAGATATAAATTTCAAAACAATAGGTTTTCATTCGTTATTTACTTATGCATTCATTTATATATACATAAAAGTTTATTATTCATAATTGAAAACACAGGTGGGTATTATACAACTAGATAGGACGATTCCATGAAGTTTGTAGGTGAAATTCCTCGTTTAAATGTTTTGGATGATAGCTGTGTTTTGATCACACCACACGTTAGATTATATGTTTTTATGCTAGTCACGATAATTAGTTATGACAGCTGGGTATAATTCTATATATCAGCTGTGATTACGCTGAAAACTGTGAGCAAAAACGAAACAAAACAAGTTGAATGTTTCATTGTGTAACACTGATTACTTAGAAAAAGTAGGAATATGCAAAACGTTTTCTCGTTTCTCTCTCACGGAAATCTGGTATTGAGATGTCATTGGCACTCAGTCATTAATTAAACGACTTGACTATGAATTCACCTTGTGTAGACTCGCACTGTAGGCTTCTGTTATTTTATGATAAATCAATTTATCTGTAGCATTACAGCTGTTTTCATCAACACGCCCTTGCCAGGATATGGATTGTAACAATTTTATACCAGTAACTTGGGACCAACAGTGTTGAGACAAAATTGTAGATCAATTTTGTTCTCGCTTTATGTTTCAAAGCAATTTATTAGCGTGTAAATTTTATTCATTTGATTATTCTTTAATGAACGAAAAACAGCAACAACAAAAAAAAAAACAACCTATCCTATCAATCAACAAAAACAACATCACTGATATAAGGAAACAAGACCAGGCGTATATGTTCCGGGTTGTATATCGTTAGGACACTTTGGTGACTTGCAATATGTGTTACCATTGAAACATCAATGCATGGCCAGTGACAAATGTGTTTAGAACTATAAATCTATAACTAAAGCGTTTTGATTCAACTTGGATAATAGATACTTAATTAAAACATTAACAAGTAATATAATTATGTCCTATCTGACGCCTGCCTTTAAGTCAATGAATAGATTATTTTATGATAATTGTTATATTCGTGATGTTTTTGTAGATAACTTAAATCATTGTCATGTAAATTAGTCAAAATGAAGCTACTCGTTTATCTACCTGTAGAATATAACATTTTGAACACCATCTAGTTAAAAGACTTGTTTATGAACTAGATAACTAAATAATAGTGTTCTGAAGAACAAGGAGACTTTATGTCTATAAGGCCATACCAAATCGTATCTATGTTTAGCGTCTGCGGACGGAAAGGTTTTGATCACCTGAGTCAAATAAAAAAACATATACATGTAGTAATATTGAATATTTGATGATTTGAAATATCTTTATTGGACCATTACATGCTGGAACGATTTGCTTTGTATCAATATACCTTCCAGTCGTCAAAATCGATCAATATTATGTTTTTGTTTTGATTTAAGAAATGAAACATATTTATTCTCACTGAGTGACTGTTTGAACTTTTGATAGAAGCCAATATTTTGCGGCAATTAAGTAGGAAATTTGTGTTTTTTCCTGAGGCACTTGTTTGTTTTTTTTTCCGGATAGCCAGATAGGTTTTTAAACCTCGATGTTACGCTAAACATGGAAGCGATTTGGTATGGCCTAAATTGATAATTAAGTAATTAACTCAAATATTTACATATTTTGTAATAAATACACAAGGAAAGCCCTGCGTGCCGCGAGATTCTACAAGTAAAAAGGTCTACTTTGATGTTAAGTTAGAACAGCATTATATCATTAGAACATATTGAACTTAAGTGAGACTGTAGCGTTAATTGAATTGTTTTCTATTCCCACATAAAACCTCACAGATGATGGGTGTATGTTTATGTTTATAACAATACAACAAAAAAGTAACGGAATCATTTTTTGTCTGGTAAAAGACGGCAAACGTAAGTTAAACATGGAGTGTGCATAACTTGTAATCACTGAGAAAATGCTCGAAATATTTGTATTATCATCTTGAACGTCAGTATGTATCTCTTTTATTACATTTTAATACGCTTAAAGCACAACATGCGTATTTATACATCTATTACAAACACGTTTATTTCATTTTATTGGTACTGTTTCAAACAAACACGCAGCAAAGATTACGTAACAGGCTTGTCTTTCAAGATTAAACTAATTTCGATACTGTATTTTAGTCTATTTTCTGATGCAAGGTGGGTATATCTGAACATTTTATTCTGGTTGTGCTATCTGTGTTTCTCTTATGATAATTGATCACTTTCACCACGGGTTAGTGGACAGTATATGTCACTGGTTTCATTTCTCGGTATTTTTACAGTATAATTACATGTAATATCGATTAGTATCAACAATAAGTTATTTACAAGGATCTGTAAACCTAGTCTGTGATCCTAGGTTCTCCAGCAGAACTTATATCTTACTCCACCCACTACATTATGTTATAACTCCGTTATAATGAGTCAATTAGCTAGAACAAATGAACTTGTTGTTCTAGTTATATTTTGTGAGTTCGCATAGAAAAAATAATAGCTCATCTTTATCCCGCGAATTGAATGTCTAAAATATACAATAACAAGTAGGATTTACTCTTTATGGTATACAATAAATAAAGTTTATGTTTATTGTAACTAAAACGTGTTATACTTCATGTAAATTAGTCAATTATAAGATCATTTTTGCATATATGCGCACTAATCTTTTCTCCAAATTAGCCGGTGTTTCCCCGATTGTAAATCTGTCAAGTTTGTAGGAAACACCACATCTTACTAATTAGATTCAAACAGTTATCAGTGTGTGGCGATAAATTCACTCGTTCTCTAGACAGCTGACTACAGGTATGTTCACCGGTATGTTCCTACTTCTGTAAATCGTACAACGTTTCAAAAATTCAATAAATAAGACTTTGTTGATAGTTTCGCTAAACCTGAAGCCTGCATCACTATAAACACGTCTTGTAAAACTATGGTACGGGCTTTGTTTTCCCCTTTATGACGCTTATAACGTGTTCAATCATGCTTTAACAAAAGGCTTCAGTCAGTTACGATACTTCTATTTACATTGACAACGTTGACTCCCTATTAATCACGGCATGTTTTGACAATCACGATACATCCTAATGACAATATACAAGGAACAAATAGAACTATATGTGACATGATTACAACTGTACTGTCACTCTGAACATGTTCGGTTATTGCATTGTTACAAATGAATTAAACGTGACATGTTCGTAAATTGAAAAATAACATAAAATCACTCAACCCGTATTGTACACATTACTTGTATGATTAAATGGAAGTGTATGAACTATTTCTGGTTGGAATCAATTCAATAAATTATGACATATTGATTAGACGTAATGTGGCGTGATTCATCTAGAGAAATTAAGTGATTAGGTTTATATTGATAAGGTTCCTATTTATATCTTGAAACTTCAATGGCTGGTTGCATTTAACCTTAGAATTCAGTATGTCTGCGTTAAATACGTTCTAAGATAACTTAAACATCGTCTCGTATTCATTTAGTATTCTTATATGTAACCGTAATATAGTATATTTAATGCTTATTTGAATTTGTTCCAATTCACGGAACGTTTAGTCACCTGGTCGCTTTTAGTCAGTGACACTGATAGGATGGTAAGGTTTAATTTTATTTTGTAATTGAATTATATAACGTGTTGTACTAGTCTTATAATTATCATAACTTTATAACTTCATCGGAATTTTATGCACACACAAATCTGCATTACTAGCCTAACTTTGTGAATGTTAAATCATTTATTCGATGTGGGAATGCTATGTAATTATTTATGATTGATAGTTATGTTGTTTGATTATATTTGTCAGTCTCTGAAGTATGAAACACTATGCTTTGCTTGGAATACTTCCGTTTTTTTTATCAGACTGTCTCAAAGTGGCATATTTGTCCGCCTATGATGTTCTACGGAATAAAGTATTTAGGCTTCGGATCGGCAATAACGCACTGCAACTGAGGGTTTGTTTTTAGTCTTTACGGAAATTCTTTATGTATTTACATTTCTTTTGATTAGACTTCTGTTTATTTTAACCATTGAACGTATAAAGTCGTTTCGTTAAAAACCCTGCATTTGCAGTAATCTCACGCAATGTCAATGCTTCACCATCTCTGTGTTTAGTACCGTCAATAGAAAACTTCTGTTAGGGATTATCATTGTTAGGTCATTTATTCATACTTAAATACAGTTAAATACAATGTTTGCTCTATCTCTTACTTGTGTTTCGTGTTGATAAGGCATTACTTGGAAAAGAGACTCATTATAAGTATGTCATTTACATTTCATAAAATACCCAAATGCATTTATTTCACTGTTATCTATCGTCACCTTTAAAACAACAATATAACGAGTTATGCTATGTTGTTGTTTCGCGTTGTTTAGATCTAATGTATGATTGACACAATAATGTACTGTTATTCTACATTTTATAAAATGTTTTTTTTTATATTTATTTGATTTATATTTATACTCTTTAATAACGGAGGTTATAAAACATATAAACGCTTCATACGTACTTAACACAGTGAATATGGTCTAAGTTCTATAACGAACAACTTAAAAATTAACTTAATTTTACATTAAAATCGGTTTCATATACATTTTCAAACAATTGGAACCTTATCCTAATATAAACCAGGAAAAATAGGCCTTCTTCCCATGAATCATGATAAATACATGTAATAACCTGACATACATATATACATATTCAAACAAAACACATGGTAAAATAAAATACTTTGATGTAACTTGGAACGAGTATCTGTATACTATGTATAGTGCATTTTAAGCTTTTTAAAACATATGCTGATAAATTTTTAACTATGGTTGGATGACGAGATTAATTTAATAAATTTCGGGATGTTTGGTCTTTTCCAAAAATATTGTTTTGTGTAATCTTTTCGTAAGTTATAGTATAATAATAAATATATGTTCAAAACCTACAATTTCTTCTTTTAAAAATTCCCTTATAATTTCTACTTAACACACAAAAGGGTGAATGATATATATATATATGTATATATGTTAGCTTCTTTAAAGAATCATATTATATCATGATACCAAGCAGGCAAGCAGGAAAATGTAATGAGTAATCGTGTAAAATAATACATAGCATTGCAACGCTATGCCATGTTATGGGTGCAGAAAACGGAGAACAATTGAACACGGACTTTGATTTTATAACTCCTAGTCTGTATGTACATACACGGGTATCTCCAAATACCAAAGGTATATCAATGGAAATTCATCATATAAGTTCTATTATCCACTATCTCGCACATTTTCAAGGCGAACTTACAATCTCGTCTGTTACTTTACCTACTCACACTTAGCGTCACCAGTGTCCAAAATTAACATATGAAAGAAATAACATTTGTTTAAGCATTACAGAAATATGTCGATGTGATTTATATTACTCGTTTGTGTAATTCATTACAGTAAAATGATGAAATATAAAATGTTTTATGTGTTTGAAGCACAATAAAATAAATACTAAATATGTTAAAATGAAATAAAAATAATAGAATACCTTAATAAATATTAATGTAATTTGACACATTAAAATTGAGGAGGTACGCAAGGGATATTTTAAGGTATAAAGATTTGCATCTATATTCTAGAACGTATAAGGCAGTAATTAGTATAATAGATGTGTATTTTGATCAAAGCTGGAATTAATAAGCAATCGGGTCGCGGCAGGTCATACCATTCTGTGAAAATTTGACAAAAAGTCGATTTTCTGTGGAGAAGTTGTCGGCTCCTTGTGGAAGGGTAAGTTAGTACTGGTTAGTATACAGTCCAGCAAAACTGGTTGGTGAATAGACCGCCGTATATAACTGAAAAATTGTTGAAAAACGGCGTTGAACCCAGTGAAAAAATAAGAAATCGAATTTAAGCAAAGGGCATTAGTAATATAATGGTTATGTTCAGACCTTCTTTCTCAATTTTAGTTGGAGGTAGTACTAAAACATTCCAATAAGGACCGTGTATACGACTTGTATCTCAAGGAGGGCGTACCGAATACGAACTACGGTAGTTTTATTGACCATTGACAAATTATTGACATATGTCTATCAAATCGTTGCCTGCTGACACCCAGGAGACACTCACATGACACCAAAGCGATATGCCGGTTTATTGCAACGGCCAACGTTTTTTTTTTTAAATTTGATAGTAATAACTTATTATTTGTGACTAAGAGTATGATGATCAATATACTTAAGGGTAAGGTTACATGAAAATTTTTTTCTTCAAATAACCGTTCTCCTGTTCAATCGGTAGTGGTTAAAAGTATAAATGTGTCCTCCAAGTTGTCTGAACAAGAATCTTGGCCAACCAACTGGTTAGGTTATCTGCATGTCGATATGAAGAACTGCCGAGGTGAATTATGAAAAAAAAGTCTAAAGGTATTAGATTCCCAATGTCCAAAAGGTTTGATGGGTTTCCTTGATAGATAATGATTTTCTGTGGTATTTGTCAAAACCAATGGCAATTCTGGTTATTTTCTTCTAAAATTTGCTTTGAAGGCAATGTCAAACATTACAGAAAAAAGATCCATTTCAATGACAACTCACGGTAAAAAGATGCAAATACGCCAGAAAAGTACACTATTTTGAAGGTAACAACTTAATACACACGAAAATAAGCCTTTAATGTCATTCTGCATTGTGAGCAGTGTGTCAATACCATGTGACTTTTTGGTAATACGGCTAGTAAAGTTTATCAGCAAACCGCTCGATTGGAAATAATTGGATAATTGGAAAAAACGGGAAAACTGTATTTTTCTGCAAAATCATATTCGGCTAAATATATTTCCCCTTTTCAGGTAAGCACTATTCATCTATCAAAGAACATTACATTGCGTTTATAGTTCACACTTTAAGCGTCAAAGTCTCCTGGTATGGACACACTGGTGAGAAGAAGAGACAAAACTCGCGCTGTATCAGCAAGTGACTAGTGGATGTATTATAAGATTTTACAGTCGCTTATAGAATGCCACGTGTTGAGGCTTAATCTACCACGTGGTTATCTATTCTGTCTATATCATTACGGGGATAATGATGTGGGATTGGCGAAACAATTAGTGGAGATTTATTCGTAAATAAATTTGTTAATTAAATCTGTTACGACTGAAATTTTACATAGAAAGCAATTTGTGATTTACCGGAGTGTGTTGGCATAAGTGCATACATTGTGATTAAACGTCAATCGGAACATTTAAACTGGTGCTAAACTGTGAATTAAACGAATAAATATTACACTTACATGAAGTGGTGAAATGCATGTTAACTATAAATGTTAAGCATGTTTTCTATTAATAGATAATAATTGCATACCTTTCATAAATCAAATACCAGCGATAAAAGAGAATAATTATAACTAGTCTCTTCAATAACCCAATATTTCAAGTAAACAATGTAGTTTTAATTTTGATAAAAATGAAACACTTAAACATTCCCCGAAGACATTAAACACATCTTACTGTAAGTATTAACAAATGCTATAAAGAATTTGTACTTAATGAAAATAAATTAAAACAAAAAATAGCGATAATGATCCACTTGAAGGCATGACTGGAGTATAATGAAATCATTCACTAGCTGTGTTACGTTGTTGAGATTTGCTGTTTTTAAGATAGATAAATGAGATATGTCTTGTTTTTTCAAGAGTAAGCCGGTTTTAAATAATCTAAAATATCTGTAAAATGTCAAAGTACCGACCTATATCGTGGATAAGGTGGTTCATTGTGGGTAAAACTAGATGGGCAGCTAGTATTGTTACGCAAATGAAGCATGTCAAATTATTGTATTAAATGAAATATTTTAGTTAAGGATTAGAAAAAAAACTTACTACACCAGTACCGATCGTTTCTGTATTATATGTTAACGGGTATACTACACCGTGACGTGTCCATACAGGGGAATGAACATTATGTCCAATAAGCTTCATAGAAAGTGAACTTCTCACACTGTAGACATCACAGCATGAACCACTCGACAAAACTCAAAACGACAGATTGTCATATGCATATATATATAATACTTTATACAAAAAACATAAGGCACGACGCCCAACAGTTTACAAGTTGTATACATGTATAACTAAATCAATGCTTACTAGATTCTATGTTTTTCAGATTCGGTTTGAGGTACGGATTCCGATCAAGTTAACCCCGGATCAGTGGATCACGATGTTAGAACAACTCTTGTTGCTGATACTGATTGTAGGAAGATGGTTGTTACCAAAAGGAACATTAACTCATAACCAGCTATCACAATTATTGTTAGTATACATTGGTACAGCAGCTGATATTGTTGAATTCTTTGAAGCTTTTAAAGAACATGAGGTAATGTAATAAATGGTTTGTGCCAGCTATATTATTACAATCTTCCGGTCAAATTATTATCAACACATGTTTTTCACATGGACTTAGTTTCATGAACAATGCGTATCAGTAAAAAATTCCAAGTTCGCAATTTACCAAAAGGTTTAACATACACAACATTGATCATCTGGTATTAACAGTCCTAGCCCCTCCTAACAAAAAAAATCTAACTTAAGCTATAAATATTGAAAGCAATTGAACTTTCGGAAGTCAGGATTTCTCGCGCAAATTCAGCAAGTAGTCTACCAATTAGAACTGGAACACATTTAAATAAGGTCATTGAGCAACTGTTGGACATGTAAGAGTGACTTCCATTAACGATGGAAACTCCAAACCATAACGCATCACACACAAGAGGACACTTCAAACCCTAACACATCACATACACGAGTACACGTAAAACCATAACACATCACATACACGAGTACACGTAAAACCCTAACACATCACATACACAAGTACACTTAAAACACTAACGCATCACATACATGAGTACACTTAAAACACTAACACATCACATACACGAGTACACTTAAAACACTAACACATCACATACACGAGTACACTTAAAACACTAACACATCACATACACGAGTACACGTAAAACCATAACAAATCACATACACGAGTACACGTAACACCATAACCCATCACATATACGAGTACACGTAAAACCATAACACATCACATACACGAGTACACGTAAAACCATAATCCATCACATATACGAGTACACGCAAAACCATAACACATCACATATACGAGTACACGTAAAACCATAACCCATCACATATACGAGTACACGTAAAACCATAACCCATCACATATACGAGTACACGTAAAACCATAACACATCACATATACGAGTACACGTAAAATGTAAACATAAACAATATTTAACTGGTTTACAAGCATCTCTAAAAACGGTAACGGGATGGTATAATTATTATCCAATTACTGTAACACAAATCTGAAGTACATTTTAAATACGCTTTAATAAGATCATATTCATCACAAAATATTAAAATGGCAGCAAGCTGTTGGCAGCCTACATGTTAATACACAATGTAAAGTATTGTAAGCTCTTTAATTTGCTATAAACTCATGTATGTATTGTTTTCTATCAGTTGGCAGTTTAATAATCGGAACGTTTTGCTCATAAAACAATTTAAATCTTTTTGGTGGAATGCTTTGCATTTTTTTTCTTGTTTTGAATTCGTTACATTTTTGTCTTTACAGGTGCGCTATCGAAAAACGTTGTGTATAATTATCCTAGGAATATGGTCGTTAAGTCTCGTTCAATTCACGTTAGTTCTCACAGCATCCCGAGCTAGGCGAGACCAAACGGGACTTTATTTAACAAATCAAAACAAGGGAGGTAATGGTACATGTTGTAATGGAGACGTGTTTGGGATTCTTATTTCAATACTACTACAAGATTTACCGTTCTTGGTATTGAGAATGCTCCTGATATTTAAATACAATGTTTTAAGTTATACAAATATGTTTTTCACTTCTAAGAATACTTTGGTGATAGCTTTGTTAGTTTACAGACTAATAGTGTTATTTATAAATCGTAACGTCCCGGTCAAAGAGATTTCTGTGGATACTCTTTACTCAGAGGTGTCACAGGTTCCGGAGAGATCCGTTTTTAGACGAACGTCAGAAATACGCCGTAAACTGTTATCCTACCATGAGCTGGACATGTTTTACCAACGTCAGTCATGTATACTACCACGTGACCTTTATACTAAATATGATGATATGCAGTGGAACAGAAGATGTGAATCAATGCATGCATAGTGATATGTGATTGTGTCCCGTTAATGAATGGAATTATTCACTGACTGACAAGTTGAACTGAGCAATCTGTAGACGTTTCGTTTGATATTCTTTACTCCCAAGAAATATAGAATTATCTTAACGAATCAGTAATACAACACTGTGAAATTGAATATTTGTAATGTGTTTGTTACAATGAACAATAAAAGAGTATCATATTTAGTTGTGTCAGCTGTAATGTTATCCTTTTTCTAAGTAAATGTGAAGTCTGTGTACTAAATATAATTCACAAATATTAAAATTTTGCGATCTCATATTGTTAATCAGTACACTAATGACCCAGTCAGTTATAGAGTGTGTAGTGTTTAATCACAGCGTATCATTCTGGTAATCTTAGTAGGAATAATGCTTCTCATCAAATTTTGTACCAGATTGTTTGTCACTTACAATGTATTACTGCTGAGTGAAATTGTGGGTCAATTCTAATATAATCTAATATATAATCCTATGTTGAGATATTTATCATGATTACGTGTTTCACATAATTTATGCTTGGTTTCTGACATGTTAAGGGATAGGGTATACCGGGACTGCTGGTTAAGTCCTCTGACTGTCGTTCATTAGTGCTGCTGTATTGTTTTATCTTTAACACAGTCCACGTTTGTTATATTACGGTTATATTTCACCATCTGTGTTCTCTAAAGCACTTTGCTTTGTCATAGTAAAATAGAATCCTGAGGATTCTTTCCTTTTTAATTGTTTTTAATTGTATTGTGTGGTCATTGACTCTGTACGGGAGGATTTATTTTGTGAATGTGGTCTTATGATGTATGCTTTATTTTCGACCTGATGCAGGGGCAGGATCTTGTATATTTCTTTGTTGAATAATTGTGAAAACTAAACACGTATAACAGGGACAGCACATCAGCATCTCACCATGACAGGACTTGGTTGTTAAATATGAACAAAGGGGGGGGAGTGTATAGATTTAATAACAAATTTTATCAGACGTTTTGTTTTATTTTCACTAGAATATATATATATATATTTCCTCCCGGGGCGTTGTATTGATTTCCTATCATGTCATCAGCGTGTTATAAAACGTTTGAAAGTAGATTGATTTGATACACTGTTCCGGGTGATCATCCAGGCGTGCTATGTTTATTCTGTCAGACAAGACCTTTGTGCTTCTAGAGTTTTGAATAATTTACAAAACGCATTACGTACTCTGGGTTTTATCCTGTTATCATAAATGAAAAGTGAACTTGTGAACACATGTTTTATACTGAGCAGTTATTGATTTATTCATTGAACTTTTCATGTATCGTTCCTCAGTTGGTTGCGGATACAATGCTAACATAGTACCCGGATATGTCTTGTTTATAAAGGCATAAGCACAGTCCTGGTTTAGTACTTATACAACAAAATTCATTTTTACGCCATACTTTCAAAGTGTGTAACAACTGGATGATGCTGATTCCGCTAATTCGTGTCACATTTTATCATGTGATGTACATTGTTCACATTTTATCATGTGATGTACATTGTTCACATTTTATCATGTAATGTACACTGTCTTTTATCATGTAATGTACACATTTCGTCCAGTTCTAGCTTTTCGTTTCGTCATTTCTACTATTCATTCACAAAACCGCCAAAATAGAAGTTTTACATTAAAGAGATAGCCGGACTTCATGATTCTGTTTTTATCTGGCAAACACACCTAACATCATTACAGAAAGCTTCTGGAAAGACAACTGTATGGTATCTCGGGTAAATCGGTCTTTTTAAATCTACAGTTTCCTGAAGGTGGACGGAATATCTGACAGACAACATGATAAGTTCAGAGATTTGTGAGAAAGAATGACCAAACTTGCAGCCATTTTCATATTTAGCTTGTGTTCTTGTAAATGACAAGGTGATGCGATCACTTTAATTTTAAAGAATGTATGCGTTGTAATTTTAAATATAACAATACTTCATATCATGAAGCCCAGTATTAACAGATAGATTCAAACACGATAAATATAATAGATCTTGGGTAGCGCTGTGAGACAGAAATCAATATTGCCAAGCGTTTCATTATTATTTCATTACTTTCCGTACTTTGTCTCACATTTCGCTTACACCACGTTCATTTCGTATTCCGTGCTCTGTGTAACAATCTATTGTCGAGAATTTAGGATTCATAATCCAAGTCACTGATCAGCAGTACTGGACATGGACGTTTTAAGCTACACAGTAGCGGGTTGGGCTACACTGGTCTGTTTTGTAATGACCACTGTAAATGGTTGCTTACAAAACGATTACAACGCTACAACAGCCAGACAAGTGGTGGTGAACGCCTCCACTCATGTTCCTGTGTGTACACTTTCTGCTAGAAGCCTTGTGCAGTGTGTGGATATTTGTTCCAGGGCTGGACAGTAAGTTTAGTTAACTTATTATTTATGTTAGATTTGAAGTATTTTAGGAAGTACTTAGATAGATCGTATTATTTAGATGAGATTTGGTTTGATATCACATACGTTCACTTTTAAAGGTCACAGCATTATACTACCGTGGTATGGTATATTTACTGTCGTGATAGTACATGTAATTACATTTGTATTTGTATTAGAAGCTTAGATGAAATAAAAATATACCTGGTGATTATCTGTGTGCAATGTTTTCTGTGTCTGTGATAGAAGAATGTTTCTAAAACAATGTCATTCAGACTAAAATTCTCGGAAAAAATCTCCTTCATTTACATATAATTTGCTGATTGTGTCACTTTTCATAAAACAAATGGAAACTAGACCGTTTCTACTGTATATACTGAACTAGAAATAAATTCTTCCTCATGTATCAGATGTACCACGATCAACTACAACAAAGAAAACAAAGATTGTGTGTTGTTCAACATTACTGCCTCGGAGACCAGTTCTGCATCATCTGATTGGGTTGCAATGACAATGTCTGACATGATATTGGTACGTGATCTGTTTTCACAATTATATTAGTCTGATCCTAATACATGTACCACTGTACAAATACCATTGTCTTATCATAGTATGATTACTCTTGTACAGAATATAGTTTAAAAGTAAATAATAAAATTGAACGATAATTCTTTGTCACATGATGATATTGCATCTATTCTACGAACAACAATTTAATGTCTTAGTTAATACAAAATTAAGAAACAAAACAAACGAAATGTAATAAATAATATTCGGCTCTGCTTTCATCTTATTATTTATTTAGAAATTAATTAAATAAGAGAATTTGAATTCCATCTTAGGATTCACATTCGGGGTTATTCAGGTTTACTATGGCCGTGTTAGTGATTATCAGTGAAATCGATACATTCATACCGATGTGTTTTTTTTCACAGCCTCTTCTCGATTAAAATGAGACATAATTGGAACTACACATACATATAAACAAGTTTGTCGAAAACTAATCTGTATTTACTTTACATTTTATTTTAGCACAGTACGAAATATGCCTGTGACACCAACAGTTGTGGTAACGGAGAACAGTGTATTAATTCTAACCAGGCTGGACCAGTTTGTGCATCCCTTGAACTCAAAACTGTATAACCACTCATAACGTTTGGAACGTCGCATTTGGACAGTCGTGCATTATACTGTACGCATACATCGCTTTATTCACTTGATTCAAGGTGACCAGTTATATATTGTTTTGAGTAGTCGTGCGCATGTCTCACATTAAATGTTGGAAACCTACAAACAAACGTTAATTAACTTTAAAATGCACTTACAACCACAGTGTACAGGTTTGTCTTCGTCAGAACCTTCACATTCTTATGAGCAAATTATTGTTAGGTTTGGTAGACAGCACTGGATGTTTTATTCATCGTTCTGTTTTGTTTTATTATGACTCCCGTTTATGGTTGACTTAACGCTGAGTACAGTGTAACAATATCCACAAGCACAGACAAATCACAAACAATTTTAAGATTTAAACAGATTTTTTTCTGGTGTGATTCATGCAATGTTATATTGATACAAGTGTTCTCAGCTAATTAGATATAGGGAATGCTATGATATGTTTATCTGTTAGAGTTTGATTTCTTTAATGTATTACATCACTGTATCTGTTGTGTTTTACTTACCCAATAAAATCTTTCAAAAATGTATCTTTTATCAAATACCATTTGTTCGACGAGTAAGTGCAATCAGTAGATTGTGAAAAGTCTTGTTGTTGTGACAAGTCACGTACTGTTCCATGCAGTCTAACCAAAGATATTATATTCTAAAGTGACGGGTGATTAATATTTTGCTTTGGTATCGCAAGACTATATACCCTCCCTGTAATATGTGTTGTGTGCTACATTATTTAACTCATGTATAAGGTCCACCCGTGTCATACATTTTGTTTGTTTATTTTATGTTAGTCTACTTAATCATCGTTCAATACGTGTTTATGTCTATTGATCTGTATGGTGTAATAATGAAAACTATTTCCACATCCATTTACCTAATCACTCCACAAAGTTCTGTAATTTTCGGACAGTTAGAGAATAAAAGATCTTCAACAATGATCAACATTTAGGAAGCGAAAGTTCTTCCTAGTATACAGCGTGTTAACTTACGTTCAAGAAGTTTATTAACATCATATTAAATAACATGCAATGATTTTCTAGCAACTTCTTTACTAATAGTAACAAACGATTGCCTCCAATCCTCCGTTACATACCACATTTCTTTACCGAATGACTCGTGTTTTACCGGTAATACACAGTACAATTCTTGACCTTTTTGTGCATAGACACTAATAATTAGGCTCAATAATGTATTTTGTTCACGTTAGAATTATTATATGAAACCTGTTCAACTGTTCATGGACAAAAACATCATCAGTTACTCCCCTTTAAGTTGTTTTTGTATGCATTCTTAAATTTTTAAATAGTTCATTTACAGACGTAGTCTTGCATATGCCATTTATGTGTAGGTTATGTGTATCATTAATTATTGGCATATAATAAAGAAAATCATAGCAATTTATTGTCATGTCAAGATAACATGACACGATCGTTTGTACGAAAACATACGAGGGTTGTTCGATATGTAATGTGTATTGAAGCACAGCGCAATGATACTTCGCACGATTTCATGGATTTTGATACCCATGGATATTCAAGCTTTATTCAATACCTTTTTAATGGTATAAACTCGAGCCTTCAGCTCTTCGCAGTTTCATACTTACAGTCATTTCAATAGAGCCAGTCGTTGACCACTGTTGTAATCAAAGCTCTGAAAGCACTGATGTTGTTCGGAAGTACACAAGATTTTCTTCCATTTGACCCAGTAACCTAGATAATGACCCCCAACCTAGCCCTTTTTCAAATTTATCCGAGATATTATTGAGACGAAGCCGCTGACCAATTTTCAAGACCCTTTGACGACAAATGTGGCCTCTAGAGTGTTCACAAGGTTTTCCAGTGATTTGACCTGGTGACCTAGTTTTTGACCTCACATAGCCCCTTTTCAGACTCATCCGAGATATTATCAAGAATAAGCTACTGACCAATTTTCAAGACCTTGTGATGAAAAATGTGGCCTCTAGAGTGTTCACAAGGTGAACGCCAACGCTGCACGGCGCCAGACATAGACCCATTAATATAGCTTACTCTAAGCACTTTGTGCTCAGGTAAGCTAAAAATAAGGGAAGTTAACCAAATATCGTGTGGGATAGATTATTGTTCTAGGCCATTGCACTTCCTCTGGTCTCTGTCGATATATTAAGTACTAACTCAACCTTTCAATACTTCAATAGGAAAAGGGAGGTAATTAATAAAGGGAAGAATTATCAATAGTCTCTATTCGTGTTTGAAGCTTTAATAGCTTATCAGGTATGCTGTCGTCAATAATAATATAAATACAAAAGGGGAGAAAATTTAAGAGTGGATAAGCCATAGTTGCAATTCTTGGTCAGTACTGTTCCTCTCATTTATCGCTATCAATGTATTAAGATTCATCTAAATACTTTCACTCCTTCATGGATCTCATGCTCCAGACAATAGTTTTTGGGATATGCTCTAGACAAACATAATTTCAGCATAATATTGTAAATACGCAGATAATTAAACTAGAAGTCACCAAATGGCAATATGTCGAGCCCGCTAAGGCACTAATTACCATCCTTTTTACACCTTATTTATGATGAATATGGACAAATTTAGACTCCAAACCGTTTTGGACCACGCTAGATTAAACCCGCCGAGGTTCTTTCAGGTAATACCTCCCGTTACAGAGTGGGCGGAGCCAGTACTACTTTTTTACTAAGTGAAAAACGATTTGGAGTCACTGTTACAAATCGGTTTGGAATTTAATGCAAGGATGTTTATATGTGTTACGTGTTACTTACACGCTGTAATAAATACTCATAGTAGAAGTTCACCAAATTGGCTGAGCACAATGTTCACAATTGAATGTTTGTTATAAAAGTCACCATTATAATCTGCCACATTTCTAGAGTTCCTTGTTTGAAATGGCTTAATTTCCCCCCATAAATATCTCGAATATCTTCTCATTTTATTTTGTCGTAAAAATACACTACACTTTCTCTAATTTGTCAATTTAGTGATGCACGACCTATGAACATGTGATATGGTCTCTGGAAATACAACTCCATAGTATTAAGTTTATTTTTTCCCGACGAGGTGTGTTATATGGCTTTGTTGCTTTTTTAAAAGACTAAATCATGGTTGTTTTGTATTGATATTTTACTTCTTATCTTTTTGATAATTTGACTTAAATAGATGTTATAACGCAAAACTAAAAAGCGCTTGGACAAAACATTGACTAAATCCCTAAACAATACGTTAACAATCACATGTTACAAATTTGTTGCTTGTGGAATGCTAAAGACCTTATTTAAAAGAAAAATAACACGAGACTCTTTTTCGGGCTTTTGTTTTGATTAGTTTCTGATTTTGAAGAGGTTCTGATCGATTCGAAGTCTTTTTGAATGGAACACATTTAATACAATCAGTGAAACCTGTGATGGCCATGGCTGATAATGCGTGAATGGTCACTAACTAATTGTTATAGCCTCATATGAATAATTTTACCCATTTCTTAACGGTTAATCAGATATAAACAAAGTTTTCATAGTAATGAAGAAATTTAAATACGCAGAGATAAAATATAACATTGTTTGTTAAGCAGTGTATTACATTTGTTACGAGGACATAATAAGTAAACACAAAGTTGGATTGATTTGAGAGAATGTAAACATTTATGTTTATGTAGCTCTCAATGCTAATCAACATTGATCAATTAGCTCTTTGAGCGTTATCAACAAAACACGGTCTATTTGGCAAACTGACAGAACTGCCGACTGAAATATTTTAAACTAAATCTTACTGATGTAACATATTACTAAAGCTGAAATTGGTTGAACTGGATTAAGATTCGCTGCCCCAACATTTTATTACCTTTTACTATGATGTTGATAAAGTATTTGGTATTATTATGTGTGATACGGGAGATATCAGCTGCAGACCGCTTCGGTAGGAATTTGTGTAGTAAATTTATATCATTCAGTTACATGTAAATTATTTATAACCAGTAGATTTTTATAACATTTTTGAACCTTTTTGAACGTATGAAGTTCATTACGTGGCGTCTACAAGAATAAGCAAACATGATCTCTGTGTTACATTTTTCTTTTAAATTGCAATCTATCATATATGTATTATATGATTTCATTCAAGTTCCAACTATTAATCCAACGTACGTGCATGTATACGTGTATACTATAAATGGGTCAAACTGACCCTGTTGTATTCATAGTTATCAAACTCATGTCAAATTCAATAACGTTTTAGACTAAAACAGTTGTACATTGTATCTTGAAGACAACCATTCATTAAAACATAAACTAAATCGTGACTTCATCCTTAAAAAGATTATACAAGTAAACCATTTAAAGCACAGTGAAGAACGATCTCTTTTATAACCAAAGACACAGTCTGGATCAACATGTATATAATTGGCCTCAATTGTATGAAGACTGCTATTATAAATATTTAACAGTTAAATTTGGAAAAAAAGAATTAAGTGACTCTAATTCAAACAGAAGTGCCACGTCATTCTGCGACCAGACACAAGCCACGTGACCTTTTGAATCACCTGATCCGCACTGTTGGACACTGTGTTCCAAGGCGATGTGTCTCAATGTCTGTGATATTATTATTATTTTTTATTATTGCATTGGTATCCACGAAAATCTAAAGATTTATGCATGTAGCAATTCTGCTCAAATGGTTTCAAATGGCTAACGATCTCTTGCAAGGCTCTCAAGAAATTGACAATTTAATGTAGGAATACGCAATCAGCCCCTTTTAAAGAGTGAATTATACATACTTCAATTTAATTCAATTTTTCTACTATTTTTTATTGCGCATAATTGGAAGGGGTCAGTTAGAACAAAAGTTACTGTTATTTGCATATGTATGTTGCATATATGAACACATTATCGTTTTTTTCAGACTGTGGTGTACGTCCAAACAATGAAGAATTTCTTATCAGAGTAACAGAAATCGATCCTATCAGTACGTATGCCGGTTACGATACAATTCAAAATATGTGTAGTTAGACTATCTTGTTTTCGAATGCAATGTTTGTATAGCCATTTTAGGTAAATAAACTGCTATCACAAACATTGTATAGCCTTTTTAGGTAAATAAACTGCTATCACAAATATTGTATAACCATTTTAGGTAAATAAACTGCTATCACAAACATTGTATAGCCATTTTAGGTAAATAAACTGCTATCACAAACATTGTGTAGCCATTTTAGGTAAATAAACTGCTATCACAAACATTGTATAGCCATTTTAGGTAAATAAACTGCTATCACAAACATTGTATAGCCATTTTAGGTAAATAAACTGCTATCACAAACATTGTATAGCCATTTTAGGTAAATAAACTGCTATCACAAACATTGTATAGCCATTTTAGGTAAATAAACTGCTATCACAAACATTGTATAGCCATTTTAGGTAAATAAACTGCTATCACAAACATTGTGTAGCCTTCTTCAGGTTTTTGTTATCTTTTTTATAAGGTATCTTTTAAATAGGTTACCCTGATAACGCATGTGTTTTTATTTCATGAGGTTTACAAACACACTTGAAAACAATATTAATCTAAGGTGTACGAGTAGACAGCTACCAATAGCATACTCAACACGCATTCTGAACGACAATGTCATGTTTTGCTTATTTTGCCTTCAGACACAACCCTAGTTACTTTCAACAACAGTTTTGCTGATTTAAGTTGGTCCGCTTCAATCCACGGAACCAACAAGAATTACTTATCCTTGTTCTTCAAATCTAACGCGGTAGAAGGCGCTCAACATACGCACTCGCTGCTTTTATCCAAAGTTCTCGACTTAGAACTTTTGCAACTTGAACTCACGGGAACAACCACGGACGTAAGTCTTGAGTTGCCTAACTTAATTTAGCTTGTTTTGTTTCACTGGGTTTAACGCCGTTTTTCAACAATTTTTCAGTTATATACGGCGACCGGTTCACCTAACCAGTTTTCCTGGACTATATACCAACCAGTACTAACTTACTCTTCCACACGGGGCCGGCAACTTCTCCACATGTGGAGGAAAATCGACATTTTTGTCAAATTTTCATGGAATGGTATGACCTGCCGCGGCCGGGATTCGAACCAGGATCTCCTGGTTCCAAGTCCAGCGCACTAACCACTGGACCAAGGCCGCGGCTACTACTTAATTTAGCAATTTGGTAGAACTACATGTATTTTCATGTGACCGACTTGTGGGTTTCCTTGTGTCTGCCTTATCATTTGTCACAAACATAACGCAGCCGCAGAAACGCCATGAAGAAACTCAAAAAGACTAGAAAGAACAAATAAATTGCCATGATATCAGATATACTGCCATGCTCACCAGAATTCGTGTTTTATAATTACAACATTACACTCTATCCTTGACTTTTGAATAAAAATAAAAATAATTTATTTGATATCTAGATAGCTGGTAATCTATTTCAGCTGTTAGAAGCTATTAACGGATATGCTCTCATCATAGACCTTACAACCGCATGTCAGAATGTTGATGGGAGAAACGAGGTATGTTTGTGATATTCCAAACTAGAGGTACACTGTACTTGTGCCCATAAAATGGAGGACTGTATGGAAAGCCTTGACTGTCTTTATATATATATATATATATATATATATATATATATATAAATGCGCATGAGTGCACATTGTATATATATATATATATAAATGCACATGAGTGCACATTGTATAAAGAAAGATTGATTTCATATATTGCTACTTGGACACAACAACGTTAATTTTTATATATATAAGACAGTCAAGGCTTTCCATAGGACTGCTTGAGATATGATATGAGTATTCCTCAAACAGTGTTGGTCTAACGTTTCGGTACCATGTGTGGATTGTACTTAGCAAAGGTGTTGATCGATTGCTTATCATGTCATCTCTTCAATCCAGGGTTTAATATGCGAACTTGTGTTGCAGAAGGGTTGCATTTTGAATCCAGAAGCATTTTAAGGCCTGATACAAAATCACATGTACGTGCATTCCTATTCTTTAAATATCTACTAGAACAATATAGTAAGCATGCTCCCACATAGGAATATGTGTTTTTTGCTTCAAAGTTGCGAGTAACATTATGCATTCCTTAGAAACTACTGCTCGACTCAAATCAAACTGGATAGAATCTACAATGTAGTTACAAACATCAAAACTAATTAATCAATTCCTGCCTGTGGAAGCTATCACAGTCATTTTATGTACTCATTATTACAATCATCAAAGTATTAAAGCTTCTATTACCCATCAATCCTGAGCTGTGTTCAGTTTTTATTTTTCAGGAGTGGACATTTAAACTGATTGTCGAGCAAGCTAATGAATTTATTCCTCAGTTCAATGGTGCACCGTTTCAAATTTTATTACCCGAGGTAAGTGGCTTTATGTTGTACAATATCAACACCTTGGTAGTCAGTCATGTCATGTGGTGTGTAGTGATGATAATCCATTTATCTTTTTACTCGAAAAGAATACGGAATACGCTCATAAGTGACATAGCCATCAAGTTTTTAGACTGAAAAATATCTTGCACTAGAATTGTGTTACTGTAAGTATTTTAAATGGTCGGGGAGATGATTCTGAAATGATTAATATAGTTGTATATTCTCCACAGTGTTATAGACTCTGTGGACGTTTGAAGTACATGTAGACAGGTGTCCCAGCTTACTTCATTGCAACTTTAGGATCGCTTAAAAACACATCGCTTAAAATCCATGATATAGTCGAAATAAATATGCGTTTATAGAAACACGCATGAGATATAGTTAATTTTAAAAACTTGCAGAATCATTTACTAAATATCGTCCTAAAACTCAACGTTTACTGTATAATTTTACAGCTTACGCAGATTGGCTCAGGCATATTTAACATCGGTTCCCGTGCTAGTGACCAAGATGCTGGGAAAACCAACCTTACATACGCCATAGCTCCATATGTCATCACGCAGGTAGTTATTGTCTTGATCGTCATAGTGATAGTAAAATGCAAATGTATTCAACTGCGGCTTCCTGAGCTTTGACGCACATCATTTAGACTACCGACGTCATAATTATATATTAAAAAATCCTCAATCTTTTTCCGAGCAAGTAAAAAACTATTCTATGCTGACTATGCTAGCATTCATGCCATCAAACACATATCGCCCCTATAAGGCACACCTTACCTGTACCTGGTAAGCCGACATGGAAACTATACGGAATGATCAAATGTATAATAATTTGTCAACTCTAAAATGTCATATATTTGTATGCATTGATTTGTCTCGAAAATGATTAAGTCAAAATAATTATTCTGTTTTTATTCTATGCTACAGTTTGATGGTAGTCGGTACGTACGGATGTCTGATGAAGAGAACGGTATGATACTGTTGGCATTTCCTGTGGACTTTGAGACGTTTTTCAAAGCTGGACGAACATTCATGTTTGTTAACGTCACCGTTACTGTAAGAATATTTCTATTTTACAAGGACATCTGAAAAAAGCAGCTTTTACTATACATAAGACTTTTATATTTTTTTTTAGAAATTACTTGATCATTTTGTACTATTTCTGTTTAGGGCATTAGAAATCAATTCTAAACATTTTGTTGAATTTTTTTCTTAAAATGTTTGATAATTAATTCAAATCCATGCCTTTGATTTTGCAGTCATACTTACAGTTTGGAATGGAGTAGGTAATATATAATGTGCTATTCATTGTTACAACTGATTGGTGACATTTATAAAGATATAACTGTTACAGGATGACGGCGGATTCACATCAGCTACGTCTATTAACGTGACAGTCACAGATGACAATGATCAGGGTGTAGAGTTTGTCTACCCTGGTTGTGAACGACCATGTCTTGATGCTAATTATACTGTCATCACTAACGAGTCCTATATCGTAGGTTAAACATGTTTTTAATAGTTGTTTTATCTTAAAAATTTTACTTCTGCACATTTAGATTTGGTTCGGTATGATATTTCATACTCCAAATTTCCCATTTTGGACAATACGTAAGAAAACCTGTCTGCTTATCTCAATATATAGAGGTATACGGATCCCAGATTTGTGCGTTCAGACCCTGGGTGCGGCACATACTCTCTATGACGTTCACTGTACAGTCAATTTTACATACCTAAATCTGCTGATATGATACCACACCTGTTGTTCTGTGGTACTTGATGTTGTTGATAGAAACGTTTTAGTAATAAATGCTCAAAACCTTCAGCTGCTGATAATGTTTTATTTAGTGTGCCTCACTGTTAAATGTTATAAAAATACATTTAATTTGTAAGCAGTTTTCACTGATTTATTGACCAGCCCTTCTGTACATGTATGATGGATTGAAAAAAAAAATAAGATTGTTCATTCTATACTGGCATATTATATTTTAGGGTCCACTAAAAGTTGAACCCGTACAATTGATGGTACAGGATTTGGATACAATGAATGAGCCAGTCATATATAGTCTTAATTCGGGTAATTATAGTAATCATATGATACTACCAGAGCACAAACAATATATTTTTGAGCGCTGAAAATTCATTTTTCTAATACTTTAATACAAACCAAGTTTTCACCGTAGAATGTTCATTATACAATTTTAATATGCCTTGTGATTGTGTTGTATTACTGAATTAAGCATAAGCACGAATCGAAATGAAAAAAAAACATTTTCCTATGCCAGTACATGTAGTATTCAAATAGTATTAAATATCCATGACGTTGTAACTCATTTATAATGATAGACTACAGATTATATGGTAAAAGTATTTAATTGAAATGCTGAACCTATCTGTAACATGATATACGGACGGTAAACTCGTGCTCCTTTGTTTCCGTAAATTCACTACATTAGTGTCGCCTGTTTGAACCAAGTTTGTGATGATCTGGTACCCGTTTCGTGATGTAAAATACAAGAATCACCTGAATTTCGATGGGAAACAGTTGAACAATATTTTAGTTTATATGAATAAATTATAAAGTGATGACTTCTGGTCAATGTCTATTGTGACCTTTAAATGAATATTTATTGTAATTATTTCAGGAAATGATTTCTTCAGAATAGATTCATCTACTGGAGCTCTGTATAAGACCGCTCCATTGGTAAACGATACTTATGATTGGTCAGTTGTTCTAAACGTAAGTAAATGATCAATCGACATATACTTTATATTTATCAGTTCTGTGATGATTTAAATGAATCAAATAGAACGATTAAAAATTAATTTTTATTTTTATCCCATTACAAAAGACTGAAACTTAGCTCAAGAACCCTTCCGGTGAGCGCGTCGGTAAGCACTACGCTGCTGAACAGTCTAGTGTTCTATACTCAGGTATCTTCTACTGTACAATATGTTATATTATTTCAACAGGTGAAAGCAAGGGAGAAATCAAGAGAGGACCATAGTGTTGAAACTACAATTGTTGTCCAGATTATGGACAGGATGATCAGTAAGTTAGCGGATTATTTCCCTGCATGCTACTATTCTTTATATTGTTTATTGTTATAATAAAGTGGTGTATTTTTCACTGATTATGCGTAAAAAATGTTTGTTTCTGGTTACAAAAAACAGGGTAGGTAGGTTGGGATCTTCATGGATTTTTTTATTCTTGAAAGCCACTGTTGAGATTATTTTGTGTGGAAAGGTAACCCAATGTAAAATAGAGGATGCACCGTTCCTTTGGCTTAATAAAATAACTAGAATTCCGTGTGTAGCAGAATGACAAGCTACAAGTTTTTTGCACCAAGGTTCTTTATTTATATACTGAACAAATCTAATCAAAATCTAAACATAATCTAATACGATGAAAAAGCCAACATTAAAACTCAAGAAAAACTAAAACTAAAAAAACTGAAAAAAACTGAACAAACTGAAAACTGAAGAAAAACTGAAACTACCCCTAGAGTGCGGCCATTTAAATACCGGATTATGGTCAGGTGATCAATTAAAATATGAATATTTAACTTTTTATTCCAAATTACAAAAACTGATGAATAACTCCAAGATTTAAAAAGGGCTAAGGTCAAAAGAATTTATCAATTAGAATAAAGTTCTTCCCGGGGATTCGGCAAATTCACTAGTTTTTCAGTCGTCTGTTAAACTTATCCCAATTGAAACAACATGTAACACGTAAGGAAACAATTTAAGACTAAATTAATTTCAAAACATAGCCATGAAATTGAAGTCGCCTTTCTTTACTCTGGAGTGATTAATATGTTAAATAAAAGATACTAAGAAAATTCTAACTTCACAACCTACAAAATGATATTAATACAGAATATAAAATCACATAAAATATATATCATTATGTAATACCAACTATGTTACACGTGGAATAATTAGGGTAGGTCGGGTAACCAGAAACAAACAATTTTTTACAGTACAGTAATATACTTCATTAACCATTTACAGCTATATACATTTACAATGTAATCAGAAATAAGGCTTGGTTGAAATTTTCAGTTTTGCTTAACTTCCGTGCATAAATTACTTCCCTTCATTAGTCATAGACTGCACCGATAAGGGGAAGCAACTCTGCATCGGACTATAGTATATGCCAAGTGCATGGCTGTGTACCTTTGTATTTAATGTAATGAAGATGATTTACTTATGATAGTGTGTAAAATTTGGCTTTTATCATTGACAGTTGAAATGTTGCTTAGTGTAACCCTGTGTTAATGGTATTAAACCTATTATCGAATTACATTTTCAGCTGTTATTTTATGATGAATAATTCATTTATTGCAAAATTTACAAACTTAATTTACATACGTCAGATACGT
The DNA here is from genome assembly GCA_008271625.1 of Lutraria rhynchaena. Lineage (NCBI taxonomy): Eukaryota > Metazoa > Mollusca > Bivalvia > Venerida > Mactridae > Lutraria > Lutraria rhynchaena. The sequence goes on along the minus strand of VIBL01000149.1, from coordinate 432,822 downwards.
TACATCTTGCTTAATTTGAATATATTATTCCTTGAGACTTTGTAATAATGCATAATTTGTTTTTATCTTCTTAATTTGAATATCTTAGCTATTTATACTCGCGTTTCTATTATCGCTGTCGTCTGCGTCGCGTCATTATTTACCAAGCCGTCTGTTTATTGTGAAGGTAAGTGGATTTTGGGATTTTATTCTGCTTTTTTTCTTTCAAACACATAGAAATTATGTAAAATTATATTCAGTACACATACCTTTAATATTCTTATTTTCCTCTATGGTTTCGTGTCGCATCAACATTCAGGGTCATTTTGCGACTTTCCCAGTTGTAACGGTAGAGGAAGCCTACAGGCGTACACATAGATAGAATCACCATACTTCCGTAAACTGGCTCCACAGCTTCCTCACATGTGAAATTTAATCCAGGGTGGGATTCAAACTCACAGCGGTGAGGGGCTAGTGATTTCTGGTCAGAAGACATCAACACTCAACCTCGGAGGTTTCACAGAGTTCTTAGCGAGCATCTTGTTATTGCAAAGTATTCATTTGTAATCCATTATTCAAGCATCTGAATTTCCTTGGGACATAGTACACTAAATTTTACTGTGTTATAGTGCTCTAAATTTACAGAGTTAAAGTACACTAAATTCTTCTGGGTTATTCATCTATCATAAATGAATTTGTATTCATGTGTATGCTTTCTTATACAAGAAACTCGTACTCAAATGTAATCAATACATTGAGACTCTCTGTACCCCACTGGTCAGCTTAAAGAGTGACCGGTTTATTTATTATATTTAAGAATTCGTCTCGTTGATTGAACGGCCTTTATTTAACGTATCCTATATCTAATGCAGATTGAATACCAGGGCCTTGTCAGCAACACGAGTATGCTCGTAGGTTATACCATTACTGTCTTACTGCCTAGATAGTGGGAAGGTCTGGACTTGATCAAACAATTTAAAATGTCTAGACTGCTAGTATGTATTTATTTGTGTTTTGGTGAAGGAATAATTAATTACAAAGCAATAAATCAGATTGAAAATGTCCCTACTGAGGGATGGAGGGGATGAAGAGCCTTTTGAAAAATGTGAAGAATTCTCTCTCATTTTGAAATAAGAGAAATGTCAGCCTTGGTCGTTAGTTCACGTGCTTCAAATGAACGTTTTACACACAGTAGAACAAATTTAATTTGAAGTGTTATGACTCTACATAATTATTAGTCGATATTCATTGCATAATGCCGTTTTTAACTTTCTTATAAAAAATTATAACCAATTTAAATTGAAATTATGTACACATTTTTGAAGGAATATTCCTAAAATGCTTGTAATTAGACATCAATGTATTCTTTTACGCAGAGATCAAATTTATAACATGGACAACCATACTGGACAAGAATAAGCCAGAAAATTAGATGTGTTTACGATTACCTGACAAACCCTACTTTATGTGCCAGTCTCTAAGACCCTAACAGTGAAATCCAATGTGCGGACTTACTTTGGGAACGATTTGTACCTCCGAACTACAATAGGTGTGTTTTAAGAAAGTTTGAAAAGGAAAGATTTATGAGCTAACAACGTTATTGTCTTGGTCGAGTTACCGTAAAAATAACATTTGTTTCAAGATACATGTATATGTATCCGTATCTACCCCAGATCTAGTTCTTACCCAGCCATTTTCATTTTGTGTCAAGTTTTTGACGAATTCATGGTATTGTTATTCATCTTCCTTTTTCAACGTGACACATTTCAAATATTTGCAATAGTAGACAACTCTGTAATCATTAAAGGGAGATCATTGTGACGGAGCTAAAGTCTCTACCATTAGGCCATCTTTAAAAAAAATGTTTGTTTGTAGTTACGCGACCGCCTCATTAAAGAATCACCCGAATAAAAGAACAGTAATTTTGACAAGAAAATATTTTTGGCCTTTTTTGTTTTCAGCTTTTCGTTTTCAGTACAAACCTATACTGCCACACATACCGATCTACCGTTAAAAATTTGGGTCATGTAACCACAAACCATCATTTTTGCAAGAAAGGTCTTATCATTGTTGTATTGTGACGTAATGGACACCGAGATAAGAAGAACTGAAACGATGAACACATGTATCAAGCTTATCACGTTGTTTTAGTCTTAAAATATGGGATCAGACAGACTTTGGGTTCATAAGATAAGTGAAATATGAACTCTTAAACATATTCTCTTCATTTCCATTAAATCCGCAGACAAAAATGGTGTTCTATAATTTGATAAATGTTACAGTAGTTTTATCAAGCATCCTATTCGCAGTCTCTGCGCACAAAACCAATCTCAACAATTCCCATGACGGAGATAGTGACTTGCTTAAACGTTTACAAGAACTTGAGCGAAAACAACGGTAAGAGGAATAGATATATTTTTAAACTTGAATGTCGCCAAGTATTTTCCTATTGTTTTCTGTTAAAACATTATCTTTACTTTGATAGACTGATAAAGCACGGACTTGTCGCTCGTGTTTCGATTTATTTTTTTAGGATGAAATAAAGTATACAGAATTTAGGGACTAAACGTTCGTATGATACTTGAACATAGCGGTAGTTTAAAGTATACACGTTAAATGCATTAACGATAGATTGATACAACAAGTAGGAAAATAATTTGTCTTTTTCAATATCAAGAAAATGCAAAGAAAAAAATACTGTTGGTCAACTTCCAAAGTTATTTGCTTGATAAAAAATTTGCTTCAAGTGTTCATACAGACCATTTCTTCGCAAATGTCAGCGATTTTATTCATGTAGAGCAGTTGTTGTTAGTGACATTCTGTGATATTAGTATTATTATTAAAATATGCTACAATTATTTAGCACTCTTTTTATATAACAATATAAGTTCGAAAGTGCTTAACAATACAATGTACACACAATGTAATACATAGTAAAAATGATAAAAACAACAATTATATAAAACAAGGACAGGATAAATTTGGCATATAAATTAATTAAAACGTTATTAAATCCTAAACACAGTTCACTACAAATTAGAACAGGCATCGGGTAATAAAAAAGTAAATGAGATTACAAAAAATGACACCTTTGATAAAAGCTCGTATAATTTACTTATATCTACAGATTAAGTGATAGAAATGCAGCCAAACTAGAACACATTATAAAGACACAAGCTGATATCATTCAACAACAAGAGAACAAATTGACTCGCCTGGAGAATTCCGTTCAGAGACAAGCAGCAAGAACTTCTCATGTGTTCCACATAGCAAGAGAAGCTCGCCATAGAACTTTTCTAATAACCAAGGTGCTTGTGAATAGAAATCTAACTGATGAACGTCATGTTCTAGATAATCATCGCGGACGTCCAAACCAGAAAGGTCAAGGTCCTCTTGTTTCACAACATGTTGCTAAGGGTGGGCACCATGGTAAAAATAGCGATGAGAGACCACGCCCAAATCCAAAACGACCGATGTTGTCACATAACAACAACAACAACAACAACGACAATCATCATCAACATCATAACATCGATAAGGGAAGACAGCACGATAAAAACAGTAACAGCAGAAATCATCAGAAACAAAACGGGCCAGTGACGTCACACTACACTAACAATCATCATCTTCATCTAGCTCAATTAGGGACGCCAACAAACAGTAAATCCCGTGTTAACTCTGAGTCCCCTACCAGACATCAACCCCATCAACAATCAGGAAAAAATGGCAGAGATACGTCTTAGGAAAATACACGATGTACGTAAATAGATTCTAAATTATATTATTTGGTTAATAAAAGCCTTTTGTAAACATTTAGGGAGAAATTTCTACTGCACTTACTAGTACGTATATTTCATACTAATTTTGTAATGTCGCGTAAACATGTGATTATACCTACCGCAATAAACTCATTCGGATCATCTCGGCCCCACCTCCATCAATTCTCGGATGTACTTGGTAGCTTGATATGTATGTACGCCTTATATTTGAGACGCGGCTGCCGATTTACTGCTAAAGAAATAGTACCGCTATCCGCTATACAATTAAGTTCTTCAAATGGCGTCTGCCGAAGACTGTTTAGCGTTTTCATTGCAGAAATGTCTCACGAGCAATGTAATATATTGCTGTCAAAAGTACAGAATATACAACAAGTAAAGAAAACACTTTGTTCACTGGCGTTTCTTTCATGGAGACTGCAATATTTGTCAGTTTTACATCCGGGAAATTCCAAGTAGTTCTAAGGTCGGTTAACCGGGTATATTCGAGATTTGACGATGTCGGTCAAGGTGGGTCGAGCGGCAAAACGTTATGCTTCCATTATTTTACGGAATAAAAAAATACTAAAAGTTTTTCTGTTTTTTTCCCCTGAATAACATTACTTTTATGTAAGAACTAATCGGTTTTATAGAAAGCTAGGACTCACATTTTTAAACGATCACCGTTTTAGCTACAAATCCTGAATTTATTACTTTCATTGACCAAATGTCTTCTGGTAAAAGGTGATTGTGAGAGTTACTATTATTTAGCAATGTATTTGGTTCAGACGTTGCTATCACCGCAATCCTACGAAGTGCTCAAGTTACCAAACAATTCTATTTTGCAGCATGATCATGTACAGAACAGACTGATGAATCTATATTAGAGTGATGAAGTGTCAATGACTTGATGTTGTATATGCTGCAGCCATGGAAAACTGGAATATTTTATCTGATAGATCGGTAGAATTCCTTTTCATTGTATGTACGCATGATTTATTTGTTTTGTCTGATAATATGCATAGCTAATTTCCATTCTAATTGTCAATCTTGTATTTCGTAATTCCATTTGTTTCCCACCTTCGACTCCAAGGCTCAACAGAGCTCGGACGGGAATCCATTGTAGGCAAAACTAGGACTTTCCGGAACAGGGGGCTTACGTCCACCAGGTAAACTTACCTGGTCTATAGATCTCCCGACATCTCCTCTGGGTTCGAGGTTACAAAATTTGAGATTAGTCTCTAAGCTCGAATCCAATATTTTGTCTTACAATATTTTTAAGTTTAATATGATATGATAATAATGATATCATTGATACACTATTGTGACAGCATGACTGGCCTGATAAGAAATTTTCTTTTCAACAATAATACTTTGAGAATGGAACTGAGATTTGAGCTCAGAGACTTTTCTCAACTTTTATAACCTCAGGGCTTGGAAATGGAATGTTCGAAGTTTAAGACAAATAATTGTCAATTGTTCAAACTACGGAGGACATGATCAAGTTGGTACAGGTGAGTAACCATAGAAACCCCTCTGAGTTCGATCACCTGAGCGAACAGACCAGTTTATATTAAAGAAACACTGTGCAAATCTCAAAGCTACACGACCAACTTTGCCTCTGATTTATGTCACCTTAGTACAAGGATAAGTTGCCAGACCCAAGCTGTTGGAACATTATCTCTGGCCAATATTAACAACAACACCAGTTACATCACTTGAGCTACGTACATAGTTGAATCAATGCTGAAAATCAGCGTAATATTAAATGCAAATAAAACTCGATGGAAAACTTGATAGGAAATGTATAACTGAAATGTGTAACACGAAGTCGCGCTCACATGATCCATTAAAATACACTTCAGTGAAGTGAAACGTATAATGTCAATTATGGATATCTCATTAGGATTTGATGACAGACTAGTGTTAAATTTTAGATTTGATTATAAAATAAATCAGTGATCCTATCAATGCAAAGACATGATTTTCATTTAACCACCTAACTGGTATCATTGCATGAATTTAAACTTAAGTAAAGGTATTGACATTTAACATATAAACGTTATCTTAATGGTGAACGCTATCTAATCAATTCTTAAACATTACAAAACATAGGACACGTTTAGAACGTGATGACAATAAAATGAATTGATTTTCTCATTGATAAATCTATAAAGAAATTCAAAAAGTGGTAGCCTCGTGTGAAAATATAAAAGCTTTGACAAATTCTCAATCATGATTTAACGGCTGATTTACAAACAAAGAAATACAGTTTAATCCGGTTACACTACACAAACTGGAGCACAGATTCAAACATAGCGTTATATTAGAAGAGCATAATTGTCTAGTTGATGGCTATTAAAATTCATTTGTCGTCTCGCGGTTAAACACAAATAAATTCAGGACCACTAACTTTACAAATAGCACGCCATTTATCACAGTAAATCAAGTATAATTGTTCCGAAACGAAGTAACAATCACGTCATCCGTGGTCTAGATGTTGGTGGTATAAGTAAACCAGTTATCATATGTAAATGTGAGGAAAAATAAGTGAATAAATAGGCTTCATATGTAAATACATATATTATGTTGTCTAAGCTTAAATTTCTTAGAAAGGCCGTCCTGTAAAAATGTTGGATTGCGGTCACACCACCCAAACGTTTAACAGTAGATAGGTAGGTAGGCGTTTTGTTTTGTTAATTGTATATGCTTTGACTGGTAAGGAAAAGCTAGCTTAAGGAACAACGAATAAATTGTCAAAATCGCTGCATTATTTTGGGTCGGCGAATTTTTTTATGAGTCAATCGGATAACTGAGAGTCAGCACCTTTTTCAGAACGGCCTGATCAATTTTTTTTCGAAGCAATTTTCCATACTTATATATTTCATTTACTTAAATCATAGTATTTACAATATGCAAAGAAATCTCGTACCTGACACAACAAATCTAAGTTTATAGTTTCAGAATTATTTTTAGCGCGTAGACCCACATCTGTTAGTTTAATTATTCAGCCAGCTATTTAATACGTGCAATTAACAGTCCATGAAAAAAGGGCGCGTGTGCTTTCAGACAGTGACTTATCGATCCGCGTTTCGTGTCATTAATAAAGGAACGACAAATAAGGAGGTAGTATTGAGTAAACATCACAGGTAGCTAATATCACGGTAGAAAACAGATCGTCTACAGGAAGTGTATAACGATGTAGTCTCCTGTCGGATTATTACGCTAACAAAAGGTAAGTTTGTTTAAATGTCGTCTGCTCAAATTTAGACATTTTTGAGTATTATATTCATACCTCTCTCACCTTTTTGCGGGCGCAATTCAGATGACAAAACAAACGCAATTTAAGACCGGTAACAATGAATTAATGTACGGTGACATGAATGAAATTTGCGATCAATACAAGAATACAAACTGTGGAGGCTGACATATTGCTTGTTAAAATATACAAGTCAGAAACATAACCAATATTCGTTGTAGACTGACTTATACTTTTTATATTAATGAAAACAGGACTGAAACGATGTGGTATAAATATTCTGAATATATCAAGTTTATGGTTATATATATATACTGGCCTTCATAAGACAGTAACCAGTAAGTGATGTTGGTATAAAATAGACAAAACGCAAGTAATCGAGATGAATTTAATTTTGAAAGTAGCAGAAACATTTTATGATATGGTTTGTTGTTATCCATTACTGACCATAAAATTGCTGTATACCATTAAAATTTCAAGGTCAGTATATTACACCAAAATTAAAGAACTTTTATGATGGCTACTTTCTTATGATGGCCAGTATACATCATGTTCTGATGAAGAAAAACGTGCATATACATTATAGACTACTGCAAGTATCGTACGTAGAACAATAAACACATAGATACAAAATATTGCAAGTTTTGACAGAATTAAATCAAGCGAAATTGAGTTTAAATCTGTCTGAATGTTAGACGTGGAATTAAAAAAATCCATTATTTTGAGACATAGTCATTATATTAACATCGTAGACATTTATTTAATGACAAATGCAGCTTTTCGTTGTTTACTTTTTAATATCTTCAAAATAAAATGTAAAGATGTTCGTATATTCCCATTGGCGCCAATCTTATGATACATAAATTGTCTGACTTAGGAATTTAAGTTCACATCCAATAGACTATTCCATTCATTGTCGATAATTAAATGCGCGAGATGCACGTATGTAAACATACATAAGGGTCAATATGGCATACAGGAGTTGTACTGAAAAAAAAAACATTGATTTTCGCGATGCTTGTATAAGTTTCTTTGGAGCGACACTTCCATCCATTTACGCAGCAAAATCTTCTAATAACGCAATAAATAACTGTTTAGTGATGTTTATAAAAAGCTAAGCATGATGAAATCGCCCGAAAACGCCAATTACGTAACTAGTTATCTATTTTAGTTCGACTTACCCATAAGGGGATGTTTATTATACAGATTTGGTATTCTTAAAGTTGACTTTTTCATCTTTGTCGTTGGCACGAAGATATAAAGCACCAATTAGCACCTGGCCACAAAACTAGAACAGTTGATTGGTCGTTTCAGTTCTCATTAATAAATTGACCAATGAAAATGCTGGTCTATAAAATGTACCTGTAATACTCTAGAATGGAGCGCTGTCGTCAAATGATTTAGCACAAAATACGAAACTCGCATTTGTTGTTGATTAGAACATTTATAAAAGTAAAAAAAACGAGTGTTGCTCGAGGCGAAAGCAGCTGTTGTGTCAGCAGCTTTATTTATATAAAAGTTTCCGAGGCAAATCACGATTTATGTATTCATAAAAACTTGCACAGCTATCATAAATATAGGTAGAATGTAATTATAACCGTATTATTCTTGGTTAATATGTGTTAAATAAAAAAACAGTCTTCCCCAGAGAACTTTACCTCTCGTGTATACCATATATGGCGATAAATGTCATCTGAGAAATGTGATAACATGAAACTATTGCAATTACTGAAATAAATAATCTATAGGTTATTAACACCGCGATCAACATCATTTTTGTCACCATCGATGTAATCGTCACTGACATCATCATCATTATTATCTTAGATACCATTACCATTATCATCATAATTATCTTAGATACCATTACCATTATCATCATAATTATCTTAGATACCATTACCATTATCATCATAATTATCCTCAATGTCATTATCATCATCATCGTGGTTATATTCAGTATCTTCGTTATCATCATAGTTATCTTAGATATCATCAATGTCATTATCATCATTATCATCATCATCATCATCATAGTTTTCTTCGATGTCAACAAATGTTAGCATCAAGTGATCATGTGTTACAATAAAAGGCAATGTTCAATGAATCTCCGATGCCACTTTTAGATTTTATTTCCTTAAAGAAGGGTCTTTTAAAAAAGAAAAATAGTTCTTTTCAGTTTTATAGTTTCCGTACTTTCAGACATCAATTTCAGTTTTCACTACATTAGAACGAATATTAATCATTGTATTCATAAAAAAGTAATACACTTTGTGAGGTTATATTAGGATGTCAACTAAAGATTCTCAATAAGGACTGTTATTGTTTCATTGTTATAAATTTTGTACAATGTTCACGTGTTCTTGCTATAAAAATCGTACACGATATTTGTACATCTGTCGATGAGTCATCCGTTGCGAACATATTGTATCGATAAACCAATCTGAAATTTGTACCAAGTTTTTATGCTAAATCACTGACTATGAACGATGTTGATATTTCCGTCAGTGTCAACACAGAATATATGACGAGGAATAGGTTTATTTCAATCATGTAAGCCTTGCGAACCATGAGGACATCACATATGCAAACAAAGAACAACATATATCTTTAATACATATTTACATGAGCATTATAATAACATCTTGATTGTGAAGAAGACAATTAAGGAAATTACGTGTATGCCATTGTTGTATGAGTTATTTTATTAATGATGTTGATAATGATAATGATGATGACGATGATAATGATGATGATGATGATGATGATGATGACGATGATGATGATGATGATGATGATGATGATGATGATGATGATGATGATAATGATGATGATAATGACGATGATAATGTTGATGATGATGACGATGATAATGATGATGATGATGATAATGATGATGACGATGATAATGATGATGATGATGACGATAATAATGTATCTAGCAATGTTAGTGTCTCATTATGCCGATGACGTTTTAAAATTAAAAAAAAATCCGCTGAAGATTTTCCTATTCTTAACTATGTTATACAATGTATTTGCAAATGCAATAATGTTAGTAATGGTGATGATGGTGTTATTGTAGAGTCTTTTGACGATGTTACTAACGATGTTTGTTTTGCCAATTGTGTTAATTACGGTTGTATTGTTAACCAGAATGACAATATATTACTGTAAGTGATGTATTTGGCAGGCTCAAATAGATTGTTTTGGCATTTAACATGCCATTGTTATTTTAAGTTAATTACGTAATGTCAAAATGACTGCTAAACATTTCAGTATGTATCTTAATTACTTGTAATAGCCTCTGTCGTTTCTTCTAAGGCTTTATGCGTTCGTTTCTTATCGTTAGTTTTAAAAAGGTCAAGAATTATTCGCTAAATATAGAATATAACATTGATCTAATACTCCAATGTATATTTTATGAGATAATCGTAATAAAGTGATTTATAATACATGTATATAGAAACCCAGGACTGTAGTACTAATTAGAAGATAATAGAATGTATCCAAGAACACAATTAAACCATGATAGTGTTTGTGCATTTTACAGTTTTAGAATTCTTTAATGGTCGCGTGTAAATGCGTTTGTATAAATATTTCAGTAGAAAGTGAAATCTGGCGATCAATGAAACTCCTCAATCGATTCTTTTTAAACATCAAACGGTCGGACCGCCCTTGTAATGACACAGTTACTGGTTTCATCCAACAAAATGTGAAATCTTGAATACCAATGTTGGAAAGAACTTGACGCGAAATGCATATCTAATTGTCTATAGGATTACAGAGCAAACATTTCACAATTTGCAGCCACACTAACAACAGATGAAGTATTGTTTTGTTTTGTTGATAGTTAATAGAAAATTCGAAATCTACAACCTTCCCTCGCGCTTCAATCTGAAACGTCTGTGACATTTCTCTGGATACATAAATGAATTTATTGAACATGTTTTATATTGGAGTAGAATCGAGGAATTACATTATGGCTTAAGAATTGAGTGTAACAATTCCGTTGTATGGAAAGATTTTTGATACGATCGTCAATGTACAAAGTACAAGCTTTATTAGAATGTGGCTTTCCTTAATACAGCAAAATTATCAGAACAAATATACTAAAATATAACTAATGGTGTCCATATTCACGGTTGGTTACTAGTACTTACACAAGTTTGTCTGTAACAGTGTGTGCAGGTGATGATGCAGATTTAATTGTCCTTGTCGCGTCATGAACGTCGATGTAATGAACTGTGACGGGAAACCTTTTGTCATATTACGTATCGTAATCTTCTTATTTCAACTTGTTTCTTCCGCTCGCCGCTGGATATGTGTGCATCGTTATTACGTATAGAAAGCAAACAGAAAACTCTTTGTGGCACGGCAGCCGTGTATTTAACGATTAATTATCATCGTATTTCTTATGTTTGTACACAACATTTGTATGTAAAATTCATACAATATCGATCTTATTTTATACCAGCGGATTCTTTCAATAATGTCAAACCGGTGGTTGTTTAATGTTTTATTCTATAGATCTGGCTAACCGTGATAAATTTTAAATATCTTGTCTTTCTATCCTGTCGATTTTAATCTGAATGATTAATGTGTTGAATAATATATTTTAACTAGAGTGATATAAAATATTATTTACAACAGCTTTTTCGCACGTGGTAAAATTTCAGTCGGCATTTTAGTCCATATAATCATTCATTTGGCCGAGTTAAAATTCATTTATTTGCAAGAAAAAATATTGTTTTTAAAAATTAAAATAACTATTTTGACAGCAGCAGAAATTTAAAAAATGGACGCCAAAATGTCACGTGATTTGTCTTTAATTTCATATTCTGGACTAAAAGATTTCTGTTAACAAGGATAACAATGATTCGCAGTTGTTTGTGAAAGCGCACAAACTATATACACATTTCACACGTTAAACAATGGTACAAACACAAATATGTAATACGATATCGTATGAATACCATTTGCATCAAGTTACCATCAATTATTCATGTCGTTTGTTTCTCGCTCGTTTGTTAAACTGCTATAATAACTCTCGTGTATGCCTGTTTTTTTTCTACACCGTTAAGGCCGGAAAAGTCACCAAATGGACCTGGTTGTTGGTGCGACGTTATACCCTAGAGAAAAATATTACATCGTACATGTATATAACAATCAATTGAAGTGTGCATGTATAAATTATTCAGGAGAATATCTTTATAAGCTTCAAGCTTTCAATCTAGCCCTGAAACATTCTTTAATGTATATTGTATTTTTTTAATTGCTTATTTCAAACAAATATCTATATTATACTAAGAAAGCATCTTCGAATTGTACATACATACTTATTAATATTATACTTGATATAAGCACTAAGGTAATTTGTGTACTTTATCGCAGTATGAAAGTCTTGAAAATTGAGATTTCCTCCAACAAAATGATTTAATGCTGTCTGTCGTATTTTGAGCATTTTCTATAAAATCACCCTGGTAATTCATTTACACCAATCAGAGATGCATTCTGTTTGGTTCAATACTCTTCTCTCCATATAGAATGTTGTACAATTGTTGCCACAATATTAAAACTCCATTTATCAAAACATGCACAGAGTGGGGAGTAATGGACAGAAGTTACAACTCAATTCAAAGCTCAGTATTGTATACAGTCAAACCTATGTTTGCGGCCACCTCCGAATAAATGCCACCCCGTGAATAAAGACGATTCTTTGAAGCATCGTCACTTATTATTTAGATCAAACAGACCTCCGAAAAAGGTCGTCTGTCAATAAAGGAAACTTTTTTTTCTTTCATAATGGTGGTCTTTGTTCACAGGTTTGACTGTATGTTGTACAAACGATCCCACCAAAAAAGCAGAATTCGGAGTGTATCAATCTTTGAGAATAATTTCCTTCATCAAAATTGACAGTTTGGGAGTTCTGTTGTAACATCAGGGGAAGAAAAAACTAGACAAGCTATTATCAACATCGAGTCTAGGTCAAGGTTTTGACATCTCTCTGATAACATTTTTAGAGACTCGAGGATTTTAATCTGTTTCTGGGTCTTTGCCTTTCTACAATGGAGTATTGATAAATTGTGGTAACTTTGTGATCAATTATATCTTACCACGCAGGCTTCATCTATCAATGAAGTCTTTGATTTCATTAATTACTCAATTTTATTATTCATGTACACACTATAAATGCTGTATAAACAAACAAACAAACTCGTGTCACGTTATTAGTTTAATACGTTATCATGAAGAAAATGCGGATAAAAGACATGATGATGAAACGCCCTGTTTCCAAGTTTCCATGTAAATAAGATTTAAAGATATCAACATAAAGTCCTAATTTTCACGAAGTTCATATTTGAAATAATTACTTGATAAATATGAATACTTCAACAGTCTTTTTACACTGGGGTTTAACGCCGTTTTTCAACAGTTTTTTTTTCAGTTATATATACGGCGGCCGGTTCACCTAACCAGTTTTCCTGGACTGTATACTGACCAGTACTAACTTACCCTTCCACAAGGAGCCGGCAACTTCTCCACATATGGATGAAAATCGTCTGCACTCTAGTCGAATTTTCTTAGAAGGGTATGACCTGCTAGGACTGGGATTTGAACGCCGGGATACAAGTCCATCGCACTAGCCACAGGACCACGATCGCGGATTTCAACAGCCTTTTATACATTTGAAATACCAGGTAGTTTGCGTTTTAAACGAAGGACATTACCTTTATTATGTAGCGTCCTGTATAGTGAGCCTGTACGGAACTATAATTTGGTAGTTTGTCTTAGAAAAGATTGACTGAAATATGTAACAGTGCAACCTCTACAAAGCAACACCCTTTGGAAGAAGCAAAATCATGTTGTTGTTGTTGAGAGGTTGTTGCTCTAGAGAGGTTAAATTAATAGTTAAATCGTACAGCGGGAAAAATCATGCTATTGCTCAAGAGAGGTCCGCTCTAGAGAGGTCGCACTGTAATCGTTATTTACATTCATTTTTAGCGAAATTGTTGTAAAATTATCCTCATAACTGTATTTCACTTATTTGTAAATATTTACAGTTATATAATCCAGTACTGTACCAAGTCACGGCAATCAATAATCAATGTTTTGATGCAATTAATACTTCGGTTAGTGATTAAACGATTTCAAACATTTAATTAACCCTACTCAACAAAATTTGATATAAATCATAAATGGTTGACTAATTTTCACGTAATTAATACATCAACATTTAATTCACTGTGTTTTTTTTTATTTGTTTACGTCTTAAAAACAGTTTACACTCCCGTAACCATAACGCCGTTAAGATCTCAAACTAGCGTTGTTCGTTTTGGTTCGCGCTTAGTGCAATCCGTGTCACGGGCATTATCCTTTAAAGAATGAGCAGTTTAAGAAATTGGTTTTATTTACCGTTAAACGTTTGACACCGTTATGTGAAGACAATGACATTTATCACTTCGTGAAGTTTTATTGAAAATGTTATACTGATTTTTATCTTCAGTTTGAACTACGCTTTTGAAATGTTATGATTCGTTTGATGTTCCATTTTAATGAAATATTTTCTTACTGGATACAATGTGGTTAATCGACTTTACGATGATTTGTTGTTGTTGTTGGTGTTGTAGGAATGAAAATGAAATTAGTGAGGCTGTGTTTGTATAATAGAACTTTTTTGGGTTATTAATACGTAATCATTCGGTTATGAATACTGTATAATACAATAAAACATAAGAATCCCGCACATAACGCCAATATTGATATCTGGTGATTTGATCAATACTGTACATGATCGATGAAAGCTGATGCATTAACGATTAATAAAATATGAGAAAAATCATTGATTTTTTTCCCTCCACGTCAACCTTGGTCTATCCTTTGGTGCGTTCAGACAAGTTTAAATGAACATACCTAAATGGCGTGCTTTTTATTTATCGCACTCAGAGGGTTAATCACGGCCATGAGAGCTATAACCACAAAATATCCACATTATAACGATTATAATTAAGACAACTTGTGTTAAAATGGGATAATGTATCAATAATATATAATTTTCATTACTAATTTGCGCAATAAACGAAGAAATTCTATTTTGTTTTCGTTTATGAAGCATAGAATCACAACGTTAGTATGATTAGCGAAATAACTGTATAATGCATTCATCGAGTTTGTTTAGGACACTTATTATTAACAATTGTTTATTGTTCAACAAAATGTTTAGTACTGGGTAAAACCCAGCTTGAATATGGATTAAATTTTGCCTGATTCAAGAAAGTCCTCCGATTTAAAGATTTATAAAATAGCAATAAAGAGCAGTCATTTTGAGAATTTTGAAAAGTTCTTGTTTGATGCATAGTTTTCTTCTATAGACCATTTTAGTCTTGGAAAGAGATAATATAGCGGATTTACTGTATGAACTGATATAATCAGTATAATAATTATTAATTTGGTTTACTACTGACCTACAATAATGATTCGGCCAGTGATGAAGACGCTCAGATAAATGATATACGTGGTCAGTGTTTCGAACAGGTTATCACCAGCTCCTCACCGCTGTCAGTTCGATTTCCACACCGGACCAAATTTCTCATGTGAAGAAGCTGCCCAACCAGCTTATGAAAGGTCGATGTTTTTAACCAGATGTACACATGGGGTCTTCCTTCATCGTTAAAACAAGAAAAGTCGCAAAATAAACTTCTCTGTGGGTGCGACGTTAACCCCCGTGACAAAAAAAGAACATACCACAACAGTCATCATTACATGCGTATGTCGCGGTGCCATTTTATTATGTCATCGTGGAACGTATCGTTGCTAATGCTAGTTTCTGTTTCATTTCAGATTGACTTGATAACAGTATAGTTTGATTGGATATCCGCAGAATGCATTAAATGCAAAAAAAAAACAGCAATTCAATGAACTGAATGCGGACCTGGATTAAAATATGACTTTATTCACGGCTTTGGTAGTAAATAAATACATAACTTATACGACAGAAGTTGGAAAAAAGATTTCCAACGAATTTCACTTTTGTGATCTTGGGAAGGAACTACATGACTAACGTCGCTGATTGATGCTATAATTGTACTTTGATTTAAATGTCTTGTAGTCGAAGAATCACAGAACAGCATTCACCCGTTTATTTAATGTTGCTTTCCAGTGCGATATGTCCTAATCTGATTACATCCTCAATGTGAGGTCCATCATCATCCATGTGTTTGATTATATCGGACTTTATTTCAATAACATCATCTCCATTTTGATTTATGTTCTGAAGTTAATCGAGTAAGTGACTTTAATATAATAGTACAACATTCATTGTCAATTAATGGTAATAGTAACATTCTTAATTTATGAATGCTCTTTGTGACTTTAACACATGATGATATTCTTTTCAACGTGCTGCCAGATGGTTCGGACATAGAATACCACGTGTCGCACTGAAGGGACTCATTTCCACAGGGACTTGTTGATGAATTATCACCCTCCGTCCATTATAATTTGTGAACTATTAAATAATTGACTATCCCAAATCAATTGTCTTTCTAATCAAGACTCGTGATGGAAGATCTAGCGTGTGATAAAACATGAAATGTAGGTTTGTTGATGATGAAATTGATTGATATGGTGAACGCTTGATTAACAATACATACACCATAGGTTAGCTCAATGGCAACACTATTTAGAAATTAATTATCTTGTTATTCATATAAATGTATATTGGACAATACATTGATAGGATAAAGTCAATACATTATGTGATCAAATATGATAATTATGGACGATTGGAATTAAGAAAAAATAGTCCACTTAAAGATTCAGCTGATATTTGTAGTTACAGATGTCTTTCTTAGGAGGCAGTCAATTTATAGGAATAGATCAAACGACACCATTTGGGAATCATTCATCGATTGACAACGTTTTTGTGGGAATATTGCGGTCGGATAAATACCATAGGACCGCCCTACCCTACCAGACAGATTGCTCGACTTCAGCGAATTTACTACGCGCTTCTTGGAGAAAGTATCGAGCCAATTGATTAGTAATTACAAACTTTAAGAATAAGCGGATTTGGCGGGAAACAGTAAGCATGCTGGAATATTAGACGCGACAATCGGATTGTTTCTTATTACATCGTATATTGCAGTTAAGATCCTGTAGATTGTCATTCCGGCGGACTTTCATTTTGAACAGCTGTCTAATTTGACGAGGAAGAATCAATAATATAACATAAAATAATTGTATGCGGAAGCTTGATAAATTGGTTTGAAATTCTCAGTAGAACCGTTACAAATAAATATAAAGTTTGCTTAATGTTCTATTGAATTGAATTAAGCCGGAATATTTTGTATAACCTGTTCTTAATTTCTTAAAAAAATATCACGTGGTATAGTTTAATCGTTACCTTGGTTTCATAAAAATGAACCAAGATAATTTATTAAAACAATTAAGGAAACTGGTACTTACGTAGTAAAACTTGTCTGTAGTAATTGCCTATTGAAAAGACTTCCTTTTATGACTTATTCTGACATTCGTTCAACAAAACATTCAAATAGTGAAAATCGCCTTCTATAGTTTTCTATTCAGATCGATATTTGTGAGGAGAAATAGTGATAAATACATCTTCTTTGATATTCAATCGGTCTGTTCTTAGCTTTACAATATTTCCATGGTTATCATTAAGCTTCTACGAGATAGAATCAATCAATATCTACGAGACGCTTGTTTGTATCCAATACTTACATATATAGAACAAATACAGTTGCACTAAGTACATTAGATTACTGTGACAATGTTATATCTTGTCCATATCATCTCCACTGCTAATTATAGTCTAGAGAGTGCTAACGTCAATGGATAAACACTGGAATTCGATGGAGAACAAATAACGACCTTCTTTGCTGTTACATAAGGTTTTAGACACTGTCAGATAGAATCGTATAGAAGACGAGATGTGATTATGAAATTTGAACTACTGTCCTTAATTCTTGTATCTAACAGTTGGACTTAACTATGGGCAAGACGAAACAAACGAAATAGCTAAATACCGAAGCGAGATCATAAACTCCAGTATTTGGATGAATAGATTCAAGCATAGAAAGCAGTCAATGGAAAGACAAATGATGAATTGAGAATTGATATTGAGAAGGGTCAATAACTGCATCATATATATCAGAGAATTTGCTTTGTCACACTAATATAATATTACGCAAGTGTTCGGTGTCCTCTTTTATAGCGGTGATCATTCAGTCAACTATATCCAAGGCAGTTCTGATGAAGTGTTGAACAATTGCTGAACAATGTATCGGAAATATTGACTGTAGAAGAGAATGTTGTTTTTAGACACGACACCACACTGGATTGCAGCGTACAATCAGACTGTTCTATCTGAAATCGTTACAATGAACGCATAATGTAAAACATGGATATAGAATATTCTGAGAAAATGTGAAATATCAGAATACTTCCCGAGAAAGTTTCCAATTCATCAGATTGAATACTAAGTATAGATGTGTGCGTATTGTTTCCAGCAGTGTGTACAATGACGACTCGTTAATCATCTAGGAATGATAATTGTGATACACGAACCAACAGTTTAGTGAATAAACTACAGAATATTCGAATTATTTATTCGAATGAATTGTCACCGAACGGTTCACATGTGACCTTGGGAATGTAACAAGATGTATAGTTTTGGAATTGGTTTGTCATGGATGATTATCTCACCGGTTGCCTTAGTAACAGATATTTTAGCTATCATTGTAATTGCGCATTATTTTCCATTTTTCCATGGAACAGATATTACCTTAATTTCTATATTTGTTGCTATGGCGGGAAATGCCTTTCTTGTTTTGCCAATCCCGGCGTACCTTTTGATACGGGGACATCAATGGACATCCAACTTATGTATCGGCTACTCATGGTGTGTTTTGACATTGCGGTTGGCTCAACTTTTGAGCCTAATGGTGATAAGTATTCACTGGTCAACACTGCTGAAAATGTCGGCCCAAAAGAAGAAATATTTTTCAACGAAGTTTTTAAAAGTCACTGTTGTGTTCATTTGGATATGTTCAGCGATATTTGGCCTTTTGCCTCTAATTGGTGTAGCATCTGACGAATTCGACAAAAACAATAAATGTAAATTTCTTGCATTTGGTATTGGAACAGGATATAGTTTATTTTTTCTAATCATCATCATGGTTTCAATGTTTGTTTCTGTGTTGTGTGCATCAGATGCCATGATTCTGATTAAACATATGAAAAGTGTGGCTAAAACTAAGTACCAAGCCGGACGGTTTCACATTCCAGACAGGCGGGCGGATTTACCGATTCAAGGAAATAGTTCTCTTGCCGAACGTTATCACCGATTACAGTTTGCTTGTGACCTCAGTAGATTTGTACTCATCTTCGTCATCCTGTCATTTGCCGGGAACCACATGTTATACGGGGTGAGTTCTATCTTTATTGCATTTTTAATTCAGAGTCTACGTTTGTTCACCTAAACGCAGAGTACTTTGAAGCAATCAATCATGATTTGCATGTATGTCCGTTGTTGTCGTAAACAAACAAGAGCATCCTTCTATAGTACTGGTGTATAACTATAAGACCATTAGTGAATTCAGAAAGTGAATTGAGTAAGTGTTTTTTAAGTAGGTTCAACAATGTGACATTGTTATTATATACCGGTTATAATAGAGGAGTTTATTAAACATCTCAATGTACGAAATAAAGATCATTTTCGACTCCATACAACAAACACATCAATAATTTGAACAGGATGTCTAAATTGCAAGAGCTGAATTAAAAGTGTTTAGCATGTTAATTGGGTCTACATATATATGTAAGTACGAGTGTTTAGTCAATAAAACCATAAAATCACATAAACGAAGTTGGTGACAGTTTGTTTTAATACAAGGGTTGTGCTTTGTTAATTTCTTCATTGAATCCTCTATGGAAATGGGCAAATAGATCTCTTTTATTTACCATTGTACGTATGTCAATATTACATTACATCTGTTACACCAGTCTGTTGACTAACGACGTTGAAAACAATGGCAATACAATTGATAATTGAACGTCTTGTGTCTCAATGTTTTTTTAAAATAATGTTAGGAACATAATGACTGACATTCTGGTACAGTAAATTTTTATTGATGTTTTATTTCTGGGAGAAAAGACTCAAATCAATATTATTTAACCAGGACATACTAACCGGAAACACTGATCTCATAAAAATAAACAGACAAAAATTATTTCATAACTTTAGGAAAAAAATATCTTCCTTTGTTATTATAACTGGCATTATCAGTAAAAGTGTCAATAATTTGGACCCATTTCCAAATAGTCATACTTTGTTGTTTTTTTTTTGAGTGAAACTAAAAACAAAATAATTACTAGTATTATCAAGTTATTCAACCAGCTCATCACATTCTTGGAGGAAATTGTTAATTCCATCTACTGGTAGCGCTAATCCAGACACAGTGTCCAGATCGATTGAGTGTCGTTTCTGACAGAAGTGGTGCTGAATAGAACATTTAGCATTACAGTCTTGTTGCGTAACGTCAGACGCGTATGATTCAATTACTTGTCACCAGAAGCTGTGGTTATTGTCTAATTTTGTCAATCTTACAGATGCATTTTGCAACCGTTCCAATAATGACACGTACACTTAGACTCTTTATATGTTTAGTTTATTTGGTTTACTTATTATGCTAAGTAAATATATGATTTGATACTTTTGTTGTTGTTCGATATTTCCTGGTTTCTTCTTATTTGTCTGCGTTATGACACCGACCATACTGTTTGATTGTATTACATTGTCCGAACTTCAAACTTATGAACTTGTTAAGCTTGCATTTTTTCATGTTTTCTGAAGTTAATTACTTCAGCGCGCCTGATGTTTCTTTCAGTTGCGTTTTAAATATCCCGGCAGTGTTCTTTATGATCATTCTTATGTGTTCCAATTACATTTTAGTTAGCACGTCTTAGTCTGACTGAATCTTTTGTTTACCCATGCCCATAAGAATAAAAAAATGAGTTATGTTTAAAGTTCGTGAGAACATCATTCTTTTCTACCGTTCTCGGAATTATTGTAAAAATGTTCCACAAACGTATTCCCAGGATAAATCAGATGAGCTCTCCACCAACACGTTCTAATCATATCTACAATACTTATTTTAGATGATTCTGTCGAGGTGCTAATCCCTCATTTTCCGTCTGCTCAGTGTGAATTTAATAAAAAATGAGTAAGTCCTCTGAGACGGTCACGAGTATTCAATTTACATTCTTTCTCATCAACTATTCATTTATACGATAATCAAAGGGTTTTTTAAGATAACATTAAGAGCAATGACCATGCGTCTACGCAGAGTAAATTCAGTCGAGTTCTTCGGTTTGTACAATCGGTTCGTGTTTATCATCAGTGAATTTATTACATGTGGAATCCGTTTCTACTTTCTCTCTCCTGCGTTGTACTGGGCAGTGTTTTTGTTGTAATATGCATTTATATCCTATTCTGTATTGTTGAACATTTTATGATACTTTTGAAGACAGACAATTACAACACCCTTGTGATACTTGGGAGGTATGTCGACTATGTTATGGAAAATTGCATTCTTTCCTTAAGTCTTTTAACTTAGTTAGAGCATTGCCAATACATATTGCCATTTCTTTTAGAAGATTAACATGCTATTCTACACTTTATCTGAACTATGAACTATGTAAAAACAACCTTTGGGTTTCTCTTTTTTGATCAAAAATCAGTGAAAGTATTTTAATTCCGTTTCAATACCAGTAAATAAAGCAATATAATACTATACAAATGGAATCTCTCGACATCTCATTCTACAAGAAAATCTTTTGATCTAAAATTTGAAGAGCGCTTGCTTAGAGAAATAAAATATCGAAGTATCAGAGTTATGAATACTTTTTTATTTGACATTGATTTACCAGAAAATGGCATGAAACTACAGGCTTTATCATTTAAAAATGCAGGAACCTATTTGAATATAAAAAATATTCTACTGAGAAAACACATAATTTTTAATAAAAATTAGGTTGTTTTATGCATAGTGGAATTTTTCACTCTCGGTTACCTTTGTGCTGTTTTATAAACTGAGGTTTTTACTGTAATAATTGCGCTCTGCTAACACTGGCTGTCATCATTTTTATTGACTTATGATAGGAAACAGAACAGATTACCAGGAAACACCACAGGCAATATATACATACTAACATAGACTACATAACCTAAACCAACACGGCAAGGTCCGAACAAAACATGGCCCCTCGAAAAAAGAACACGAAAAACCCCACACGCCTAACAATACACTCAAATCCATTGACAACTCAGTCCAGTAATTCCTCATTAATCACTAACAGCTACTCAACTACATACAGATGCTTTAACGAAGAACACAATGAAAATATTCAATACCATATAGTTTTTGTACCCCTTCTCCCTGTACAGCAATAAGAACACCTTAGGGACCCGAAAAATCGGTCGTAATAAGGAGGTGAACTCATCATCAAATTGAATTATAGGAGCGTTATTGGAATACGGTCCGAAAGTAAGTGGTCGTTATAACAAGGTGGTCGTAATATTGAGGTGATCGCTGTTTGAGGTCTTACTTTATATAAATACTAATTTTCAACTTTGCTTCAACCACACGCAATCATGTCATTTCAAAATAAAGAAAAGCTTTGTAAACCTGAATTTCATGCTTTGTACGTTAGCAGACATTATCCGTTTGGGCTATCAGGTGTTAATCTACTTTAATCAATAATTGTTCTCTTATCTCTTCATTGTTTTCTACTGTCGTTTTACCTTAGATAGAAGAACTAATTGTTCAATAGAAGAAACTGTGAATTAATGATCCATGTATACATTAAACAACGACCACAACAGTGACATTAAATCAATAAGCAGACATAAAATCTCCCTGCAGGGTTTATAGTCCCCAGTATGACACAAGAGACTACCCACAACAACATGTGTAATTAACTGACCATGCCTGGTGCCGCATGCCATCAGTACTATATAAGATATATTTTATAATTGATCTTCGGGATTATTTTTATAACATCATTAATTATCTATGTTATTGTGATTGTTATGGCTCATTCACAAATGAAATAAAACAGATTCATGGAGAATGATTTGTGTACTAATGTCGATCTGTCGAAGTAGATAAAAATCACAAAAGGAAATATTTCACTCCATTGACAACAGAACAACACAGACAACATCAAACAACACAACTAAACATAACAATTCCTCAACCGATTAGTTCAAGATGTTCTGACAGAGTCCCATTGGTTTGTCATTATTTCACAAACATCAAATATGCATACTTGGACACCGGCGTATATGCTATAGTGGTAAAAGTCATTTTTTCATTATGTTTGATGCCGTATTTCAACATGTTTTAGTTATATACGACAGCCCGTTCCCCTAACCAGTTTTCCCTGACTGTATTCTAACCAGTACTAACTTAACTTTCCACAAGGAGCCGGCGATGGATGAAAATCGACATTTTTTGTTAAATTTTCATAACAGGGTTTGACCTGCCCCGACCTGGATTTGAACCCGGATCTCCGGGTTACAAGTCCAGCGCACTAACCACTGGACAACGGTCGCGGCCTTGTCATTATTTCACAAACACTAAATACGTAAACATGCACTTGGACACCGACATATAAGTTACAATGGTAAACATTTTCTAAAGGAGCTAACGGAAGGTGATATTTCAAAATGAATGAAAAATAAAACAAGAGACACAATTAAGAATAAACAATACCATAAATAAGACCGAAGAATAAAATCATTAAAATTGAACGAATAGGGAAAATGTAATTGTAAAGATTGTTCAGTTACAATTAAATATACGAGTGTACCAATCAACATAGACTATTAAATCATTGTTGGTTATTTTGCTAAGGAATAGAGACAGGAAATTTATCTGCACGCTAACATTGAACAGTCATCTGATGTATTGATTTCACAATTTGTAGACACGTCTACAATCATCAAACTTGTCTACTCTGGTCTGTTGTTTTTTAATTTGTTTTGGGTTCTGTTATGTCGTGTTACTAAGCAACGAGCTAAGTAATTAACTTAGTATAAGGTATTTTAGGCTGTCAAAGGCACACTGGAGTGTTAAAAGTTCATTATTTATTTAACTTTAGATCACTACCTAGTTTTGATGTATTTTCACAAATAATCCCTCTCTGTATGCAGTCACATTACATTTCAGCCTCCGGCTAAATAGAAAAAAAAGTAAATGCATTTTATATGAACCGACAAACCGACTGTAAAGTAATAATAACTAGTACAAACAAATCTTATTTCAATTTTATAAATATTTTAGTATGATTTCAGATGCAATCTTTGTACAATGTTTAATGAACTCATCATAATTACAAACACTGATAAAAGTTGAACGCATAAAAAGATGTTAGTGAAAAAGAGGTCAAGTTGTGGAAAGGAGCAGCAAATTAATTACAGGGAAACCTCTCCAAAGCAACACCCTTTGGGAGAAGCAATATTACGCTGTTGTTGACAAGTTGGCGCTCTAGAGAGGTTTAATTAATTGTTAAATCATACAGTGGGAAAACATCATGGTGTTGTTGAAGGGAGGTTGATGCTCAAGAGGGGGACGCTCTGGTTGCACTGAATATTATTTTTCTTTTGAATAGGTATTGTGACTTTTTGAATGGGGTTTGTCTACCATAGAAAATTTTGCCTTTGTATTTAATGAAGTATTAATATTTTAGTATGAATTACAAATATAGATAGAAAAGTATTCCTAAAAAAATACATACAAAAAATATTACCTTCCCTAAAACCCACCCTAATTCTGATAATATATTTATGCACGAATAACATAAAAACTCGTTCGTCAAAGGTTTGATAGGTTGATAGGATGTATGTATGTATGTATGTATGTGTGTGTGTGTGTGTGTGTGTGTGTATGTATGTATGTATGTATGTATGTATGTATGTATGTAGGCTACTAATATTAAGAATAGTGATAATAAATAGTGATAATAAGTTTGAAACCTTAGTGGAACGAACCACAGAATGTCATATTTGTCTTGTTCATGATAAAATAACTCGTGTTAAAATGTTTAAGCATTAAATAGAAAACAATTAATGATTAATAATGCACAAATGTAAAACATCCCAGTTTTCAGCATTCAATGTTTCATAAATAACAAATAGGAGTGTGATGTTCGATTGTGGTCTTTGTCTGATATTGTTTTGTAAACAATAGCTAACTGAGTTTATGGAGAAACAATCGATAGTTATGTGTGGTAGAAAATATTGTATTACATACATGAATATACATATACATAGTACATATTTAAGGGATCATTGCCATAAACATGTACAGTGCAACCTCTTCAGAGCTGCACTCTCTTGAGCAACAACCTCTCTTCGACAACAGCATGATCTTTTCCTTCCCACTGTACGATTTAACTATTAATTCAACCAATTTAGAGCAACAATCTCTCAACAACAACATAATTTTGCTTCTCCCAAAGGATATAGTTTGGAGAGGTTGCGCTGTAGTTATGTTTTCATTCACTTTATCTCCGTACATTTACGTTGAGAACGAGCCAACAACGGATCGACGGTGAAATATTTATGTGGATTCATTTTTTTCTGGTTCCTCACTTAAAGAAAGTCTCGTATTGGGTCATATAGGTACTTCTTAACTGACTTAATGTTTTCAAGCGTTTTGCTACGGATCTCTATGATCTAAATATGTTCAGCCGGAAGCCAACTGAAAGCTTGCTGACATAACTTGACAGTTCTCGACAATCGTAAATCAAGATAATGATACAACAATGTGAGTCTGTCCCAGTTGACCTCTTGTAAATATGTAAACTTAATTACAATATTCCAGTCCATGCATCCATAGTCAATGTAAAGCATTAATTATCGTTTGAAACATATATATTATTTGTATTGCTTTTTGAAATGGAAGGTGTTCGGCAAATCTTAACTCAGTGAGGTAACAATGGCTAATGACATATAGGAGATGTTGTCAATGAACAGATTGATGACATCATTGAGTAGAATTAATTAATAATTGAATATCAGAAGCTCCGACAGTGCGACAATCTTAATTACCTAATGCGGGCCATAGAGCATTCAGTCAAACAAACGTTTCAGTAATTTAATAATTTTTATTCAATTATTATGTCTTGTGATCAAGGGAGATAATTCGTCCTTAGTTTGTGTTCAACGTGCCTCTGGAGATATATCCGCTGTCTCTAGCTCTCCGCGGCCGGCTGTTCCTGTCTCAAAGGGGTATGGGTCATTATTATGTCCATATTTTTAAGACCATATCAACCGCTTGTAGAATTCATGATGTTGCACAGTGTTGTTCTGGGCTCTAGATCTGACAGATATGTTAATGATGATTGATGGCAGCAGATGTTTCCATATCGATACAAAACCATTGATATTAGCCAACATACATTTCTTAATTATGTTATTTGTTTTTTGAACGAAAGATGTTATGTTAACAATACCAAACTTATTCATTAGGAACAAATTGTGGAAATACTGTGTTCCCATTTCACAACAAAAACCAATATGGGGCCATTTGAAACATCTCAATTATAAATATCAAAATATACACACAGTATAATTCTTGAATACTGGACCCCTGAAGACCGGACTTCCAGAAAACTGGACTTTAGCCAAGTCCGGAAGGTTCCGGTTTTCAGGGATTATACTTCATTCATATATGCGTGTACTATCAGAAACTCAATACATAACTTCGACTCAGAACGCCATGTGGTTCAAGTTTGCGCTTATTTTTCCGGAATGATAATTTCTTCCTTTGGAAATCAAAATTGCATTTTCCGAATTAATAAGAAGTAGCCAAGATTATTATATAACTGTTTCATAAGTGGGCCATGTACATTAACCGTTGGACCGTGACAATTCCATAATGGTTCCGAGGAACCGCCTGCGGTGTATTTAATCTCATGCATAATGAGCGACAAAAGGCAATAATCAGTTCAGCTTTTCTAATTTCCGAGTCATTATCACGTGTAAATCAAACCTGTCATTGATCAGTAACGCTGTAGATTGCAACTTTAAAGTGAACATTGTACTCTGTGATGTGGTCTGGTTACAATTTGATTGGATGATATTAAATTTCATCATGGAGCCTGGTATGGATGTATTGCTATCAGGAGTGGTATATTGTAAATGATATCTTCATATCTGTGATCAACATGTCTGTTGCATCTCTTGATAGTAATTGACTTATCGCACGTTACTGGACCTTACCATGTGCCAATTTGGGTTACACCTTCGCAGTAAACTATACGTTTATTGCTGTGATCTGTCTATGACACATAAACACACCAACTATCTGTACAACAATTTTATCAACCAGATAAATATACGATATATAAATATATACGATTTTATGACAATGTATAAAAAATTACATGTATAACGTTTTGTTTCCAGTGATATATAATTTATTTGAAACATATAACTATTTCCTATTTGACATTATGAGTTTGAATTTGTTCCTTCCACAATCAGCTGATCTTCCAATATAGGGATCATTTTTAAAGTCCAAAGGTCCGTGTGTCAATGTAATGTTGATTATTGTTGGTTTTGCCATGTGCTGGTTGCTTCTAATTTGATGTTATCTTCTAGTAACAGTTATACATGACTGCGATATGTTCTTTTTACATTGTTCATTGAACACACCTATCGCGAGAGTAAATCAAACGAAAACATATCATTACTGACGGGATGCTCTTTATTCTATCAATCGTGGTGCTCCATATTTCAATCAAATTCACTACAAAATGTCATCTAAACGATCTGTATGATAGTTTCATTGCCTGTAATAGTGCGTGATATTAGAATTAAAAATTGAAATCATAAACAGTACTTTGATCTTTTCGTGCCAGCATCCATTTGTGAATAATTGATTACACGAGTATCTGATGTTGTAGTTGTCATTGCTGCGACTGTGGTGCCAGCGATCCTAATGTGTCACTCCATCGACTGTTTACGGTTGTTTTCTTGGTCATGTGCCAAGACTTAATTCATTTTTTAAAAATACGAAAAGAAAACATTTACATTTCTTCTTATTTTTTTTAAAAAAAAAGAATCAAAGGGTAATATGAAAAATGCAAAATCTGAAGCTTGAGACATCGCTTTTTTATTATTAATCTTATAGTCAAGTCCGACATATGGACAAAAAACCTCACACAACGGCGCCTCAATGCGTGAAATAGGACTGTTAAAATATTCTAATCTACATTTTATTGTTTTAAAGCTCATCTGGATTTTCTCTTTTTGTCAGATATACCGTCCTGTTTGTTGGACTAAACTGAAAAAAAAAAACATTTTATTCTTCAATCTGTCCAGGAGCTCGTAGACACATGTCATAAACGTTATTCGATAATGAATGGTTGCTCAAAACTTATAACTCTTTTCACCAAAGTGATCAAATGGAAATTCCGAGTTTTAATTCAGTAAAACCTCAACAATGATACCACCATAGGGACCCGAAAAAATCGGTCGTAATATTAAGATTGTCTCATTATCAAGTGGAATTACAGGGGT
Organism: Lutraria rhynchaena; assembly: GCA_008271625.1. Lineage (NCBI taxonomy): Eukaryota > Metazoa > Mollusca > Bivalvia > Venerida > Mactridae > Lutraria > Lutraria rhynchaena. Next base: position 404,219 of record VIBL01000149.1, on the reverse strand, counting down.
GTTATGGGAAGTCGGTCCGAAAATAAGTGGTCGTTATAACAAAGTAGTCGTAATATTGAGGTGGTTGCTATGTGAGGTTTTGCTGTATATGATATTGCTCCATTGTCATCTGTTATTAGGAATAATATATTACGGAATGGGACTTAGTAATGAAGGCTACAGTTATATTTAAGAATATATTAACTCACTCACACATACATAATTATACACTTATGCAAATAAGAAGATGATGTTGATGTGTCATGTATAACATTAAATAAAGGTGGTTGCGATATGTAATAACAATAAATTCGGTAACTCTATGTTAACGTTCGGTTGAACTTTCAGATAACATGTGATTGTCTTGAAGTAAATCATTTTATCGATAGCTTTCAATGAAGGTATGAAGAGACTTTTGTACAACATAACTTGAAGGAAATGAAACTTCATGTATTAGATCTTCATTTTGTTTAAAATTTGGTCGCTTTATCAGTCGTGTAATTTCTCCGTTTCATGACTATCATTACAAAGCATTTTCTTTGTTAATCAATAAGCAATCACGCGCAAAATAAATGTTATCTTTCGTACAATTACATTTACTTAAACACGTATTTTGGAGGGGAACAATTAGAAGTAATGAATACTAATGGTGAGGTGATTTTTTTCTGATTTGTGAAGCATTTATTGTAGTTTCTCACGAACTGTTCCGTCTTGAAGATTGTTCATTTATTACAGACAGCGAAGTACCTTGCTATCAATTATCTATTTTGATGAGAGACCGATCCTCGTGACATCTTCATGTAATCTTTACTACTCCAATATTACGGACAATTCGGGCCTGTAATAATAACCGAGTAATACAGTTAAAGTCAGTTTTCTAATGGCATTAAACTATTTTATCTCGTGATTTGGGTTAAGACACAAAGTCGGGAATAAGTCAGATAGAAAGTCATGACTTTGCTATGCAAATGAGATAATGCTTGGTTTAAATAAAAGTGACGCGAATGAAAATGTGGAAATCTCAAAATGTATGCAGACTACACGTCTGCTTGTGGATGTCATATCTAAGCTAGGTTTGCAATTTTAAACATGCAAACCATACCAATATAATATTATATCCATGTATATGTATAAATGTTAACGACGTGCAAAAAAAATCATATAAACGATTGTTAGAACATTGCGTTGCAATAGCAAACATGTCGCGCATGATTTGTGAAGAAATGGACCGAATTCCTAAAAGATCACCCACAAAACGCCCCACCTTCCTCAAAATACATGTACTTCCTTCCCACGAAATCCCCCCAACCTGAAATCTTTCCAACGCATAGGACCATACAAAAATGGAGGACAAATCGCCCGGAGGGTACTCATTGAAACGGTCAATGGCAAAGCTTAAGTGCCTTATATTAGCTAAGATATTGAGTGAATTAAAAGTGCTACATTAGCTGAGATATGTGTATGTCACATGTCCGTATTTTCTGTTAAGGTCATATCACTAAGTCTAGTATAAATGTACATGTATTGATTTATATGTTTATTTACGGGCATTTATTCTCGTCATGTGTAATTATTCTAACAGTAGTTGGTAGGTGATATATTCACATCAATGGGAAAATGTGACACACTTCATGTGATTCAGAACTAGATTAATGATATACTCTAGATTAATGATCATCACTATTACGAAAGAGCCCTCAATCCTCTGGGTCCATTTACAAAGATACGACATCTTCACGGTCTTAATAATTTACAATCATTTACATTTCATACCGGAACATTTGAAACCTATCAATTTCTGATATTTTGAAATATTGGTCATCATTACTTAAATATTAAACGTTCTAAGCGATGTTGCCGCCTGTTGAAGTGCACAAAAATAGAACATGATTGTTGTGTTGGAGATACTGTTAAATACGACTGCACTGAATTCCGAGTGAGGCGAATAATTACTTCACTATATCCATATGTTACTATACATATAACAATGAAATAAGGAAGGGCATGTTTGGGGAAAATGTCACTACCGCGTCACAAACGTAATAAAACATGCCTGACTGAATTTTGAATCTTAGATGTTGTTACAACTAAGCATGCATTAATTCTTGTAGTCGCTAACTTTGTTGAATGTCACAATACTTTATTGATATTGAATAATTGAATGTTGTAACTTTCCAGGATATGTCATGAACGTTTTGAGGATAATTGAATATTCTCCATTGCTTAAAATGAATCCGACTTACAAAATATAATGTAATTTACATGATTCCAAAATAGAAAAGACGTCGAGGCTTCTGCAATAAGCCTTTTGTATTTGTAAGACAAAATGTATCTTTATTGACAGGTGGCCTTATTCTGAGGTGGCCACAAACGTAGGTTTGGCAGTAATGTATAACATCATACAATCATGCTTTATCAGTTCCGAGGACAGAATGAGATTAGGCCCGGCAAAATAATTTGAACCAAACAGTAGACATAAAATATTAGAATTCCAAGGTTCCCAAGATGTTTCTTTGATGCTGTATGCTTTATTTGTACTTAATGGTGTGATCCGTGTTGGTTCGAGTGTAGATATTATATATTATTATACTACATTTATAGTGATTAGATTTATTGAAGATAAAAATGGATTTCCAAGAAACAACACGAACAGTAACACTCCGACTCCCCATATCCACGAATCAACAAATACGACTCACACCATTATTCTCATATATAACAAACCAACACAAATGGCTGACGCCAATAGATGCACATAGCATTAAAACACAGAACATCACACCTAAGCTCACACAAGTGTGATATTCTTGGGAGTCGATGTTCATTTTTACCCTTTACCGTTTCTATATCTATGCATCGTATGTGTTTTATTTGATAAACCCCATTTTCTCTTTCCCAGTTTTTCTTAATCCTAATTTTGAAACATTCTCGGCGATTCTTATTTTTAGTTCGTAGAATATCCTGACAATCCCTTGAATTTCGTTATTATGCGCTGAATACCAAGATGATTTTGTTTACTATGAATTAATAGTAATACTAACGATATCAATTCCCCTTTCCGGGGTAATGTTTCTTTTTGTGGCAGAGTTTCTTTTTCTTGGTTACTCCGCTTTTTTGTCTCTCTGTAGTCATTTTATTTCCATTGTCTCCTTTTCCTACTGTGATGTGTTTATATCATGGTTACCAGCAAAAACAGAAAACACATTGATGAAACATAACACCAAGTTCTCGATCCAACATCATCAATAATAGATGCCCACTTGTAGATAATCACTAATTTACATTAAGTGCGCGGATGGTCTATTGTCTTAAGTTGGTACAGGTGTCTGGTAAACCTCATTTGTTAGATTCTGCCATAAATTAGATTAATGAAATATACTCGTAGAGACTTATGTGTTTGTTAATAATGCATATTGCTTTTACAATGGGCCAAATACATTCGTGTTGATTGATAAATGCAGATGTTCTATCAGCATACGCGATCAAAGGTATCCTTAGGCGACAATAATACATTGTTGAAAGCAATGTTGCTGGTGATGGCAAACATATCGCTCTGAAAAGGAGTGCTCGAAATGCGGTACAGCGATGTGGTATCTTTGAGGTAGATTCGTTAAAAGTGTTATCAGCTTAATTTTAGTATATAGTTAGAAAGATACAATGTTTTGTGATCTTAATCAGAGGCCATGAACTGAAATTACATAATTGTTACTAGTATTCTATAATATTTTACACCAATTTAAGACAGAGAAACATCTATAATCATGTTGATGTTTACGACTTATTTACCACGGTACATATTTTTATTATACCCAGAATGACTCTGTTCAATGCTTTAGGGGCAACGTTCCAAGGAAAAAAGGACATGGTATACATTACAAGTAATATATAAGAATACAGACAGTTCCTGTATTCGCGACTTTTAATTATTTCGGTATTATTCTGGTTGCGCTTTTAGCAATGATTAGAATAGATATTTCGCGGTCATCATTTCATCGTGGTATTAAGCCATGGAGATTAAATCTAGAACATCGCATGTTTCATTAACCGATGATAGATGGATAATCGTCTCCAGTGGCTACCGGAGTAATTGCACAAACACTATCATCATTTAATTGGATTATTACTACTGGATGAGGATCAGTCGTCTCTCCATAGGCAATTACAACATCTAGTGTCATCTCCAGTTTTATACAAGGATTGCTTTCCGTAATTGTTGATTGAAAAGATTGCGACTTAACGGGAATTTTAAAAAAATATTTGGAATATATTTTGAGTGGTTCACTTCACTTTTAATCGTGCGAGGATTGTATATTTTCCCAGAAACATTCATTACAATTTTGAATCCAGTCATAGCGTTAATTTTCCCTCGAGTTTGGTGGCAGAGGATTTTAGTTGATTCGTTGAAATGCATCGTTTCCATGACAATGAAAGTTCGATTTTTCAATAATTGAATTAGGTAAATGCGATTTATTTGGAGGTATGTTTGCGATGATATAAATACAGCAAGCTGTAAATATGACTATCACGACTCATATCAGTCATGGTCACATTATAATTATTGCATTTTCTTTACCAAGGTTACGCATTGTTGAACATAGATCATACACAATGTATACATATGTACATATGTAGGCAAGGACACACAGTCCAGTCTGTGTGCATTACTTCACGCTGGTATATCTTTATATATAGATAAGAATAGGATTTCTCGAAAACAAAAACTCATACAAATATTCCCACTTTTCCCAAAATGCTACCTTCTCCAAAACTCACAAACCATTCAACATATAGAAACATACTAAAATGGGGGACAAAACATAAGTTCCTTGAGGAGTAAGACATTGAATCGGACTGCGGCAATGCTACAGGGAGCTTAACCAGTTAGACCTGGCCAACTTCACACTTACCCAAACAAATGAAATAAAACCACACTGATAAATATAAAAGCAGACAATACAATCAACAATAAACATAATATTTCAAAACAAGTTGATTGCTCAAATTCTAGTAAAATTGATGAACTTAAGATTTGAGCTAATATCTTTTATTTGTACATGATTAGAACAATTCATTTGTGCAAAAGGAACTTCAAAAATGTCATTTAATATTCAAACTTTTGCTATGATTCCCTTGGGAAACGGTAGTTTTGACTGTTGACAGTAGTTGTAAATGCTTTATTCAAAAATAAAACACAATAACATTAACTTGACTCGTATTTTAGTTAATTGATCTGATCATTTGTATATGCTAAAAGACATCACTGCCTCCCCCAAACCAAAAACTCAATCCGCACAAAGTACCATTTAAAAATGACAAAACACGGGCACCGTCATGGAATGGTCTGTAGCTAGCTGCAAAGGGTTAACCTCGTATAACAACAACGACAACTTGCAGTATATGCTGAGCAATTGAGAATGACAATACCATACGGAAATATTCAGGAGCGATACTTCTTGTCTTCACATTTAAAACAACAGTACCATTATACGTGACTAAAGACAACCATGTAAAAAATGGTCAGTTTTTAGCAAGCATTGACTGTTATATTATACCAATAAACTTGATAACACGGTGCAAAAGCCTTATCTTCCTCTCCCATGGGTGGTCTATGTCCGCAGACCTGCCTGTATAAAGACAGCGATGAAACAGTTTCTAACACTTTACTAGACAAAGCTGAAAACTATAAAACGTGGCAATTTCTTAAACGGCGCAAATAAAATTATATCAATCGGCTATGTCTATTGTTTTACTGTTGTTCTAAGGTCTGTACAGACAGCGTTCTTACAACAGAAGCAATTATCACACTTTGTTCCTCAGCGGAGTTACAGTGTTACATCTTTGTCTGCACGATGTCCGGTCAGTAGCCAGATGTTTCCTGATTGTTCCGTATCAGTTCACAATTTTATTCCTGGAAGCAATTTGTTGAAGGAAATATCGACTGCACGAAGCCTTGATAATGGATGTTTGAAGTGTGTACATTAAAGGGCTTAAACAATGTTGGTTTTATAATCGTCTTACGGCCACAGTCATTAAAGTGAAATAAAATCTGATCACTGGAATCCAGAGACTACAACTGCTCAGACAATTCTGAAAATAATCCTATGTAGCGGCGATACTCTAGACATTCATTCTCGTACGTTTTGGAACTATTTTCTTCCTGCGTATTATCATGACCGTTGTTTGGTTGCCACAGAAGTAGGTATGGAACGGTTACCAATACGCTGGTTCCTCCTAAAATAGAATACCAATGAGAATAATCTGTATAGAAGTGAAGTTTGTGGAGGAAGAACCACCCATTTACAGATGGAGTTTGCATAGCACCAATTCCTGTGGGATACCGACAAAGAGACAGACCAAAGTTGATGTTCTGTTTGAATGACTCTTAAATACAATCATGTTTCCAATTTAAAACAGTCATTCAGTTACAAATCTAATACATATATTGGTATTTTCCAATTAATTGATAATTACTTAAACTTCAAAAGGAACAAGACTGTACAAAAAAACCATCCTACCATGAACATATGAAGTCCCATTCGGTAATACAGCTAAGTGTATTTTCAAATATACTTTCGGATCGATATCATTATTATTCGCCATTGTACTGGTAAACAGTTTCATACGCTGTCTAAATGAGCAGCATCTATCTCCACATGCTGTGGATTGCTGTGAATGCTGTTGTTCGTGGAATGATTTATATCACCTGATCACGCGGTGAAATCAATCAACGAGAGATGGAGCATGCCATCAGGATGTTGATCATATTTCAAGGAAATGCCTTTGAAAGGATAGCCGAGAGTACATATCCATATTTGGGAGGAGTGGGAAGTTTCTTTCAATTACCGGCTTGATATATGATACTTTCACTATATTTCCTCCTTCTTATCATGGTGAACTTTCAATGACTGGACCTGATTAATATCGTCTTCCTGTTGCCTTTCGTTCTTCTCTTTCATACCATTCTGCGAATGATTTACATTCAAACCTGCGTTTACAACCACCTCAGAATGAAGACCACTCTGTGAATAAAGGCCATTCTTTGAAAAAAAAATCGTCACTGGTTATTTAGAACAAAGTGACCTACGAATTCCTTACATGTAGGTATGGGTGTCTTCATAATATCTGAAGTAAAGCCTCTTTTTATACTCAAAATTCAAAAGAATACATTATTTACCAATAAATGCGAAAAATCGTGACTCGTTATAATCTCAGTTTGTATGAAAAGATCAACATTAACTCTCCATAGAAGTTACACCAATTATGATTGTATCGTAACTACGTCTTGTTACGTAATTAGGGTATGCCGCTGACTACTATACGTAAATTGGACCGGGTCATGTTTCCCACAGGTCACGTGATTTCAGACCCGCTGAATCCGTAAATTATCTGTAAGAATAATTGATATTAACCCAATACCAGTTCAATGATATATTACCAATTATTGCAGACAGAAAATTATCAAATAAATACGGTTTCTGATAATCAATATTGTGTTCTGGATTTGTGTTGCGTTGATTCACTTAAGTTGCCAGATTTCTTATTTCTGGTGAGTGTTAATTCATACGCCACTTTCAGACATTGCTTTTCAACCACGAAACAACAGAAATTGAATACAGTAAAACCTCAAATAGCGACCATCTCAGTATTACGACCACTGTATTATAACGACCGCTTATTTTCGAACCGGTCTTTTAGGTCGTAGTAATGGTCTCAACATAGAGATATTACTGTAGATTAGTTTCAAATTACAATTTACGGACCAATATGTGGACATCGTTCACAGAATGGTGAAAAATGTGTGGCTTTATTTACAATTGACGTTCATTTAAACTATATTTTCCTTTCACACGGGTTTACGTCGCACCAACAGCAAGGGTCATGTAGTGACTTCCCAGCTTTATGGACGAAAGTAGAGCCTAGAAGTATATTTGGGTAAAACCAAGGACCTTCCGGAACCTACCTGGACAGCTTCCTCATGTGAGAAATATTTGGTCCCGGGTGGGATTCCAACTCACAGCGGTTAGGGGCTAGAGATTGCTATCATAGGCGACCGTTATGTCACATTTTGATGTGCATTTATACGTAATTTGAAGATATATGTATGCAGATATACTCACCAGCTGCGACCGTGGTCCAGCGTTTAGTGCACAGGACTTGTAACCTGGTGGTCTGGGTTTAAATCCCGGTTGCAGCAGGTCATTTGACAGAAATGTCGATTTCGGGGAGAAGTTGCTGGCTCCTTGTGGAAGGGTAAGTTAGTACTGGTTAGTATACAGTCCTGGAAAACTAGGTGAAACTGGCCGCCGTATATATCTGAAAAATTGTTGAAAACACGGCGCTAAGCCCAGTGAAAAACAGAAATACTCGCCCGTAACATATCAAGACACTGCAAATGAAACTGCAACAGAAACAGAACCCGAAGCAACTAGAATCTATATATCATGTATATCCATTTGTCTCTTATTTTTGCATGTTGTGGAAAATGGAAACATGCTTGCAGCAAAAGCACTATGAATATAATTGATTACTCGTTCATTTATTTTTTGAGCGTTAAATCTCTAAGGCTGTTTAACTCGAATCTGCCTGTATGGTGATTAATGGTGTAGAAATCGGAGATTTAGCACATTCCATATATCATGGTGTCTACTGACAGAACTGCTAGAATTGGACGATGGCTATTTGTCTGTAATTATAAATGATGCAGCAATCATTTCGAATTTAACCATCTGTATTAAAAGTATATTTGACAAGCGCAGAACTTACAAAAGGTATTTTTTGGGCAGCTTCTTCAAAAGTAATATTTTCTCGATTTTAATTGTTAAGTTTCTTTAATTAAATTTTGTTCTGATGTGAATATCGGACATTGGACGTCACGTGTCTGCGATGTTGAATAAAAGGGTGACAGCAGTGAAGAAATGTTAGAAATAGATACCAAGTCCAGATAATAGATTCATCGATTTGTTTATTTGATGGAGTCTTAATTAGCGATTTTTTGTTTCTATTTTACCGATTTGTTCAGCGCCTTTCATTTTTATTTTACAAATTGTACTTCTGTTTAAAAAATCAAGATCGTAATCAACGATTTAAAGAACATTTATTACGTACATTACTGATTATTTTTGAGTTTTTGAAGAATGTTTTGAAAATTCGTATTCTCTTGCTAACATTTACCGTCCAAACATTTTCACCACCCAACCACCGTGTTGAAATTCTAAATTATACTCAACATCTTGCATCTTTCACTTCAAGAAACGGTTTTCGCTGTGAAGGGCTTGCAGGGTTTTAGGAGGATTTTCAAATAAGACCGAATTATTTGAAGTTTTCCTAAATTTTAGCTCGTGTATTCTTGAACGATTTTCTCGGATAATTCCTTCTGAAGGTCAATGAAAGATTCATAATCTACTATTTGCCAAAACAAGAGTGAAGCTCGCTAATACATCATACTTAGGAACGAAATTCATCTTAATTTTAAAATATTATCTCATTATTTATTTTATTTAGACAGTTTTGTGCGGAAATAAAACAATATCTGGCTGGTACTACATAAAATGAAACATTGAAACAGACATTTCAGCAGAAGAATTTCACGTGTTTTTCATGATATTTTACATCCAGCAAAAACATAAAAAGGAACAATTGTATTTATTCAAGTGTTCCTGTTCAATATATATCAATTTGGTTTTGGGTTTCATCGTAACAAAACATGCGAATCAGCTCACGAGTTTTAGGCGCTTTATGTTTAATGTTCACATTGCAACTCTTAAAATACAAGCATTATATTTACATCTACACCGATTGGTCAGTCTTTGTACGCTATGCATGCTTATAACACAATCTTTACGATCAATGAATACAGTACAACCTCTCCAAAGCAACACCCTTTGGGACAAGCAAACATATGTTGTTGTTGAGAGGTGTTGCTCTAGAGCGGTTAAATTAATAGTAAATCGAACAGTAGGAAAAATCATGCTGTTGTTTAAGGGGGGTTGTTGGTTAAAAGAGAGGGCTGCTCTGGAGAGGTTGTACTGTACAACAGAGATTATAAAGGAATTAAAAGAATCGGCATATTTCTTTGTACGTAGGTCATATACAATAGAGAAGTAAAAACGTGTCATTCATTATGATTGCAACCCATTTTCTATCTAAACCCAATCTTAGTTCAATCAATAGATCGCCAGTTGGTGAAGAGGCTGCGGGTTCAAGACTTTGCACATGTTTTTTCTGCGCATTCAATTTCATCGAGATATACGAATCCATAACCATCTTTCCCCCGTCTTTGATTTACTCCTCTAGCTGGGAGTTGACATTTATCTTTAAAAAAGAGGAGGACGAGCGGTAGGTTGTGCTGGTAGATATCCTTTTGAGGCCCGGCTTAGGTGAACAGTCTGCCGTACACAGCAGAATTATTCTAGACATATTGCATGGCATATAATGCAAAATAACCATACCTCCATATAACTAAATCACACGCCACTAGTAGACTGCTATACGAGAATGAAGGGTGCTTTAAGATATTGTATAATAAATAAGTTGTTTAACCTTTCTAAATCAGTTTGTATGATCTAATTATAGATAGTGGCTTGTGTCTGTTGTATTTGTATCCGCAGACGCAGGAGTATATATTTCTAGCGTCTCATAGGATGTAATTATGAAAACATTTCATGGTAAACGTATGGCAGACAAAATGTTTTCGTTCGATTTGGTAGTATCTAACTGCATAGAGTCATAATCTTTACAGATAATAATACCAATAGTGATATGTACCCTACAGTTACTGTAACCTTTTCTCCGTTTTGTCTTGTTTTTGACAGTTGGTCAGCTTCCAAAGTATGTCTCGTATGAAAACAGCCAAACCTTGTTATAAATGATCTGTCACGGTTTAATTTGTAGTCCCGCAAGATCTAATGTTTGTCGGAACGAGAAAAGAAGGAAATAAACCAGCATTATTCACTTAGTTTGATTGTACTATTGTCATAGGAGATTGACAGAGTAATAGCCTAAAACGAAGCCAAGAAGTTTTTTTGTACAGAAAGTTGAATAACACAACGCATAATCCAGGCTTCATAGGACACAAACATCTGTTTGAGGTTTAACTTTCCATCTAAATTCATGTAACATTATTAATTACTAAATATCATTACAACACGCTTGGTACCAATAGCTACTGGCGTTACTTTATTATATGATTGTATGAGTTCATTGCTGATAGAAATTATAACCCGATGCATATAAGTATTCACTTTCAGAGATAGAATCTTGTTACCATAAATAATAAATATCTAATTTCATTTATCAGTCGTATTGCTCTAAAATCGTATCTAAGCCCAACTGGTAGTGTTGAAATTTTTTTGCTTATTCTATTATACAGAAATATGATTTGGGGTTCCTATCATTTTGTTTGTTAAGTATTTACTTAATATAATAACATAGAACAGCTAATATCTACGCAATCATGATCGTAGCGGCGTCACAATTAAACATCCAGTGTGCTGACACGGAATTCAGAAGTGTTTAGCCATATCTGGATAGACAATATGGAATACAGGAAAGCACGGTTATAGTGAGCTCGGACATAGTGAATAAACAGATACAGTGAAGTACATGCACAATGTATTTATATTTCCGCGATAACTATCTTTTTTATTTCATTGCTACGGATATAGTGAAATATGGTTATAGTGGAGTAATTAATCGGGTCCCTGTATGTTCACTATAACCATGTTCTTCTGTATTCCCAAACAGGCGGAAGTAAATTACAAGTGAGTAGATAAGATCAACAAAAAGGCAATGGACAGCTTCACCAATGAGTTTATGTATACATACAATCGTGAAATGGGATTACTTTACAAAGACACGTGTTCTTTGTCTCCATTATTTGAATTCATCGTTCTGTTCCGTTAACAATGGTTCATGAAAGCAGAGATGTATTTATTGATGAAAGTGTCATTAGAGTCAGCTGTGTCTGTGAACGTTTCTTGAATTGCTTCGCATCTGACATCATTAACAACATGATACTCACATCTGTGACTGGAATTTAATGATATTAAATTGACTGTGAAACGATCCCGGTTGTTACTTTAATTAAATGTTTTCGTGTTTGCCACATGTTTGATGATGTTCCAAACCACCCGTGGGCATGTTCTTACAATCTTTATACCCAAAGAGACATCCCTATGCCAGGATACAATACAATGGCTTACTTTGAGAATTACGTAATACATAATGGAATGACCAAACATGCCTTACTTTTTATGGTGCACTTTGATATGCTAAGAGTTGATGAATTAAATTAATCAACAAGTGATTAATCCATTGTGGTATTGTTCATTACCATGCACTCATTATGTACCATTCCGTTACTGACACTAGATTCTATCTCATGGCATTATGAGTGTTTAAAATAATCACGCATGTTTTTCAATGATTAAATGTCATGACTGAGTAGAACTGAAATATGAGATACTGGTATATCCAGATATTAGTACGTGTCATCATGAAAAATGTCCACGACGAATTACTTAGTCTTAAGCAATGAACTCAGTTCTCCAGCGTTTGTTCATTGCTTGCTTCAAAACACATGTTTGTTTGTCATCTCATAAAGTCACTTAGTCTGAACGCAGTTAACCTGTAAGTCTAAAAGTAGAACCGGAATTTCAATCCAAAGTATTCTATCCTCTGACTTCGCATGTAATTGATGAAATTGATGATATAATATTTAACCTATTGATTGAAAAAAAATGTCAATGTATGCAATCCGGTCTATTTACCGCTTTGTAAAGCTTTTATTGCATTTAATAAAATAATTTGGACCTGAATTTTGATTATACTCTACTGTTGCATCCAAAATTACAAGGTTTGATTAATACTTAAAATAAATCCTCTATAGTATTATCTTATACCATTTATGGCCGTCTCGTTTTAGTGGCCCACTTTATTTTTAGTACCATTAACAGTTATTATTATTATATATTTAGTTACATCATAAATGACGCTCACATCGTCTACGATAACAATGAGGCAACCGAGTTGTTGGTCGAGTTGTTTTGGTCTCGGACTGGTAATCATTAGCACCACTCTGCTATGCGTTCGAATCCCAACCGGGACCAAATTTCACATTTAACGACGCTGCCCAGTTTGCTTCCGGAACGTCGATGGTTCTACCTAAGTGTTCACCAAGTGTCTTCCTCCATCGTTAAGGCAAGGCTGTCACAAAACCCCTGGCTGTTGATGCGATTATAAACCCCAGTGAAAAAAAATTATAATAACATGGTATTCTATTACACGTAACGCTATAGATAGATCTAATCTATGTTCTAGGTTGTTGAATTTACCATAAAAGGAACATAAAACTATCCGACTTGATTTATGGGGTTCATCGTACAATGTTTTATATATAACTAACTAGCCTAGAACTTTTCGTAGACATAGAATTAAATTTGCCACCTAGTTCCAGAGTCCGTCCTGGATTACCATGAATATTAGATTAGTTTTGTCTTTGCTGTTATATCTATGGACCCTGTGTCGGTAATGTACAATGTATATCTATAAATAAAACATGAGAATAAATGTGCTACTCAGATCTGGAATCTTTAATGTTTTTGCTAATGTTTAATGATCACATGCAATATTTGTATAAAATATTGTTTAAAGCGCTAAGGGTGTGTATTTATTAGGTTAAACATTTAGTGTTACAATAATTATGTCCCAATGTGTATATTGTTGCTAAGTATAGATGTGAGCATACGTATATTTATACTTAAAAGTGAGTTGTCTAATAAATCAAAGTGATTTTTATTATGAATCTTCAAAAAGCCCTGCCTAAAAGCCTTCTTTTTTATCCGGGACCAATATACCCTGCATAAAATACTAAAATTATTTCATGCAGACTTGTTACTAAATCAAACTCAACTTTTTACAATTTAACCATACTTACTAGTATATTTAATTAATGCATGGTGTTTTATTCAACACCATTTGTTGTCGTTTATAAATAGAATTCTCAATGTTTCTCTCTTTAGTAAATTAGATCAAACTTCACACCACACTGAGACCTCGTTAGGAAGATAATTTAGAACATGTTTCTACCTCAAAAGTTGGTTCCGTTTTGGATTTCAGTTCGTGACGAGTTGGTTTGTTATTCTGATTGAACTAATTATGTTTGTTGAGAATCAATATAACCTTATAACTATAGTTACGATAGGAAAAATAGGGGAAAATGAAAATATTGAAATGAGACATATTTCACAAAAAAATGTAGAACTTAATGATTAAAACAGCATAACCTCCTTCGTTTTTTTTTTATATTTATGAGTATAAAATTGTTGATTGTAATCCTTGAGAAGAAAAACATCAGCCGTCAACGAGATTTTTATTTTAAGAACTCTGATTTATTTTAATAAAACACAGGTCTACAGACAATTATTTAACCATCTGTGTCGAGTTTTCTTTATTTTGTTGTTTTTAAACAATAATAAACTTAATGACGAAGAGAAAGTTTGAGCTGCCCTTTAAACAGTGGTGCTGTTTTATAACGGATTATCAAAAAAAATCAAACAAATTGACCCCACATTTATGACATGCGATCGACAACCTACCGCATCGATGTGTGTACAAAAAGGATGACACACCATAACTCTGATATTCAAATGACGACCACAAAACCACCAAAGAACACAGAGCGTACAACCTTCATCTGCCAACACACAAAAACACATACAGATGAACATCATCAACACAGTGTGTTAATTTCGGTCTAGCAAAAATGTAGTATAATGAAGACGACTGGAATATTACTTTATTCAATACGTGAAGATCATATATGTACATACAGTTAAACTTCCACCTTGTATTTTATAGGACTATAAAAATGTGATTGTACACGCTTGGTTGATTACCAGGTGGACCTTTAATATATTTAATCCAGCATTGACTTGAATGCTCGTTTTTTGTACAGTTGGATTATAAGTATTGCAATACATAAGAATCAATTCACTCGTTTGGGCTGTTATAGGGGGGCGTTTAGAAATTCAACTCAGTGAACTTGTATATTCAGTGTACACATGAATGTCTGCTACATAACCAAGCACGTATGTGTCGTTAATAAATATGTAATTGATCCTCGGGAAAAATCAAGAAGAGAAAATACAGACAAATCAATTAATAGAACTCTTATTAAGCATAAAACTTTGTACATAACAGAAGTCGAACAGGAAACGCTGGAATGAAAATGATTGATTGAAAACAATAAAATGTATTTAACAAAAACAAAACAATGTTGTTGCGGTTGTGATATGTGTGGGAAAGGGTTTGATTTGTTGGCGTTTGCCATTTCCTGAGAAACCATTGTTACTTTCTATATGTAGATAAAAACTCATAAGGATACGCTACTTTTGTGTATTTCAGATAATTCAGTGTGTTCAACTATTTACCAAGTTTGACCGAGAAACATTAGAGATTATCTCCCTTTATCTGGTTGGGGTAGAGGCGTTGTTGTTACCGCATGCCCTATGGATACTGAGCAGACGATATAGACATGCTCTTGTGTATCAGTGGCAGATTTATGCTCTCAGAAACAAGGAGCATGAGGAAGACGGTACGTAAGATAAACTATTTACTTTACTTTCATCATGCTCATAGTTCATTATTGAACTTCATGACTTTAGACCGTATTTCTGTAGTATGCCAGCTGGCAGTTGGTCGAACTGATCTCGTGTATTCTGTGCATGTATGTACATAGTTCTCTGCGCGTAATGGCCAACATCTCCAAATGGGTGATCAACGCACGAGGACGAATGTCTTATATGTTATGACTCCAACAAAATTGTTATCAAGAACTGGCACCGAACATTGGTTCGAAGTCAGAAACCAGTGGTCCGTGGACCTAGCGATCTATCATGGCTGTATAAGTATGAATATATCCATCGTACAAATTAATACCTATTGTGTGAGGGAAGGACAACAACGCAATTATGATAAAGGCCTGAAAATATCAAGTCCACAAAAACGGTTAGCAAATTCACTTTAGTAAATGTAACATTTCCCAATCATTACATTCATACAGTGAATAAACCGATTCTGTCTGGAGAAACCTGCATCAATGTCGAATCTTGGACATTAAATTCTGTTATTTAATGAATAGCATCGCGTGTGAATGTCAGTCTAAGCTAATAGATGTAATAAAACACGAGGTTTTATAACTAAGATGTATTAAGTAGCACTAAGCTTCTTTGCACCAATGATAGCAGTTCGATAGCAAAGCGCAAAAAAACAATATAGAGCAATAAACACAACTTGTGTTCTCTTCTAAAAGTTAGTTACGTAAACACATCATCTGGCTTTAAACCGTACAATATTGCGCTCTCATATCTGGTTTTAGATTCTTTCTTTACCTTAACAATATCGTAAAACATTTCTCTTTTAGGACTTTGACATGTCCACCATTAGAAATTCCGCTACTTTCTATTTTACTTTGTTAGATTCAAGTTTTGACTTTGCAGTAACCGTATTCACTTGATTGATGTATCGCTCGGAGCAAATACTGTAAAGTGTTCATGTTTCACCTTTGTGATGTATTTTATTTTATTTTCAGAGCCATATTCATGTACACTCCAATCATATTCTCAAAGAGAAAGGGACCGTTTGTCTGTGGTTCCATCTCGGCCGTCATCTACTATTGGACGAGCAGGAGGTATTAGCGCATCTGGAACACTCCGGTCGATCAAATCGGAGGCCACACCTCGGGACTTCCGCCAAGCAAATGGTCAAACACGTGCTCACGTGCATACAATATTTACTGAAGAACGTGAAGCGCGAACTCCAGACCCTGAACCACGCCCTAATGGAGTGATTACAGGTGAGGTCCACGTCGAACGCCCGCCATCCTTGTACGACGAAAGACCAGTCGATATTCCAGAGCTTGAATATCAAAGACACTCACAAACACTTGCAATGGGTACGAGTGTCATCAGGCATCCTTCAAATGCGTCCAGTAATGGCTCGCAACATTCACATCGACTTCCGCTTCCGAATCCTAGATTGGAAGTTACTCGGTCTTCGTCGGGACGTTCTCGTCGTGATTGGAAAGAACAAATGCGCAAGAAACATTTACCACCGATTTTTGTAAACGAAGGATATGAAGCAGGTGATAAATCTCCGGTTGTGGATGTCCAGGAAATCCCAACAGTAGCTAAAGGGATACCAGCTAATGCAAGTGGCAATGCTCTAAATTATTATATGTCCAGTGATTTCCATCCTGACTATCTAACAGATAGTTTACCAAGATTAAAACAAGTTCCATCGACTGAAAGTGAGCAAGGAGAATCCTATACCACTTGTGATATCGATGAAGTACTTGATTCAGATTCAATTACAGATCGTCAATTAGTTAATGCTAAAGCAAGAAGTGCTCTCACGTACCATCATGAGAATATAGGAACAATGAGCAATTCCAAACCTTCTAAGACGAGATGTGATATACATGATGGTGGGCGAAATTCAGGAATTTACAATACATTTGATGATTTAAGTAAAATATATTTACGCGATGAATCTGAAATAGAAATGACAATAAGCGACATTCCCATTGATGATGCTGATGGAAATATTAATTATCAATTACACGATGCTACCAATAAAGTAACATCTTTTAATTATGACAGTCGCAGACAGATGTCTAGTTTTAAGCCCGAACAATCTGAAGTCTTGTCAAAACCTGTCGTGAAAACTTCTAGCCGGTTAGATCAGCCAACACGTGTTCGGAGTCCATTTATTGAAAACAAAGATGTCTATACAGCGACAACTTCATTTGGAACGAATCCTCATAAAGGTGTAAACTATCAATTGGAAAAGAATGATTCTATTCGTTCTAATCGTACGTTTGAGCCTTTTGCGACACGGATGGATATTAACAAACACATTCCAAAAAGAACATACCAAATGGCACCAATGCCGAATGTGATATGTGTGAACGAAGGAAAATTTCAATTGGAAAACGAGTCGAAACGTCAAAATACTCCTGACTCAAACATCGAACTTGAACATTCAACAGGATTTCAAGTGTCAAATATGTATCCGGATGTTATAATTCAGGATTCAAGTGGAGGTATTCAGAAACAAAACACTAGTATTGATGATGAGAATGCTAGTTCAGGAAGCAACAGTAGCGTAACTGTAAGTCCATGTAAAGGTGAGCCACGGCATAGACCTTGGATGGACGATATTGACTTTCAAAATGACGAAAATTCAGAACTAAATGAACCTCTGGTACAAGATTCAGATACGGATACTCTACGTGATTCACACAACAGTGTTGATTTACGATTCTCCATGAACTATGATATAAGGAATCAAGGTTCATCCCATAGTGAATTATCTACTCCGGTGTCATCCATATTTGATGAGGAAACTGACAGAGGATTTGAGGAAGCCTTAGAATTACACATTAGTCCAGGTGCCAATGTATATGGTGGGGTCGGACTCTGTTTTGAATCAATCAAAGAAGAACCAGAAGATCTTACAAGTTCTGGTTCAAATCCTTTCCTTGATAGCGTTTCAAATGATGATGAATTTAGGACTCAAGCTGTTATTTCTAGAAGTTCTAATAATTCAAGAACATCTAGTTCAGCGAGTGTAAGTGATAATCCATTCTCAAGCAGTCCTATCCGATCACAGAATAAAGATAAAACACGAACACCGGAAGTTTATCAAGCAAAAAACGTCGAGATGACTAACGCGGAAGAAGCTGAAACTGAATTCGGTGATTCGGGGTTTACATCTGGATTGGAAAAGGGTAACCTAAGTGATTCTTCTAGTCATCAGGAAATTACTCCGCGTGGACGAAATAGTTCCGGAAGAAATAGTCCATGGCCTGACAAAGAGTCTAATACTAACTTACAAATGCAATTTGAATCAAATTTTTGTAGTGATAGTTCATTTAATAAACAAAGTTTCAGTCCAAAAACTGGTAACAATTCAACAAAAGTAAGTCCATCTAGCAGTGGAAAATCAGACGAAGGTTCGAAACCAATGCATAAAGCTCTCGAAGCATTGAAATTAGAAACAAGACCGCAGCCTGTCCGGGCAAAATCATTTGAAAGATCTCCAGCACAACCTAGAAAATCTTTACGTCGTGGTCATTCTTTTGAAGGTATGAAAATGGATGTGGAACCAGCCTATTTCTAGAAAACATCATTAATTGAATCAATTGTCTGACAAGTGTGGCTAACACAAGTGGTCAATTTTTCTATGTCCATTTTCGAGTACTGTAAAGTCAGATTGCGAACAGAATTGCCGTCCTTTTTTTCAGATGAAAAGTAAGTGTCAGCTTTTGCCATGTCAGGACGAGTTCATTTATTGTTTGTTTATTGTGTTTATTAGATTTTATTTATGAGTTTAATGTGGATATCAGACGAGTATATAGAAGGTATGGTGATAAAATATGTAAAACATGGAAAATATAGTTTTATGAATATTATGTGCGCATTTGTTGTTGAGTTCACATGAGTACCTTATAGATTTATCTGCCCCTCCGCTCGTAAGACCGCGTATAGCAATCAAATACAGCCAAACCTGTGTTTGCGATCACTTCTGAATAAAGACCACCCTGTGAATAAAGGCCGTTATTTGAAAAACTGTCTCTGATTATTTAGAACTAAGTGACATCCGAATAAAGTTAATCTGCCAATAAAGGCCCCATTTTGTCTTTCCCATAGATGGCCTTTTGTTCACAGGTTTTACTGTAAATCATCGATGTCACGCGTTTCAAAGCGATGTTATAGTAACCAAAGCCACGGTGCCTTGAGTGTCTGTCGTGCAATGTGACATTTGATAAATGTAACAATACAACATGGTTGTAAACCTTGTCATCTCGCTCTTGATTTATATATAGCGTCAAGTTTCAAAGAGGCTCTACATTACACAATCCAAGAATTAATCCTCCTAGGCTCTTGGCGTATTGATAAAATTTCCCAACCAACGTGACAAAGAATTTCGCACAAAAAAATTTACTGTAAAATATAGAAAATCCATTTAAGAGGCGTCAATATATCTTACGAATGAAGAAAACATTTAAAAGACTGTATATTTAAGGGCAAATTAAATAACAAACATATATGATTTAAGACATTTGAACAAATGCAGTATATCATGAAACATTCGTAATTCGGCTTTCCAAACTTCACACTCAACGTAAAGCTACCAGTTTTGCCGTCTTGTGATTTGTTTTAAAAGTAATATTTTTTGGTAAGGAAATCGTCAGCCATACTACAGTGTGTCTCATATGTCCGACATCCGCTACATCTATACATTAATAAGGTAACACATGGTACAAAATGATACTTTTAATCGTGATACATTTTTCACTTTATTGCAATTTATATTCTGTTTAAATTGTAAAAGAACTTATTTTCTACATTTCATGTGGTCATATCAAATCATTCGACACAAAATAAATATATCACGGTGTTGCTTGCAATCACTTCACTTGACTAAAAAGAATAAGCATACATAGTAGTATCCCCTGATTAATCTAGTAAGGGAGACAATCAATGCGAGAAATTAGTCGTAAACAGGTTCCCGTTCCATGTTTCAGTGCAACGAAGGCAGACTGAGTCATCGGGAACCAGTTTAAATTTGTTGATGAAGCTTATCCCGTATAACGTTTTATCCACCTCCTGTAATCTGCTACGCGTGTAAATACAGCAGGGTGATATTCGGGTCGTACTTTACTGGTGAAACTCGCGATGCCAACTTGTATCAATTGTCCATAGTAATCCTCACATATCAAAGGCCCGCCACTGTCACCCTACAAATATGGTGTTAGAAAAATTTAGAGATATATAATTTTTAGGATAAAATTAAAATATTCATTACAATTACATATATTTGAGATGGCAATACGTCGTAATTCTACAGAAGCCGGACAGGCAAAAATGACCAAGAATCATGGTAAAATACAATGCATATAATCATATATTTTCAAGTTTTTAAAAACAGTCAAGTGCGTTGTAATCATAAAATACCGTTTGTTCAGTATGAAACTGGGGAGCAATGTGAAACCGGGACATCTTTCTACTGATGTTATGTATTTAATTCGGAATGTTTTTGCACCATAGTTGGTAGCAACTTCTGAATGAAAACAAACTTGATAATTTCTCAATAAAAATATCGACATATAAAATTGAACTGCAACAAACACAAGCAGTCAAATTATTCGCGAAGATAAGGGACGTAACTCTAATGGATGTTTTTAAATTTTAACGACGAGTTACCTCCCTTCAGACAATGATGATGCGGAAAAAGCTGCTCATATTCCTTATTTAAGTAAATATATACATGGAACATTATATCAAGCAATGGTTAAAAACAATACACCGTACCGGACAGATTCCGGAGTTATCTGTGTTGGAGCCCGCACAGAGACGACCGGAATTAGATTTGAAATCGTACGTATTTTCACAAACCGAGCTCTGTAGTATTGGAATTGATATTGAATTAGCATATCTCGATATGTCTCCGCCTGAAGGTAAAGAAATTACATAGAAGATAAAAAAAATTCAATCATATTGAATTCTTCTTCACTGGGATAAATGCCGTTTTTCAACACTTTTTTTGGTCATCTACGGCGGCCGGTTCACCTAATCAGTTTTCCTGGACTGCATACTAACCAGTACTAACTTACACTTACGCAAAAAGTCGGCAATTTCTCCCCATATGGAAGAAAATTGTCATTCTTGTCAAATATTCATAGAAAGGTATGACCTGCCGCGACCGGGATTTGAACCCGTATCGCCGGGTTTATAAGTCCTGCGCACTAACCACTGGATCCCGGTCGCGGCTACCGAGCAAACTGATACCCTATTACTGATTTTACTGTCACACGAAAATGTTTCCGATGTAAATTAATACATTAAAACGTTCCCTATTTTGGGGTTTAGAAGCGTTGATCGATTACCAGAACTATTAACTGTAAAACATTATAAGATATACATGTACGTTAATCTCATTTGGACTATATTTTCTTTCGTAGACAATATAACAGACAGTCTTACCATGAAAACTCACGCGGTTGTGCGTTAATGAGCACATATTGTTTCTCAAGTTATTTTATAGAATTTTGAAATAATAACAGTGTTCCTTATTGGGACTAAATTCTAAGCCATTCAATATGACATTTATTAAGCTTGAAGTCATTTTAAGAGGCATTTTTCACTCTTTTGTGGCAACTAAAATGAATGTCATTACAGTAGAACCTTTCTAATCGGAACTTGTTCGGACAGACAAATGTGTTGTGTTCGTACCAGAGAGGTTTTCGGAATACAAAGATTCCGGATTTTTAAGTTTTTTTTTTAGTATCACATATATCATAAAAAGTCGGGTCAAGCAGGCGTACTCGGTTTAGAGAAAATTTCGAATCGGTCAGGTACGGGTACGGATTAGAGAGGATCGACTGTACTAAAAATGACATACGTTTCGTAAGATATAGATGTTCTTCCCTGAAAATTGGTCGAATATTTTTCGTTTGTGATAATGGGCTTCCTGACAAATACCATTTAAAAAAATCTTACATACAAAGACAAAAGTCTTAAATGAACTCACCCGACTTCGTGCAACCGAATCCATACACGTAACACGTGTTCCCTACACGTGGGAAGTTTATAGAATGAAAATATTCCGCGAGTTTTATACTCTGTACGTGTTCAAAACTAGATGGTACCCGGTCTTCAAGTTTTACTAAAGCTATGTCGTTGTGCCACAAATCTAAAATAAATGAATGGAACTCGTAGATATACGCATAATTAACGTATTATTAGCGTATTTATAAACTGTTTATTCTGACCAATTGTCAACCCAATTCATAAAGAATGCGCACCTATGCGCACGGTCCCATCTATAGAGTATTTTAATGAACATCTCTATTGTAATAGGAGGAAGAAAGTAAAATTCCCGGTGCAGGGCTTGAACCCGCGACATTCTGCTTTCAAATCAGCTACTCTATCAACTGAGCTAATCGGGCAGACGGGCATACAAACTACTATAAACACACATATATTATACATACAGCTCTGTTACGCTATAAACAAGCAGTTGCGGGTGATTTCTGCATTTTGAATCTGCCCGGTCACTTGACCAACTTTTTGGTAGGTAGGTCACAAAACTTTTGCATTTTTTTCTAAGCATATCCTTTGAGACGCAAAAGAGACCAGAATATAAATATTACGTGGTAGCAATTGTTGTGATTTTGCTTTTAGAAACACAAGGGCCGACGCCAAAACAAGTCGGGTAACCGGAAACACGACTTTTGTGCTCTGGTCTAATCTTAATCACGCAAGCATTATTATATACTGTTAAACAATGAAGAAATGTCTAAGAGAGTAAAATGATTTGATTCCTCAAAGTCACAAATCAATGCTGAGAGATACTTAACTTACCATTTCTATTATAACCAGGGTATATAATAATTCTCGACACATCCATATTCCAGAGTCTCCAGTCAGCTTTATCTAATGTACGTCCAAGCAAATCCATGATTCTGTCAGCGAAGGCGACCTAAAATCAAACCATTCGTGCATTAAAGGGCTGTTTAGAAAGTTTTGAGAAACATTCAATGGACTATATCCATTATGCTTTCGAATACAATGTCTAAATTACAAACATGTACATGTATAATGTATGTTCTGATATTATATAAATATATTGACATTTATGATTCCGCTTCTTAGTACAAAATCATGCTATTTACGGAAGCACATTGAATATCGCCGAGTGGTTATGGTCGCTAGTTATAAATCAATAACCATCTACAAACCGTTATGAGTTCGAATCCCACCCGGGACCAAATTTTACGTACGATGAAATCGTCCAACTAGCTTGTGGAGGGTCGGTGGCTACCCAGGTGTCTTTCATCGTTAAAAGCTGAAAGAAGTCTCCAAATGATCTAAGCTGTTGGTACAACGTTAAACCACATGACAAAAAAGTTCAATACCTTCAAATCTATCGCTGCCAATCTAACTGTCCACGAGTCAACATCTCTTCCTCCGTTACTAAATATAAAAAATGACAGCATCATCTAAACTCAATTAAACTAAGTATCATTACGTATTATTGGTTACGAACACTATTGTAAGAAACACAGAAATTGTGAGGTTGCAGTTAATTACCAAAACAATTACAAATGGTAAGCTACCACAAGAAAAAAAAACAGACTGCTTTATTCATACGTCAGTTAGAACACGAGCACTGTCACATTTTAAAAAAGTTTTCTTACAGATATTTGGAGTACAAATTATCTTAAGAGTACAGTTATTTTTAGGCTAACTGGTGAAAACTCTCTCACAATATTGTCAGCACTAAGATATACCGCGATATGATAATAGCGAAATAATTATAGGAAATGTTAATAATGGCCGATTCAAAGTACTGGCAGTACTGTTACTGTGCAAACTCGGACTGTGTTCTACTTTCATTATACCATCAAAATGAAATGTTTTTAAGACAGTAGCAACTTAAAAGCACGATTTCTTTAAAATACATCTTGGTGTAGCATTTTGAATCGGACAAGCTGTCGAAAACAACAAACTGGATGTCACGTGGTTCTTATACAAGGAGAGAGAGGGGGGGGGGGTAAGAGGGATAAGTTTCTTGCTAAGGTTTGGCACTTACCCAAAATCAAAACAGTGTGCCGCTGTTAGGATCCATCTATCATTCAACAATGTTCCACCACAATGCACATGCCGATATCTGATCGGAATTATACCAAACAATTTCTCTGTGACAATCTCACCGTGAAGGGATACTAACCAGGGCCGATCACCCCTGTGAACATGTGAACCCCCAATCACACGTTTTGGTCGGGATAATCTGTTTGAACCTACAACAAACCGTGAGGCGGAAAATTGGAATTAATAGCAATATAAGAACAAAAGTAGTGCATTAACTGAACAGAAATATTGAGACTACCTTCCGGCCCCAAATATCGGTCGTCATAATGAGGTGGTCTCACAATCCAGTAGAATGATCAGGGAGTTATTGAAAACCGGTTCGAAAATAAGCGGTCGTTATAACAAGGTAGTCTTAATAATGAGGTGGTTATTATGTGACGTTTTACTGTGTTGGTCAAACTCAGAAAAGAATTGATTGGGTCTGTTTCTTTTTCCAGTTCACTCAATAAGTTAACAGGAAAAAGCGTCCAGAAATGAGGTCAATTTGTTGATATTAATATCGCTTGATTTCAATGTAAATAAATCTATTGAACATTATCTTATATTTTTATCATTTGAATAAAATACCATCAATGTTTGCCAAAACTAATACATGCGTTGTATACTCGTAAAACATATTAGAATTTTTATTGGTTGTTTTGATGATATATGGAGGCTTCTGCGTTCTAGTGGATATAGTCTCACACTAGTAATCACTAGGACCTCACCGCTGTGAGTTTGAATCGCATCCGGGACCAGAAAAAAAATCACACGTGAAGGAGCAGTCCAGCTGGCTTACAGAAGGTCGAGGATCCTACCCAGGTATAAGCCTGGGATCTTCCTCCACTGTTCAAACCGGAAAAGTCGCCTAATGACCCTGGCTGTTGGTGCGACACTATACACTTAATGAATTATTTTAATATTTTACAATAACATATCCGGTGATGTACACTTTCATGTTTCATACTGTATCAGCCCAAAAAATCAATTTATTTAAGAAAAAATTGTGGCAAAAGAAGCATTTACTCATTACAAGCCATGGTTTCTTTCGCAACAATGTTTTCAAAAGTCGTTAAAAGTATCTTATAATAAATAAAAAATCAAATAGAAAACAGAACTTACCATCACAGCTCTGAATGACGAAACAACACACAATCAAAGCTACGTTCAACATCACTTTAATATGCATGACTGCAAGTCATTTCATTCCAGGCTCCTGGTTCAATGAATTGTTATCCAAACGTATCATCGTGCTTTATAGTCATTGCTGAAGTGTTCTACACTTAACTAACACAGTTTTATCACAATTAAAGCACGATAAAGGATAATTTTGTATATCAAACACTATAGTATAATTATATTAAACCTATGACAATAACAAATATATAATCTTTGTACCAGTGTCAAGCATTGCACTTAAAGCAAATGAGATTCCTGAATGAATTCGGAAGTACCACTTATACTATTTCCGTCTAATGACTTTAATCTCATTGTTTTTTTAGACAAAACCTGCATTTTTATATAAGCCTTGCCCCCGTGCATTCTCGACATAGATAATTGACCGAGATAGTATCAGACTCTCAACTTATTAAAGGAGTTTGAACATCACATGTTTTTATGGTGATGAATTACGTCCTGAGTTTTCACAGATGATGGCTACCTTATACAAAGAGAAACAAAGAGACATTTTGAAGCAGCTATCTTGTACTATGAATATAGACAACTAGGCTATAGAATGAAGCAAAATACAAAATTAAAGTTTTCGAACAAACAGATTAGTGAGCAACGGCAATCATTTTACCAACAAAAATGTTAAAAATAGACAAAAATAAACCAAAGATTACTGATGCCTGAAAGTCAAGATAATCTGAAAAGTATAGAAGTCACTTTTAATCCAATAATATACACTTACACATGATAAAACTGATAGTTAACTATATCATATTTCGCCTTATTATATAACAATGACTAATGTTGAGGCATCTTATCAATACTTTATCAATATGAAATACCCACAGGCGATAAATTTTCCTGACTGTCAAAAGTCAAAATGACCATAAATCGAGTTTTTCACAAAATCCGTATCACTTCGGTATTTTCCGCAAATCGCCGAAGTGGTCATTAAAACTGGTCATTGGATGTATGTATACTTGAAGCGACTTTAAATGATACAATTGTTTTGCATCAATTTTGGGTTATTCTTTGAACTAAACGGAAAACGAATGTAACAAACTGCCTGGTATAACATATTTGTTTCAAATTTGGAGTTTATTAAAACTAGTGAGTTTGAAATTATTTGATAGAATCAACAAAAAATCCTTAACCTGGTCAAATAAAACTTAAATAACATTTCAATAACACATGATATAAATTTGATCATCAAGAAAACGATTGAGATTCAATCCAGTTTGAAACTACAGAAATGAAACAATATCCGGTTCTCTGTAGATAAAAAAAATAAATTTAATCTCGCTACGCACATAGAAATTGATGACAAGCGCTAAAGGGAGAAAACTACACATAAATATTGTTTTTTTATGTTTTTATATGACATTATCATTTGGGGTTAACGCCGTTTTTCAACAATTTTTCAGTTATGTACAGCTACAGGTTCACATAACCAGTTTTCCTGGACTGTATACTAACCAGTACTAACTTACCTTTCCACAAGGAGACGGCAACTTCTCCACATATGGAGAAAAATGGACATTCTGGTCAAATATCATAGAAGTGTATGACCTACCGCGACCTGAATTCGAACCCGGATCTCCGGGTTACCAGTCCAGCGCACTAATCACTGGACCACCGCCGCGGCCTCTACACGTAAATATCGGATTGGTAAATTGTATTATCAATAAATATATTTTAAAAAAGATGATGGACAAAAATGTGTAATTGTAATTGTCGATCTTTAGTTATATGTAGTCATTATCTCAAGTGTAATTGCGTTTGTTGTACTTTGGTTATTAACAAGGCCATTCTGTTTTTTATTTTATTTTGTTAAGCGTCAACCTCATTTTGCAAAGGCTAGCTACCCATTAAAACACACACACTCGCACAAACTCATTATGAAAAATAAATCAATTTTCTTGACTTTTACAGAAATATCAAAACGTATTAAAAAGAACGACAATCAACTGACTTGTTTAAACTCAGAAAATAGAAATGTGACACTGTATCCTACACTAGAATGCTAAAACAACAATTTAAGAATTAACAAAAGATCGCAATTTCAAATAAAAGTCCGCTTAAAACATGATTTGCAAACCACAGTCGTTATTCTTGGAAGCTTTAGAATCCAATTACGTAACCATAAACTTGAAAAAAGTGGTGTTTTTTTGTTTTGGGTGACGGAGCTCAAAACCTTGGTGCACGCGGACACTTAACAAAATAATAAAACAGAATGGCCCTAATCAAAGTACGTCAAATAAATTTTGTACAATTCGAAAATATCAGTTGAATTTACCATTTCCACCATCACGTTGTCAAAGTAGTCCATGCTTTTTTAATGAATTGATTAGATATTAATCATTCAATACAGCTGATCATTTCAATAATGAAATCACGTGTTTGTGTGCGTGTATTACATTGTTATAATATTAAATATTTTGACACGAATTCTTTGTTGAAGCACTTCTAGTGCAAATTAATAACTGCGTGTTTTTCATGAGTAAAAGCAAACCTACATCGTGTAATTGATCCTTTGTGGTAAAGCAACGAAGTGCAATATAGTGTTTATATACTAATAACCATTTATAACTACGTATAATATTTGTATCATACAAAATGTTCGTTTTCATATTCTAATAAATAATAATACCTTTTAACAGTTTTGTATAGAGTCTAGACACAGTGCCTTCAAAGTAAAAAGCATTGATAATAATTGTAAATTCTATGCAACACGAGATCGTTTGAATGTCCCATTAAGTATTTTAATGACATTAGAAATAAAACATTATCTTATTATTTGTATGTGTGGTTTATATGACACACGTTTTATGTATTGAACTACAAAATCAATTCAATTTTAAAGTTAATAATTACATTTAAAATCAAGCCCACAGGAAGAAGAGTATAAATCTAAGTTATTGGGAAGTTGACAAATCAGTTAAATCATATAATAAGTCGTTCAATTATTACTTTCACTGTAGAAGAGAAGGTGACTGGAAAAAACTTAGTGTATATAAAAATGCACTCATGGATATAAAGTAAAACCTCACTTAATGATCATCTCAACATATTGATATAACGACCACTCATTTTCAGACCGGCTTTCAATTATTCCCATATGATTCAACTCGATAACGAGACCACCTCATTATTACATCCGAGTTTTCGGGTCTCGAAGTTGATCTCAATATCGGGATTTACTGTGTAAGCAGTAAGTATGTCTCCACAGCACGTAGTTGCGTTTTATTCGCAACACGGTCGATAACATTTTTACATTCAAATTGCATTCTAACATTTAATTTCAATATTAGCTTTGTATAAAGTTCGAATCGTTTGTTCTCATATTGAACAGCGGGAATCCAATTTGTACATTCAATTTGTATACATGATAACGGCGATAAGAATAATGCGTTTAGTTCATGAAAACTATACGTCACACAAAAAAGAACGAGACATCCGATACTTTACGCAGAAATATTGCTTAGTTCTTATACGGTACCCTTATTTTTACCATGGTTGGGCTAAAGACCAGTATGACTAATCGGTCGCATTATGAATCACAGAAAGGTATCACTGTATGTTTATACTATACGATGTCTAATAGACATATGAAGATAAGTTACATTTTACAATTAATTAATTAAAATAATAATTGGTTAAGGAACTGAGGTGTTCATTTCATTTACAGTAAAATTAACGTCTATTAACGGACAGTCGTGGTTTTGGTGAAAGGAGTCCTTAATAGCCGGATGTCCTTGATAGTGGAGCTCATTTGTCAGTTGAAGTATGTGTGTTCTTCTCAAAAACTGCGCCTAATACTGGGGTGTCCGTAATTATGGGGTGTCCGTGAGGTGAGGCTTTACTGTATTCCGTATTTTCCGGTTATGTTCGGATCTCTCGTATTATACATGCGCCAGTCGTCAATTTAATAAGTAGGAAAATCTTAAAGTAGACTGGTATAGCTACGTGTAACTCAATGTCATATCATAGCGGATTATCTGGTTTATAATCCACATATTAAACTTTTAATCTTTATATCACCGCTCAGTGCTAATCTTTATTCAAAATAATGTATTAATTACATGAGTTACGAACTGCAAATAAATATATGTATTTGTATATGAATATAATGTATATTGATTAGGAATGATCTCACTAATTGAAACAATATATGTGTTTATATGAGTCTGGATAGTATCATCTAATTACATGTAAGTACGCGTATTCTAATTCTTTTATTTTTACAGATAAATGGACTTTCTAATTATCGTCATTGTCAAACCAACATAATCATATGTATAAATCTGTTTGCCTGTACTTTGCCAAAGATAACAAGTGAATTAATAATAAATGGTTTCAACCACTTTAACATTATTTCTCAATTATTATTGTATATTCATTAGATACAAAAAGAGTATAGAAGTATAATTTTATTATCTTCTATTTCTAAACTGTTTTGTACGTACTTTTGACCGAGTCGTTGATTCCTTTGTAATCTGGACTGGTAATTTGGAATGTGATACTAGTTTTGAATGTTATGATGCAGGCTGGAGTAGTGGGTTCTGCGTGATTCAGACTGGTATAGTGTATTGTGTGTAATACAGACTGGTATAGTATGTTGTGTGTGTGTGTGATATAGAATGGAATATTAAATTGCGTCTGATACAGGTATTAATAATATTAATTGAGATATATAGATCGATGCTGGGACCAACATAAGTCAATCTAAAACAATTTATTTTCAAATCTAAGTTGGTATTGAAATAGAAAAAAATGAAATAAAAAACCTTCAAATTCAATTGAAGCTGATTGCTGTGTCGAATTAAAAATGTATTGTTGAATTACGTGTTTCATATGAACACAATGATTATTGATCAACTTTTGGTTTTCAGTTTCAATTGACTGTAAATCTTACAGACATAAAAAGCAATTCACATAAACAACTGAATTGATTCAAATTGATTTATCATTTCAATGCGAGTCAAATAAACGTATTGGTTTCGACATTATAATAGATAGCATATTCTACATCGCATATCTAAGTTGTATTATCACTCCTGTTGTGGCAGCAATACTGACGAAATTCTTCTAAAAGTTCACAATTACATACAAGAATAACATTCCCATATTTCTATGCACGGATAAAAGAAAGTTTGTCCGTACTAAAAGAAAGTATCAGCCGTCCATATTTAGGTATGGATTGACTTTTCGTGTATAATTATTTTCCTATCTTGTTTTGCAATGCATGTTAACTAAACGAATAAAGTCAAAGGGTTATTTCTATTCAATACACGGTTTTAGCGAAATCTGAAGTCAGTGTTTGAATTTACGTGAATTAAATAGCTTCAGGTTGACATTTTAAATACATGTTTAATTAATTAGAGTTAAATTTCAATCGAAACTAAACAAATATAATCTTTACTGAGTGATTTGGCACCACTTAATGTTTTCTAGCGGTAGGAGTCAGATTCGTGTTGTGAAGTCCAGAATTAAATTGTCTATAATATGATGATAATTTGTGAATATGGCTACGAAAAAAGAGGTTTGGATAAATTACGTTTTGTCTTATATTGGTAATTCTAGGGCCATAATGACATAAAACCAATAATTTGTTTTTTATTGAATATTGCTGTAAAATTTACGATATTATTAATGAAGTATACATTAATGTATTGCACCGATAATGCATGTACATACAAGTGCTTTTCGGACACATATTTTCTATAGGGTAATTTTTAGTAACGCGAGTATAGTACATCTTACAGAGCGACCACCTCAATATTACGACAGATTTTTCATGATTCTAAAAGTGGTCATACTATCGAGGTGTTATTGTATGATACTTCAAAGTACTTTATGATAAACAAATTGGATTATAGTATAGAACAATAGAACACACAATAACAAAGCACTATTACAGACATCACTGCGGAGGTTAATTGAAGTCTCAAAGTCTTTTGTAGAGTGTTTTACATGTATTGGCTGTAATTAGGATATGAATGGGTATGGGGAATGAACACAGTGACTTACAGTGTCTCATTTTTAAAATTGACATCTATAGTAAACATACATTTGTGAATATACATGTATTATGTCCGGCGTATTGTGCGACAGTGTTGGGGAATGTTACTGCATGGTAAATATACAATTTTTAGGTCCTTTGCATTTTTCTGTATCGTGACGTAAAATTCGTTTAATCAAAGTACCCGCATTTATGAATAGGTTAAGGTTATATCATAAGGTTTGTGATTCATTTTTTATCTTAAGAGCAGTGCAAATATTGAAGAAGTTTTCAATCAATTGTACAAGTATGCTTCTATCAATGATTTACTTTAATCAGAAACTTCCGCTTTGTCACAGTTATTTTTACACACTGCTTCGCTTTTGAAAGGGAGTCTAATATTTCAATCAGTTATTTTACCAATAAACGTAGACATTATCTAGTGTCGTATAGAATTGTATGATACTAAACAACGGCATTTATGTTTAACTTCAAAGAGTGGCATTATTGTAATCGGTAGTTTATAAAACATACACCGGCTTAAAAGATATATTAGGAAAAGTCAATTACTCAGAGGTAAGTTTTTTTTCAAACATAATATTTAGATATCATATTTCAGTGACTGTAAAACAATACAATTTAGAGATACAACGAGTGCACGTTAATTGTAACAACTATGTGTATTGAATGGCAATTATAAAGCAAGTAATTGTATAACGAAAATGATATTTACTGCGTATATAAACCCAATTGAACTATGGTATTACAAGTATGTATTTTCAACAAATTGGGGCTTATTTGTGACTAAGGTATACCATTAAAACACGTTCAATACAAACATTGAGGATATAAATTTTAGTTTGTATCGCGACTGAGTTTACACACGGACAATCTGCTATGCTTTGTTGTAGCAGTGGACGAAGTGTTAGCATATTTTGTAAAACCAGACAGGGATTAGATTCAGCCCCATTACCAAACATGCGAACACAAACCGCTCAGTCTCCAGCACTCATGAAGTTCGCATCATCGAGCATAAAAAATGGAGCTTTGTCAGCGGACGTGACTCCTGAAAATTCAAAGGAAGCATTACCTGTGTCTGGTATTGAACCTGGGACACCGGAAGTGAAACCAGTTCAGGTAAAACACGTGCACAAAAATGCATTTATAAACTGAATGTGGAATTTCAAGGTCTCTGAGCACGCACTATTTTCGTGTTACATGTGCACACATATGTTCGTGTTCAGTGTATCAAGCACTTGGGACCTCCGTGGCTAAGTGGTTATGGTCTCTGACTAGTAATCACTGGCTCCTCACCGCTGTGAGTTCGATTTCCATCCGATGCCAGGCGAATTTCATATGTGAGGAAGCTGCACAGCGAGCTTAATGAAGGTCGGCGGTTCTTCTGGAGTCTTCATCCAACGTTAAAGCTGGAAAAGTCGCCGAATGATTCTGACTTGATGACGCGACGTTGAAATCAATAGGAAAAAGAAACAGTAATAGTATATTATAGTTAATGATGTGACGGTTGAATTCTACCGTTTAGGTTCAGATCTTGATTACGCATAAAATAGAACATATAAAGAATAAATCACTGGGTCAGGAATCAGACGTTATCTCTACACACGCCTGTGGTCTAATTTAGTCAACTATCTGCGTTTCAGT
The DNA here is from genome assembly GCA_008271625.1 of Lutraria rhynchaena. NCBI lineage: Eukaryota > Metazoa > Mollusca > Bivalvia > Venerida > Mactridae > Lutraria > Lutraria rhynchaena. Next base: position 370,712 of record VIBL01000149.1, on the reverse strand, counting down.
GACAAAATTGGACTGCAATTGAATTGAGTTGGTTTTGTATATTCATTTGAATGGCTCTCTTACAATATTATCTGGGTTTTTGCCCCGGTAAAACTGATAAAAATGTATGAAAAAAGTAGTCCACAAGTGTACGAAATACTCGCTGTCCGTGTTTGTATCATATGGATATTTAAAGGTTTGTATATTCGACTTGACTTGGTATATACTCATGATAAATGATCAGGGCACGTATACAGTCAAACCTGTGTTTGCAGCCACCTCAGAACAAATACCATCCAGTGAATAAAGGCTATTTTTTTAAAACCGTCGCTGATTATTTAGAACAAACTGACCTCCGAATAAAGGTCATATGTCAATAAAGGCCACATTTTGTTTATACGAAGGGTGACATTTCTTCACAGGTTTAACAGTACATAATTATTAGAGTAAATACATTTTTTATTTTTTCGGGTTTGCTCGGCAGTTTTCTACCGTACTTCAATTTTCCATTTATTAGGACGACATTATATTAAACTGACTGAATGTTATTTTTTAAGCTGTAAGGTCATTCGTCCCACGTTGCTGATTTGACAAATACTTGTTTAAAATACTGGCAGATCTGTGCTCAGGACAACTCATATATACAGACCACCTCGTTGTAAAAGACCAGAAGTTTATTTCCGTTACAAGCATTTTCAGTACATTTAAACCTCTGTAAAAAGACAATCTCCCGCAACGGCCACTTTTTACTCTCCCGAGAGTCACTAAATAGTCTGGCTTGACTGTCAATGGACGTTAATGCACTCCGTGGTAGAAAGCTAGACATCTCTACTGACCTTTGCAGATCCACTGTTTATAACAGCCGACTTTTAAAAATACTCAGACTAGGTCAAAGCATCTAAATTGCAGCTTTGAATTTAACATTCATTCTAAAGCGGACCTATTGTATTTAACAATAGACAACAAAAAGTTCAAATGCAAATAAATCAGATTTTGAAGTCTAAGTTGGGTCAGGCATTCATTACAAACTGTATATACAATACTGTATACATCGATGAAAACCAATTAGTCCTTTGTTGTAATTTTTGCTCGAAATTGTCTAACAAAATCAGATAAACAAGTAATAATGAAGTATTGTATATCTTTGTTTGAACTTTTGTTAACATTTAAAGTCGGAATAAACAAACACAGATGTAGATTATTGCTAACGTGAAATCTGCGTTTAAGAGACGTGAAAATTTGATAAATGACCCACTTTACGATATAAATATACGACTGTTATAAATTCACAAATAATGAACTTATTTGTGTGTCTGACTTGAACTTCCGCTATAAATAATACTTGTTTTCGTTTTCATTCTATCATAACCTTTTTATTCCTCCAAGTAGAGCGTAGTTGTAAATTATTGAACCACTTTATCATACTATAACATTACTGGGGCGGATACATGCATAGTTCGTGGAGTATGTGTGTATGGTGCACACGGTATGTGTTGATTGTTACCGTCACATAATGGTACATGAATATCTTAAACGGACTAGACTCCAGATTTATCATTTATATTTCGAAATCTGTAAATTGTTTCGCTTGATAGTAACTTAATAAACAAGTAGAGTTTAGGTGTTTGAAGGATTTAAATGCTGCGGCAGTCCATGTACTCGCGTGGTTATGGTCTCTGGCTTTTAATCACTAGCCCCTGACCGCTTTGAGTTCAATTCTGGAGCAAATTCACATGTAAGGAAGCTGTCCAGGTAGCGGTGGTTCTATCCAGGCGTAAACCTGGGGCCTTTATTCACCGTTAAAGCTGAAAAGTTTGGGCAATATTATACCAAGTGAAATGAATAAGGAGTGCATTTATTAACAACACACGCGTGGTTTTTCAGTTGTGAAATAACAAACATTTACCAATATTTTATCAGTTTATAAAGTATGGATAAGAGTTCGGTCGCGCAATAATTTAATCGTGTGAGCGTGTTGTAGACTGTTGGATTAAGAATGAACATCGGTTGCGTTAGTCTCACATAAGAAACATACTATACTTAAATTATTAGAACTTTTAGGTCGAAGAGACTGACTTTCAAGATGAATGTATTGTTCAAAATATGCTTAATAGCACTGACTAGTTTGATACAATTTCCTAATTACAAATTCTGAAAGGGGATTGCCCGATTTTTATAAAATCCTCGCCCGTTCATTACGCCATGCATGATCTAGATAATAAAATATTATAGCATGTTCTAATAATTATCAAATATTTCTAATCTGTATTGATAGCTTTGAATGTGGTTTATTTAAATGCCCACAAAATAGATTTCCGACAATTGATTCTTTTATTGCATTAGACTGAAGATCTTTATTGATTCCCTTTGTGTATTATTGTATTCATTTTGTCATACAAAAATGGTAATGTGTGTAAACAATGGATCATTGGTCATTTCATTTGGATATTGATGCGATCGGATTAATCAAGGAACAAAAATAAACCATTCAGCTTCGTTCAATTAGGAAAATCATTTTTTTTACATCTCCGGATCAAATGGACATAGGACATATATTTGTTTATAAGAAAAAGGAACTAATAAGTTTACTATAACCACAATACGTCGCCATTTAAAATAGATAAACTCGTGATAATCAGGAGATTTAGTAAAGTTTTTAACAGATTATTTTATAGAAAGTCAGTGAAGGAATTTAAAGAAGTTGGTCCAGGCTTGTGTCGACCAATATCGCGAGTCCTGTCCCCGTAAATTTCATAACAGTTCGCTACTTAGGAATACCATATCAGTACCGTAACTAACGTACGTCAATGTTTTATCAAAGGGATTCATCCTTGTCATTTCCCCCATTTATTTCATCGAGAACTCATCCGGTGCTGAAATAAAGAAGATTTTACCGATTTTGTTCGATGGTTAGAATAAAAATTGTTAAAGTCATTCCATGACGTCAAGGATTTATTTGAAACTTATTCTGTTTCAGAAAATGAGTGTCCCAGGGCAGCTGTTCGCTACCTACCCGCTCATAGAGACCTTCAAATATTGTTCGAAGTTGAAATGTTACGTGGACAACTTAGACAAATTAGATGAAGATCTTCCTGGACCCCATCCACCACCAACCAAGAAGGCAGATATATTTGATGCATCAAAGTTTCAGGAGGTCGACACAAGAGCAATTAATGTAAGTTTTTTTATCTAAATAATCCCCTAGTACATTTAGTGGAAGAGTTTATAGGCACTATACTATATTCTCATACTTGCACGTTTCCTGTGGAAGTTCATGAGGTCTTGTTTCTATTATACGTACTTAAACATACAGATGAAAAAATACTACGGAGTCCCGAAAAAGACATTCTACACTTTCATTTTAACTGTAGCATTCTTTTCTTATTTCATTTATACGAAATAACATTTCGTAAAGACGAATTATTATTTCGTAAATAAAATATAATAATTGGTATGAACGAAATAATAATTTGCAATCACGAAATGTTATTTTCTAAAACGGAAATAAAAAATAATGTTACAGTTAAAATAAAAGTGTAGAATGTCACTTTAGGGACTCCGTAGCATCGGGACGCTAATTAATCATTGTAGTCAGTGGGTACTAAGATTTTAACTGACTTCAAATCTTGCGATAAATTAGCAGCTGGTCCAGTGGTTATGAAATTTCATGAAAGATATAGAATAAAAAATTGCGAAAACCTTTTTCAACCGTAGTTTTTTCTTTATACAGAACCTGTGTTTGCGGCCACCTCCGAAAAAATACCGCCCTGTGAATAAAGGCCATGTTTTGAAAAACCGTCACTGATTATTTAGAACAAACTGACCTCCAAATAAATACCATCTGTCAATAAAGGCCAAATTTTGTCTTTCCCAATGGTGGCCTTTGTTCACAGGTTTGACTGTATTATCTATTATTAAGTATAACAATCCATTTTCTTCAGACACCTGAAAAATTTCATAAGCAAACACTCCGTGAATTGGTACAATATCTAACAGATGGATATGAAGATGATCTCTCCAAAATCCGGGTTATTTATAGATGGATCACGTGTCAGCCTATAGAAAGCCTACCCTTAAAGAAACAACCATCTCAAAATCACGCTGTATATCAGCTATGGAGAATAAAAACAAAGAAAGGAAATTATGCACAACTAGTCAGTCTACTTTGTAGGTAAGTTATCCTTATGATAGGAGCACGATATTTGTGGTGAGACATTATGAGTAATCTCCCTTCTACATGCAGGTTTTTGGCCGTTTAGACGACCGATATTCGGTCGCGTTCCCAGTGGCAAAAAAGTATGTTTTTTTCCAAATTGCGAGACGAAAATTCAAATGAGAAAAAATATTTTTCGCCATTTTTACGACGTGTTTGGGGTAGAAAGTAGCGAGTGTGAATAATATGTGTGAATAATCATCGATTGCATATTTTTAGTCTGGTACACTACTCTGGCGTTATTTTTATACAGTGTGACTTTTTTCCAATTTTGTCCAAAATATCACGAAAATTCCCAAATTCTTGGGGTCGGTTCATGTTCCTAAAAATGCCGACAAAACACTGATATCTGTCATACAATAACTTGAAACATTAAATTACCCCCTCCCCTTAGATGTTCGATGCTATCATCACTAACCACTAAACATTTTACTGAAACATGAAAATTGTGATACAGTCGGGCTGAGTACGTTACGACAAAGGTCAGTCTTTCTCCAACGCTAATGATTCATGAGGAGAAGTTGACAGTTACTTGCAGAGAACAAGGTTAGTACTACTACAGATCCAGGAATACTAATTAGGTGAAGTGCCCACCGGTGTATAATCTAAATACTGTTGAAAACTTGCATTAAAACCAAAACATTTTTAAAAAAAGTCACAGCCCTTCATTACAATTTGATTGAAACACCTCAAAGTCAGTGCAGTTCAGTAACAGTTCTATTCTCTTGTTCATAGATATGCGCGCATACCATGCGTGATTATTCACGGGACATTGAAAGGATCAACTTATGAAGTGGGTGACAAGATTGACGAAGATAAACATTACGGTGAATGGAATGCTGTCCTTATAGACAAACATTGGCGATTTATTAATGCTTATTGGGGTACATGCGCAGAGAGTGCTCAAGGCGAAGCTATAATTGATGATGAAAACGAAACAGGTCACCTTCAATATGTTTGTGACGAGAATTATTTTTTAACTGACCCAGATCAAGTGGCAGCCACACACCACCCCGTATCCTCGGCTTGGCAACTTAAAAGAAAACCTTTAACTATGGAAGAATTTGAAAAAATGACATTTATAAAAGATAGATACTTTAATCTAAAATTGAAGACAGTGTCCAACCCTGAATGCGTTATTACCAATCATACAGGAGAATTGGAAATAAAATTCGGAATTCCCCGTCAGTCATCATTGGACTTAGATTTCCAATATTTGATGTTTCAGCTGAATGGTTCTGAAGAAAAAAGGTAACACAGTTTTTTTGTTCATCAATAATTCCATCAAATGTCACTCCGTTATCATACTGCTTTTATCGATCCAAAATTATTTCAATGAGAATATTATATGAAATTAAATAATCCACTATTCATAGTTGGTCCTGGAGTCGTCTGTGATTGTTGACAATTGTTACCAAAGTCACAAAACAAACCAGACATTCAGGAAGTATTGTTACCATCTGTCCACCAGCCTGTATGACAGAAATAGTTTCCAAATCTTTATCGAGACCAGCGATTCTACACAAAAGAGCAGATCAAATACCTCCTTCATTCTCATTTCAGAATTGATCGTTATGTCTATATGCATCGCACTAATAACAATGAGACGCTGTGCATCAAAATACGAGCCCCTGAAGTTGGTACATACAGATTTGAGTTGGTTGGTAAGGATTCGACTGTAAAAGAACTCGGATATGACTATGACTGGATAGCTATTTACAAACTTATATTTACGTGAGTATCTTCCATTACATTAAACTTATAACATGCACGACTGTTATATATGTTGTTGTTAACCAATAGCAAACTATGTTTTTTTTGCGATCTTATTGTATGTTTTCGACATCTAATGCAACGCAACGTTTGTTGTTCATACAAATTAAATCAAAGAAATAGCCACAAGTAACAACATCTCATTCTTTGCATTGAGTATTCTTACACACGCAAGAATATAGGCTTATGAATTACTATCCCTTAAACTGAACCAGGTACTAAGTTGATGGCATCTTATCTATACTGTGTCAGATGTTTTATGCAATGATGTTTCTGGTTGTATACATTTACCCGTGAAATCAGTTTCCATACATTACGACACAATTATGTTCATTCTGTCATAGTTATGCTTAACTGATTAACTATGCACCAAGTCTATAATTAGCCATTTAATCACAGTGAGAGCATGTACAACTGTCAGCCGTATCCACCGACTCCTATGATAGGATGGGGACCAGGCCGTGAGACGGAAAAAGCCGGTCTAGTACCACTGAGTCACTTCACAGGTGAAGTTGAAATGGATGATCATGGCAAAGCTGAGATAAAATTCGGCCAGACAAGTGAGAGAAAGACGACGGACACAACATACGGGGCCAGAGTGTATACTGGTGGCGAAACAATGAATGAAATACCAGATTCTGCTGTACACAGAGTGGAGAATGGTGATGTCATATTTAATGTTATGACACCAGATAAAGGCGAGTACGTGGTAAGATTGTTTGGTAAAGATGCGGAAGAGCCAAAGGCTAAGGAATTCTGTGACTATTTTCTGCTCTCGAAGCAAAAGGATAATAATGGAAAATTTCCAAAAGGTTTTCAGCATTCTAAACTTGGTGCAAAGTCTCCAGGTTTTGCAACTTCAGGATTAACTCCAACTATTGCTTCGGGATTGATTAAAACTGATTCGAATGAAGTTAATGTTGGATTTACACGTAATGAAGATATTGAGATGTCAGTGAATCTGTCTGGCGAGAAAGTAAAACCCGCTGATGCGCCTTTGCTATTACGACAAACTGAAAGTGGTAAAGATGTGACTTATAATGTTAGGTATGTATTTTACATTAATCAGGCTCATTTTCCAAGTTCAGGTCTATTATTTCAGCATTTTGTAGATGCTTGTTCCTAATTTTACAGATGTATTAACATGAAGACTCTCTATATAATTTTAATGGTATATAAACATAAAGAGTCTCTATATAATTCTACAGGCATATAAACGTACAAAGTATCCATATACATAATGTATTAATTTAGATACATTTACAATCAAACCTGTGAATAAAGGTCACCTAAGAGAGAGAAAGATGAAATATGACCTGTGTGTACAGTTGGCAATTATTTAGAGGTTTTGGGTTGATTATATTAATAAATGTACAGTGCAACCTTTCCAAAGCAACACTCCTTTGGGAGAAGCAAAATTATGTTGTTGTTGAGAGGTTGTTGCACTAGTGAGGTTAAATTAATAGTTAAATCATACAGTGGGAAAATCATGCTGTTGTTGAAAGGAGGTTGTTGCTCTAGAGAGGTCCGCTCTTTAGAGGTTGCACTGTACGCCAATGGGGTTGTTGTTTAGAGGTCCGTTTACTCAGTTCTGACATTATCTCGATGCTACTTTTATTATTCTACATCGCATAAAATGAATCAGGAACATATAAGGAAAATGATTGTCAGACTCCATACAACCAGAATAGTACCAAAGTACCTTACTTGGAAATGAAAACACATCTACATTATAATTACAACACAATGTTACAAACTATAAAACCAACTGTACATTGATATAGCAGTGCCCTGTCAAAGAGAAGACATGAACCAGAAGGTGCGAAGTTTGACTTTCAGGAGGATTTTGACACTGATTCTGACTCGTCTGATGACAAGTACGAGTGGCTATATGATAGTGATTTAGTTATAATTGATCCTTAATTGATATTATTGGTAATTTAGTAGCCAGGAGACAAACGTAGACTAGAATCCCTGAACAAGAGAAATGCGTAATTCAATAACTTCATAAATATTTCATACTTTAAGATCCAACTTATTTGTTGTAATGTGTAATGTATTTTTCTACAAGTTTTGTTGAGTATCACGATACGAGTTTACGTCAAGTATACCAGACGAATGTACTAATTGTCCAACTAGGAGTTCACATTTACTGTAATAATTGTTAGAGTATTCAATGTGAATAATATCTGTGTACGTCCAAGTTTAGCTCCAGTTGTAGTATCTAGAAGTAAATGTACATGTATTTAGGAAATGTAAGATTTGACCTTGGTAGTAAATGCTAAATTATGTTATATTGTATCTATAATTCGAAGGTCATGAGTTCGAATCCCGGCTTCGACCCGTTTCGGTCATGAACTTCACAATCCCATTTTTTCGGACGAAGTACTGGTGTAGTGTCCAGGAAGTGGACTAGAGCGTAAATAATATAAAAAAATAATTGTTTTGCAATCGAACTAAACTAAATTAGTATAAACTATGTTGTAAGTAGTGTTTGTATATATGTATATAACTATAGATGATGCTAAACCTGCTCGATTCAGTCTAGATCCTTTCGCCCGTCAATATTTTCACTGTGGGCGCGGCCTACAAGTACATGTATATCATTCGTCAACTGATTATGAAATAACTATCACTTTTCTCATCGTAACGACGCGCACCGTCCAAAACCGAGTCCTGTCCAAAACGTCACTGGTATACATACAACGAAATATCAAACGATATTGGTCCATTATATCACGTAGTTAGTAAATTATTCATTCGGAAACTTCGTACTGCATTCGTAATGCTCCATTTTTCAGTTCCATTAGTTTCTCTAGTTTTGTGATTTAGTATTGATTCACCACTTCCTGGTACCTCAGCACAAAATGTTTTTATACGAGGCTATTACACTTTATCATATGTAGCTTAATTGTCTTACATCATAAGATAATTAAGATAATAACAATAAATTAATGAGGTTTTTCTATTAACGGTCCTCTTAATTATTTTGTCATTTGTAATACTGCGTCGATGTTGATACCACTTCATCATATAGGCATTTCCGTATTTAACTTACAATCTTTCTCGACTCTTTGCTAACTTTTTGTTTTAATTTTTTTGGCACGTAATATATATTTTCATTCCTAATACTTGTAAAGTATAGATGAATCAGACGTATTTTGATGTTTTAAATCGCAATCATGAGTAGTGCAGCCTCTCCAAAGAAACACCCTTTGGGAGAAGCGAAATTATGTTGTTAATGAGAGGTTGTTGCTAATTAATAGTAAAGTCATACATGCTTTTGTTGAAGGGAGGTTGTAGCTCAAGAGAGGACCGCTCTGGAGAGGTTGCACTATAGTTGCCAAAAACAATCAACGGTAACAACCACAACAAAAGAGAAAAAGAAACGTTCTGGATTATACTCGTTTAACCTTTTGCCTCACATGCATACTTTGTACTCTTCCAAATTCATTCAAAGCTTATATACAAAACATGCATTCACTTAAGAAAATTGGGTTATTTCTATCTGACAGAGTGGAAATATTGTGGCAAAATAAATCATTAATCATCAAAAACAATGGCTTCTTTTACTACAATGTTTTCAGAAGTCGTCTGCTTCAAGTGGCGGGAACTGTGGTATTATGGCGAAGGGATAAATGAATAAAAAGATGTAGAACACACGCAGCGAATAATGAAATTAAGATCCACTTTCTTCTTATAACTTATAATACTACAACCGTCATGTCATTATTTCGAACATGTTTGTTACTTTACCAATTTAACATATTACAGTAGTACACACCACAATGTTAACAAAAGCCTACCAAAGCATAAATTAACCTACGTGTGTTGGAATCGGTAAACAAATCATATTTTATTATATTAATAAAACAAGTTCAAGTATATTATATATATTATATTATAAATAGGCTTCCGGAATCAGGCGTTTATGGTCTAAAAGTAAAGGGGACGCGGGAAGAAGGTGGCATACACAAACCACTGTATGATTACGTTATTGATTACAATGAACCAAAGAAGCGATCCAGGGATGGTCCAACCATTAAAGAGCAAGTTGAACAGGAAGCGAAAGCAGGTAAGAAAAAAATCAAGAGAAACTCGAAAGTTAGAGTGTAAGTGAAAACAATCTTGCGTAAGGTAACCTTCCCTTCAGAAACCACAATATGACACGTAATAATACAAACGTCCATGAACAAATGTGACAAGATCCGCTATTTTACCTGGATGTCTTAATTCATGATTTATAATCATTTATGCTGGATTCTGACAGTTAAACTTTTCTTCAAAATTCGTACACACGTATTTTGTTCAATTTTCTTGTAACTAATCAATATCTAAGAAGGACGTATTTATATATTTTTATTTACATATTACAGTCAAACCTGTGTTTGTGGTCACCTCCGAATAAAGGCCACTCAGATAATAAAGGCCATTCTTTGAAAAAACATCATTGATTATTTAGAACAAACTGACCTCCGAATAAAGGCCACCTGTCAATAAAGGCCTCATTTTGTCTTTCCTAAGCATGGCCTTTGTTCAGAAGTTTGACTGTATAATCATTGATGTAGACAGTTAATAAAGTTTTCCTCAGCATTCATATGCACGAATTTTGTACTATTTACTTGGAACTAATTATCTAAGAAAAAAACAAAAGTGTTAAATATTAATATATTTCATTTCAATTTATATCTGACTATTCAACGTGCATTTAGAAACTGCAAAAGGTTTGTGCATACTGTTATGATGTATCGTTTTGCATGATTTTCTTAGTCGTTATTTGTCCTGTCTTGGTATAAACACTTAGTCGAATTTTTAAACGTTATTGTACGCACTTGGTTGATTACCTGGTGGACTTTTAATATTTTCAATCCAACAGACACTTTGAATAACCAAGGTATTTGATTTGTGTAGATCGATTGTAAGTATTGCAAAACGTTTGAATTATATTTTACTTATTAAGGCTCTTCCAAGAATCATGTTTTATTAGGTGGACGTTTAGAAATTCGACTAAGTGCACATAGCATGATTGTACTATATTTGTTTTAGTTTTATCGTTATTGTGTATCTTATTCGACTCGTAGCTTAAATTTCACTCTAATACCTCCGTTTGTCACAGCACGGTGTTATTTAAATATACCACTCGCACAAGCAATTAGCATAACATAAGCAGGTTGTTTAATTAACCTATCACCTGAGATAGAATTTATGCACATTTGTAGAATTTACGAAATGTGCCCATTGACGCATTGAATTCTTTCCAGACGATCAAACCTATTTTCAATGTTATCTATGATTTATTTTATTACAATAACCGACGGACGTATGTCAAATGCCATTACAATCACTTTAGATTTTACATGTTTTTTCAGTCCAACAAAAAAGCTCTTCGGTAACTTATATTTATTTAACTTCAAATTCATAAACTTGAAAGAGACAAAAAGGACTTAAACTTTCTCCTAAAGGTACGACATATTTATTGAATCCGGTTTAGCGCTCTAAACAGGTAGACCAACGCACGACTCTCAATTGTAAATACCGCAGGGACAAAATCCACTTCCAAAAACATCTAATTTATCCACAAAGACTATCTTGTACTTCCTTAATATTTCTGGTCTGTAAAGGTTAACCACACATTTTGATAATTTTTCAAATGATTGTAATCGGCTTTTTTGATATTTTTGATGGGCAGGTTCTAGAATTGGCCCCTATTTTACAATCTGTAACATTTGAAAAAAAAACAAACGAATTATAACAAGTGTATAGCAACTTTACGAGCGTTAACTAGTTGGTCTCTAATTGAAATCCCTTTCAGTATACCCTAATGTGTGATACCCGCCGATTTGTTTAAAAATGTAGATGGGGCTGATAACGGTGAGGGTATGGGGTCTTGAATGTGTCATTTAATGTTAACGAGCTATTCATTACCATGACAAGACAGGTATAAAATATTAAAAATCACTACAGTATTTATATGGTGATTGCACTCGTGTTTGTATACTTTACAAGAAGAGAAAGGTACGTTAGACGAAGAATCTGTGGAAGAGACTAACAAAGAGAATGAGGATGAGGATGAGGAAGAAGGTAACGTTACTGATCAAGGTATAAAGAATGTAATTGGAATGGCTGATTAGTAATACTATGTGTATTTTCGTTACTTGTGCGGCATTTAACATGATCCTTTTTAACGCAATCGTAACATAACTGAGGGTTTTTTTGTGTCTATCTGCTGTTCAAACTAATATAAATGAACATACAGTGTCTTGATTAAACTTAAAAACTCTGCCGTAGCTTTAAATCTGATTAAAGGTTATAACTATGTTTTATATGAATTTGAACCGGAAGTAATAGCGTGTTCATTTCAGCCATTAAATCAACGGTCCGAATTGATTGATGAACAAACAGGCTGAATCATTAAAAGTAAAAAATAAAACTCACGTGTATAAATGTATGAAACAGAAATAGAACGGCATTTATCAGCTGTATATTTGGTGATTGGTACACCTCTACATAGTTGAAAAAATTCGTCCGTAAAATTGTTGATTAGAAAAACTTCAGTTTGTTTTTTGCTTGCAAAATAAAAACAAATATGAACATTTTTCTACATTGCGGATTCTGTACTCAACCCTTGACTTTGTATCAAAGAGCTTTTATACAGTCCAGCATTTTACATTCTTTAGTAGTTCCATGCTGTTTCTTCTTGTTTTTATAACTCCATGTAGCTTGATCATGAACTTACTAATAATTCATTTATGCAAATAAATCATCGTCATTAACACTTTGAAATTGATAGATAGATGAAGTATGGGTGTTGAGAAAAAGCCAGACATAATAATGGCGCGGCTAGTGGTGTTTTTTGATATCTTTGTCATGTTTTGTCGCGTGTTGTTGTTTACGTGTATATTTTTTACTAAAGTACAAAATGCACGCTTATTGTGATAAAGTTTTACATTTTTATTGTCTACATTATGTATAGCCATCAATATTACTTAAGGTGTGGTGTCTTCGTTTGTTGAAGATGGTTAAAAAAATCATCATCGTTCATTTCAACATCCGTTAATGATATGTACGGTAATTATGGGACGTTATCATTATCATACCGGAGATAATTAATTATGCATAAGTTGCACCCAAATGTGACTGATTGTTTTATAATATCTCATGATCTTATGCTGAGAAAATTGAGTTTGCTTACGGAATTCCATCTATTAATAAGTTTTTAACATACCTCGTGTATTAATCATTGCTTTCATTAGATGAAGTTGTTTAATTAATTATTAAATCTAATTAAAAGCCAATGAACGGTATGGCTTTTTTATAATATACGCAAATATTGAGAAAACTTCTTCCTTATGACTTGAATAAACCCTTTAAAGTGGTAAAGTTATGAATGCATTTTGTACGTTATCGTGTGTACATGTACTTATTTATTTCAGCGTTTTTTTATCATTTATCGGCACTAAATTATTCACCATTAACATTCATCAGATCTTGTAATAAATTGTATAATTTGCAATCTAATATCAAATGATATAAAAGTAGAATGTCACGTTTCTATGTACTGTTATATCCTTTGATCTATGTTTTCATAATGAAATATCTCCAAAATTTCAAAAGCAGTCTTATTAATGGGAACTAAACAAAAAGAATATTCGTAGGTATGTGAGGGTTGTTCAAAAAGTTCATGTCCTGGGGCTTTATTTTGTCTGTTTAATAAAAAGATCACTAATAACCATATTGGCCGCGTCCGTGGTCCAGTGGTTAGTGCGCTAGACTTTAACCCTGGGATCCGGGTTCAAATCCTGGTCGCGGCAGGTCACCACCTTATGTGGAAATCTGACAAAAATATCGATTTTCATCCATATGTATCAAATTAGTACTGGTTAGTATACATTCCGGGAAAACTGGTAAGGTGAATCGGCCGCCGTATATGACTGAAACATTTCCGTAACCATAGTAACACGCTATCGATTCACACGGCATATCATTGGAATTTTTTTTAAGATTTAAACTAAAATTAATTTAGTAGCAAGCAGATGTATTGATTTTATTGATGTCTTATCCTAAAATTAATTACAGGATTACCACAAAACATAATACATGTTCATACGAGTGATATATATTTTAATTTATGTGTACGCAATCAACTTCTTCTGTAATTAGACTCAGTCATTTAACATTCATATTACAAACATCTTAGTTAAAAAAACATTTCAAGATTTTGTTTTATAATTTGAATTTGGAGATAAAACCCTTTGAATTTGTCCAAATGTATACATTCCTTCTTATTGTTTCAGCTTTTCCGTACAGATTTCCAAGTCCTTTGAATTTCTGTAAAACAATTACTTCCGGATTTTCTCATGCCTTTACAGTAAAACCTCGAAATTAAGACCATCTTTGGGGCCAAAAACCTTTGTACTGGGATGGTCTACATTAATGAAATATAGGAAACATGTAGAAATCTTAGAAAATAAGTTTTTTTCAATAAGTATTTCGTTGAGTGAGGTTTTACAGTACAAAACAGCTACAGTGCAACCTCTCCAAAGTAACAACCTTTTTGAGATGCCTTTTGGTTGTTGCTCAAGAGAGGCCCACTCTGCAGAAGTTGCACTGTAGCAATTTCTTTAGCTTTACATGAGTTGTTCGCTCAATCTTACAGAGCGGTTATTAAGCTTCTAAAATTTCTTTGATCAATTTTGTACTTTTATTTTTAACTGATATTTAAAAAAATAGCATTTTATGCTTGAACGTATTAAAGAATGTTTATCAATACTATTTCTTTCACATCTTACTGTTGAACGGCTGATAATTTAGCATTTGTATTTTAGTATTTTTATTTTATTGTTTGTAATAGTCTATGTAATGATTTGAGTGATTTATTTAAGCTATACAAATATATATAAAGAAACAAATCCTTTGAATGTTTTGTCTATTACAAATGATACTGTGCATACACTAAATTAAGATTACATTTTGCACAGCGTTCGAATAGGAATGTTTTTTACAAAAATAAAAATAACAAAAACGTGACCGTTTTAAAAATACATAAATGTATCTAGCATGTATTGTTAAGTACCACGATTATTTTTACCTAATTATGAATTAGTCGACAATTCTTTATTTCAGAAAATATGAATCACCCGGATGTACTACGTCGACGCATGCGCCTTGCGATCGAAGAGAGAGACCCGGATGAATTAAAGTGTGTTTTACAGGATATGAGAAATCTAAAATTAGCATCATTGGAACCGGACATCAAAGAAGGAGAAGCATTGATGAGTACCGTCATACTGAAACGAGGTATGTAGATACATTTTTTTGTGAATTGTATGTATATTAGATGTATATTAGATGTATATTAGATGTATATTGTAAAACTCTAAATCGTTAAGCTCGTTTCGTTGCCCCCGCCACATGCTTCGTAAACGTCAGGCTACGCACAGTGTATTATTTTCCATTGTAAAACTTTTAAATGAGCTTCTCACCAGCTCGAGAGGTAAGTGACGTGAACTCGTATTTCCAGTAGTTCGCCATCTTGAATGTCCGAACTGTACCATATCATAAAATGAATGGTAACTGTTGCATCAATCGATTTAATATTGAACTTTGAATATTCTTCACAATATTACGTAGTCTACATCTTTACAATGTTCGTATACTACGTCAGACACGATTCCAAACATTGAATGCATAAAGGAAGGAACATTTAAATAAAGAAGCAAACTTACTATAAACTCTACCAAACTTGATGTTAGTATTCCACAAAGTGTTTACTGACAACTCAAAACAATCCAAGCGCTCTTTACAGCAAAAAATGATATACATTCAACTACCGAAAGCCTTCTTTGCCTTAGAAAAAGACTTTTTTGTAAGTGACTGAACGGTTGTTGGTAAAAGTTTTATCGAATTCTTTCAACCTTTGATACAACTAGGCAAAGACAAATTGAGGGAAGCGGTAGAGAAGTTGCGTGCGCAGGGTTTACACAAGATAAAGAAAGGTGAACCCCACCCCACCCACCTGTGTTTATGTTTCAGATATCCTGACTATGATGTGATTTTTCCCATGTATATTTGCATTTCACATTGAATGTACAGTTTTATTTATCACGTGTTTGTCACCGCATTACTTTTAAGTTCTGTGCGTTACATAATAATTATGTCTTCGCCATACGCTAGTGTGGTTCTGGGTTTTCGTGTACGTAGGTATGGAGTTTTGATATAAAAAAATGACGCATTGATAAAACCTTCTAGCCATTTATTATCGCAGTTCAGCATGAGTGTTTCGCATGTATGTTGAATTAACATTGGATACCTTCCCTTGTTCTTAGGTATAAGAAGCCTATGTAGCTAAAAATTGGTTTTGTGTCAAGTACCTGTGGTTCTACATAACATGTGGCTGTTAGATAATATATTTTGTTGTGATATTTTATTTTAGTCCGTCAAAATTTGTAATAATGTTATACAGTCACTGTCCCGAATACTCGCCCATGGTGTCACATGTGGTTGATTATAGTTTGTCCACATCGTATATAATGGTAGGAAAGAGTAATTTTCTATAAATCATTAGCATATACATTAAATATTGACGGTGTGCTAACATGTAGATTATTTTATTTACTTCTCTCGATTCTGCTTGAAAAAAATATAATAAAAATATAAAGAAAACGAGTCGCTTAAAGTTTTGAACAAGTTAAGTTATTCATTGCTATAAAATGTTTTAGTTGATGAAAGTGCATAATTGTACAAACATCGTTAATAAAATTATGCAATGGAAAAAACAAGCATAGATATTATATATTCATTGGTTAATTAGTCGACTAACTATTAGGATAAATGACACAAAAATAAGACGCAGAATGAATGATATAATAAATGAGAATCTGATTACTTTAATTTGTTTCTTCTATCAAATTGACTTGAGAAATTAGTCTGCTAACATAACGGATTACTCTGTTTTTAAGACATTATTCAACTTCCTTCGCTGTTAAAGTGTTGTATATACATCTCACGTGCGTAATCACAATTTACACAATCACAAAACACGTATTGAATTATTCATTCTATATCGTCTTAAATTTGAGTATAATATTATATAAGTTAAGCAAGTGTAAAATTGAGAATTTGGACTTTCTTTTGTGTATATCTTTCATTCATTTCATTTTGGGACCTCCGTGGTGGAGTTGTTATTGTATCTGACTGGTTATCGCTTGCCTCCAACCGCTGCGCGTTCGAACCCGCCCGGGACCTGACAAAATGCAAACGTGACAAAGCTGTCCCGCAAGCTTACTGAAGGTTCTGTGGTTCTGCCCAGGAGTATGTTTGGAGCATTTCTCTATCATTGAATTGGACAGTCAACAAATGGCCATTGTTGGCGCGCCCTTAAACCACAAGAAATTAAAGTTTCATTTCTTAAAATGTGTGAATTTGAAATTTCATATCGACAGTACTATAAATTTTAGACACTGATGAGAATTCTCATGAAGGCTCAAAATTTATATTTCCGAAATTTGTGGAAATTTACAAATTACTTGGTTGCACCGGTGTCGATGTTCCCTTGTTATAACTATATATGTTAAATAATTTTACGTGAAAAAATGTCATAGAACAGCAGGAAAAGAAAAGGCTTAGAGTGGGTTTCATAAGCATCATACTAATGTATAATAATGTCGGTCATAAAACATATTAACATTTATAAAATTTCTCAAAAGCATAAACAAAATTTTGCTTTCCTGACTCATAAGATGGATCTTCTGGTCTTAAAATAAAAGGTCACGGCGTAGTCACGTGTGAATCTACGACTGTATGTAATATTATATATATCTTACCACGCGGAAACTACAATATATAGGGAAGTGCAACCTCTCCAGAGAGGCCCTTTCTTGAGCAACAACCACTCAACAACAACATAATTTGCTTCTTCTAAAGGGCGTTGCTTTGGAGAGTTTGCACTGTACACAGAGTCACGTTCGTACGTGGACATTGCATTTTGCGCGTCATTTTGAGAAGAAATAATCTTATAGTGGAATCCAATGTTGATGTCTGAAAATGTTAATCCGAAAATAAGTTACGCAGACCTGTTTAATATAAACGTGATAGGCAATTGATAGTCATATTCATAACCAAGTATAGTACGGAAAGCCAACTCGTGTCTGGAAAATTTTATTTGTTGTCTCTTTATCCCGCCGTGTTCTAAATGTTTAAACAATGCAAGTTACTCCTCATTACGACTAGCATTCTTGTTCAGTTTTGGGGCGTTATTTCATAGCAAGGATTGAACGTGTTTTCCATTAAATGTGGTTAAATCATTTGAATAATTGTTCTTTGAAAGTTATCATTGGTTTTAAAATAATCGTGTTTATGATGTTTATTGTAAATGTACAGTCAACCAGAAAATTAAAAACTCTTTTGGAAAAATGTATCAATAATGATGTGGTCTCACGTTCAAGTCGGTGTGAAGAAAATATAGAAATCCGGACCAGACATGAGTTACTTTATATTACAGTAATTTTAACATTGCAGTGACCTCTTTGTGAAGTTTCACCGTGTCACTCACAGGGTTGTTAGCTTGTCGTGTCACGTGAAGGTCACATTTTTACATGTCATGATAATCAATGTCTATACTACTTTCAGAGCTACTTGTTGCTATTCGTGAAAAAGACGCGAGAAAGTTGAAAATAGCTTTGAAGAAAGTGAAAACAGTGGGCGTGGCCACGTTAAATCTAGAACGAGAAGTTGAGATTGCCATAAATCTCCTGGAACGGTATGACAGTCATTTTTTTAAGCCAAACGAAAAAAAGTATATATGTTGAACTTGTCAATTATTGTATACTTCTAAAAGAAAACAAATTATGATTATTAAGTACTGTTTAGGCGGTCGAAAGCGTATCTGTTTCAAAATCGCTGTGTTGTTAGTAAATAGTAAACAAAAATATATGGGGAGTTAACTGCGCTCGGCGTATTTTCAAATAATTCATATGTACATGTATATATATATATATATATATATATATATATACTGAAAATTTATCCATACTGCGTGGAAGTTGTTCAGCTGTTTACTAAAGTTTGAAACCCGTCGTGAAGTTTTGTTAAGATGACTGGATGCAGAAAATGGCAGTTCGAAATACTACCGATAAAATTGTCTTGTTAGTGTTTTGTACACGTCCATGAAATAAGTTTTTCACTGAGTTTAACGCCGTTTTTCAACAGTTTTCAGCTATATACGGCGACCGGTCCACCTAACCAGTTTTTCTGGACTGTATTCTAACCAGTATTAACTTACCCTTCCACAAGGAGCAGGCAATTTCTCCTAATATGGAGGAAAATCGACATTATTGTCAAATTTTCATAGCAGGGTATGACCTGTCGCGACCGGGATTCGAACCAGGATCGCTGAGTTACAAATCCAGCGCACTATCCTCTGGACGAAGGTGGCGGCTCTCCATGAAATGAAAAAACACGTACATGTATTATTTTCATACAAAAATATAAAAAGACGGATTAAATATTTTCAATTTATTCACTCTCCACTACACAAGTATTTTGTTCTCATGTTTTTTAGATTAAAGAAACTTCAGAAGTTGTTACATGCTATTTTGGATCTAGATCAGTCTACGATAATGGAGATACGTGGATACGCGAAACCTCCACCCATTGTCCATACTGTGATGGTATCTACGTTATTACTACTTGGGCATTGGAAGGACGAAACTAAGGTGAGGCATGACGTCAAACGTTGCGGGGTATGATCTAAATGACATGACGTCCATTCCGTTGTATTGTGCCACCGTAAAATGTCACCTCGTGGTTAAATTTGTTACACGTACATATGTTTAGTGATATGGCCGTGTCGATGCAGATTCGAACATCACACCATCTCCCGTATGTGTCAGTTACTTTGTAAGGTCATCTGAAGAGAAAGATAATGTTTGTTAAAAGGTAAAACGTTTCTTAGATGATCTATAGTATTTAACTCGCTTAATTGAAATCTTTCATTTATATACAAGAACAGTAAAAGCTCGTTAATTCGAGGAGTCATCGGAACATACTAAACGCCCAAGATAAACGTGGTCCTCGCAATAACAAGGTGTTTGTTTGTTAGTTGAAAAGTTATTCACTACTCATAACCAACAAATTGGCATGATTTTAAAAACTCCTCGAGATAAGTTGGATGCTTGAGATATTGATGCTCCTAGTAATGAAGTTTTACTGTGTATGTATTTTATTACACTCAGTTGATATTAACACAGACAATATTGTATTAAATAAAATGGATGGTTTACTTTTTCAACAAGAAATGGAAGAGTATTCAGACCTTACTTGGAAAGACAGGACGAGACAGTCTGAAGCGCCAGATAGAATGTTTTAAGATTGAAGATTGTCCTCTTGAAGTTGCTCTCGGAGCTAAGGATAGCCTCAGAGAATACAGCATAGAACAGGTCCGGCTTGTAAGTGCTGGCTGTGCTACCTTCTTCGTCTGGGTAAGTCACTGTTTTTGTCACTGTGGTTTAAACTTCGCACCAGCAACCAGAGTCATTTTGCGACTTGCCAGCTTTAACGAGAAAGGAATTCCCCAGTCTTTAACCTGTGTAGAATCACCGGCCTGCCGTAAGTTATCTGGGCAGCTTCCTCACCTGTGAAATTTGTGTATGCCTTCGTGTATGTTTACTAAGCATGTCTTGTTTTCGGTTAGACTTGTTGTTCTAAAAGTTGTTAAATGTGAAACAAGAAAGATGTAATTGCATAATCTTATGAAAATTGCTTTCATTATTTCGATTATTTCAGTAGTAAAAAAGGCTAAATTTGGGGTTGATGAGATTGTCAATGTATCGTATAAGTACAGTAAAACCTGTGCGGTCACCTCTGGATAAAGACTACCCTGTGAATAAAAGCCATGCTTTGAAAAACCGTCACTGATTATCTAGAACAAACTGTCATCCGAATAAAGGCCATCTGTCAATAAAGGCCACTTTTGTCTTTCCCAAGGATGGCGTTTGTTTACAGGTTTGACTGAATCATACATTGTTTTTATTTTTCTATTAGAGTGCGATATTCGATGATATTTTCGATCTTTAGGCTGAGTTCATTTGTGTATGTAGCTGATGGGTGTTTTCTGTTTCCAACTAGGTTAAGGGTGTGATAGAAGAGTTGGAGAGGCGAGTTGGTGAAGAAATGAGAAACATTCGACCGTGTACATCCAGGAAGAAGAAAAGGAACCTTAAACGGGAGATGACAACTTTGGTGACCCTTCAAAGTGCAGCAAGAAACAGTACTATGACCCCTGAAACCCCTTCCTCAGTGGCGTAGTGAAAAGAGTTGTATTAAACCCACTTTTGTTCTGATTCTGGTGACAGGATTATAAGCCACACATAAAACTGTTAAATATTTTGTGCCACACAAGATGTAAATACATTGTATTTCTATTATCCAATAAATACAGCTACTCCCTAAGGAACGCCCCCTTTGTGGCGAAACATTTTTACAGATTTGAATTTAAACTTGTTGAGTAATTGTTTGGACGTGTTTTGCAAGCATTAGTTATGACTTAAATGATTCATAAAGCATTGATCATGAGTCAGTATTTAAATCTTACTTAGAAATGTTTGGAAATTTATAGTGCGCATGGCGTTCAATAAGGAATATTCGGCGATAGAGTTTTCACTGTCAATAACAGGCAATTTTATTGACCGTATATTGTAATACTGTGATCGCTGGAATATGAAAATCTCTTATCAGACTTAAAATTCAGAAGTATGAATATTTTATTGGGTTTTGTTGCAAAAGTTTTCTGAAAATATAAAATGTAATTTGTCACCTATTTATCATTTGAATTAGATGTTCAATTAATCATGATTTTGATTTTACGGTATAACCCTTCATAACCGGACTCCCCGAAAACCGGAATTCTCTGAAAACCGGACTTGTGGCTCAGTCTAGAAGGGGTTTGGTTTTCAGGTGCTATACTGTATTGTTCATTGGAAAATAGTGATCAACGTATGCATTTGAAAACACTCTTAGTATTTTTGACCAAACCAAATCCCGTGCACCACACTCACATTATATTTATATTATTTATTCATTTTAATATTCTGAGCGCACATTCTCTTTTACAATCCAACAGCAGTTATAGAATACATACATTGTGTTTATATAACGAGGTGTATTTTAGTAAGTATTAACTAATTTATATATTATATAATATTGTTATATTATATAAACTCTATCACTAAATCATTGCAGATTTGGTGTATATTTAGTTAAGTGTAAATTTGGTAAAGAGTTCACCACGGAACTGAAATAATGTGGTTACTTATCTTGCTAGAGTAAAGTGGCCCAATAAATGATTTACAACCAAATTGTTTATTTTGATATTAGTATTCTGAGCCTGTTTTGTGCTGAAACGGGACAGATACATAGATAATATATATGTTCATTTTATGTTTGTTTTATGATAATGTTACTGTATGATTGTTTGTTGTTGTTTTTAAATTATCACGTATTTATAGATTTCCTTTCAAGTTTAGAGTCATGTAATGTTAATTATTACAGTTCAATAAAGTATGAATTGTTTAAAAATTCATCGTTTTTAACTAATTCCTGTATCCCTTTATTTACTGATAAATTCATTCACAAAGGTACCAAGACAATGCATTCAATCATTCGGCTACAGATAATTCCAAAACAAATTGAATCCTGATAAAACAGTGGGCTAGGGCTACAAAAATTATCTATAAAAAGTTATAAATATCTGTAAAACTTATTGTTTGCGTAACTCCTGAAAAAAATGAAATGTAAAATAGCGTAACATTATCACATCAAGTTTTACATTTAACTGCATCATCACACAGTTAACTTGAATTAAATTATGCATAAATCGAATCTCGCCCAAACTACATAATAAATATAATTCTACATAGCAATGATTTGCTCTAGTCGCTTAATTGGACAAAAATCATATTTCACGTCATGTAATATGGTTGAAGATGTCTGTTAGATAACGACAATAATAACAACTGCAATGATACTAAAAAGACCGTTTTTAACATACTTAACAAAATCCAAGCACGTTTTCTACTGATTAAAACAATATACTCGTATTTTCCCCGTTTGTTATATTAGTGTCAATGCGGAATCACTCACGGTGAAATGTAACGTATGACAAGATGGAAGACAGATCAGTTTATCCACAGTAAAGATTTATACACATATCGTATAATCAATCCACCGTCAGTATAGAAGTATTTTGTGATACCGTTCAAGTAACAAATTGGCTGTGAACTCCACGACGTTCATCGCAGTTTGTACGATGGAGACGTGTATAAATTTCATGATTGTTACGTCATCTACAGTTTGTAAAAACACGGATACGCGACTTTAGCCTAGTAATTATGAGCAGGTTCATATTGCGAACTCAGTCACCTTAAGTATTGTATGAATTATGTGCTAGCGTTCATTCTCGAATGTAACAGAGAGACACGTAATCTTTGCTTGCGATGAAAACAATGCTTTCACCGCTCTTCTGTGTACAACAAATACAGTGCAACCTCTCCAAAGCAACGACCTTTAAATTATGATGTTGTTGGGAGGTTGTTGCTCTAGAGAGATTAAATTAATAGTTAAATAGTGCAGTTGGAAAAAAACACGGTGTTGTTGCAGGGAGGTTGTTGCTCAAGAGAGGGCCGCTTTGGAGATGTTGCGATGTATTGTCATAGCAAGTAAACGAGTTGTATGTTTGAGCTAAGATTAACATGTAATGAAATATTCACTATGGCAATTAGTCAACATAAAATTTAGTAAAACTGTTAAGGAAATAGAAGATCCTCCGTGGCCGAGTGGTAATGGTCTCTGACAAGTAATCACCAGTCCTTCATAGCTGTGAGTTCGAATTTCTCTCGGGATAAGACAAATTTTACATCTGTAGAATATATCCAGTCTGATTGCGCCTTGGGTATGCCTCCACCGTTACGGCTGAAAAAAGTTTTATCTGTGGAAGAAGACCCCAGACTTACATCTGTGTAAAACCACCATCTTCCGTAAGCTAGCTGGAAAAGTCGCCTGATTCCTGACTGTTGGTGTGGCGTTAAAAGCTCAGTGGAAAAATAAATATTACTAGTTGCCCTGGGAACGCTTGGTTTACGTGTGAGAAAAGGCATGCCACATTAAAAATATATGATTTAATGCGTACGACATACTTAACTGACATTTGCTTACAAAAAGTCAAATGAGAAAGTAAGTTTCAGAAACATCAAAATAAAACGAACAAACTGATGTTGAAATTAGCAAATATTAAAAACATTTAGGAGCACCACAATTACATGAAATCAATACTGCGAACGAATTGAAAAAAATCGGAAAAGGGTTATGAAGATTTGAAAAAGACAACATTGCACAAATCTCTTCTAACTCCCTCCAAAATTGTGCGAGAGATAAAATATCAAAGGCATAGAGGGTGTTTTTGTTAGATTTCTATGAAACAATACAAAATTAACTTCTGTTGTTTTCCATTATACTTTTCTTCGCTGGGGTTTAACGTCGCACAAACAGCCTGGCTCATTTGTCGACTTTTCCAGCTATAACAGTGGAAGAAGACCTCAAACTTACACCTGGATTCACCGACATTCAGTAAGCTAGCTGGAGGGTTTCCTCTCATGTGAAATATTGTCCCGGGAGAGATTCGAACTCACAGCGGTCAGGGGTTAGTGATTACATGTCAGAGAGACTATAACCATAACCACTCGGCTAAGGAGGCCCATTCTAATCACGCTGCTCACTGTACCCAGTCTATACAAATACCTGTATAAAACATTGTATAATGTTTTAAAAAACGTACAAATGTCATTCACTAAATTTCTGAAGCTTTCTGCAAAACATATCAAGTCAATCTAAAGAAAGGGTCACGGCCGTGGTCCAGTGATTAGTGCGCTGGACTTGTAACTTGGAGATCCGGGTTCGAATTCCGGTCGCGGCAGGTCTTACCCTTCTATGAAAATTTGACAAAATGTCTATATGTGGACAAGTTGTCGGCTCCTTGTGGAAGGGTGAATTAGTACTGGTTAGCATACAGTCCAGGAAAACTGGTTAGGTGAACCGGTCACCGTATATAGCTGAAAACAAGTTGAAAAACGGCGCTAAACCCCAGTGATAAAAAGTCACATAAAAACAGATAAACAAGCTAGTACTTTATGGTATGAAATATTAAATATTATGTTTTGTTTTTATTGCTTTTATGTGGCATATTGTCACCGGGGTTTAACGCCATTTAAAAAAATCAGTCCCGTTTTATTGTTTTATCTTTGATCTGAGTCAATACGTTAACCGGACCAGTATAGACACAATCAGTTATATACACGGGCACAGTTATATACACGGGCAGTTATATACACGGGCACAGTTATATACACGGACACAGTTATATACACGGGCACTTCTGCCTTGTTGTTTTATTAGTGACCAAGTGTTCTGTATAGGGAGGTGACTATTTTGTATGTGGCATTTCATTCAAATCTATTTCTTCGTTTTCTTACAGTGATTCCGGATTGGTACATTTCCAAGAAATAACTTAATCAATTAGTTGGAAAAAAATATGCGTCACGCTTACATATATATACATTTGTATATACAAATGTATTTAATTCGTTAAAATGGTATAAAGTGTATTGAACGCCTACCATAAATGTATCTAAAAACACAAATGAATGGCGTGGTAAAAGTGATTGAAAGTCACAAAGGAAAATAAAACAATTTAAAAAAGATTAAACAATTAAAAATAGTCAGTACGCCCAATTAATGACTAAATTTTGTGGATGCAATTGATAGATTGAATGGGGGAAAATATCATTCACCGCAATGATTAACATCGTACGAAATAGAATACATGGCTGTGATGTGTAGTTGTTTTACAAAAGTATTACGAATGATCGAACTATTGTTTTGAATTGGTGGTTTTAACCTGCACACACGTATGCACTTTACATACCCACACCTTGTCATTAATATTCACAACCGTATGCACTCCATGCAATCAAATGCGTAAATTCCAGCCGTTACCCACGAGGCGACCGGTCCTGCTTGTCAAATATTAATTAATAATACCACTTACAAGCATGTTGTATTACTTTTTAACGTACCACTGTTATCCTTAATGCGTGAATCTTTATGTAAATGTCACTCAACGGAGCGTTAACAATAATATTTTTGTAGCGGTTTAAAAATAAAAAAAAAATACTGTGACGCCTCCGTTAGAATTTACGGTGTCTGATTTTAACTTCAGTGACGTAAAAATACGAAACACGAATACTATATAAGGACCTGTGTCTATCTTATTGACACTCAAACTTCACACAGCTTTCACCGACAACTGACAACCGAGCAGAACAGAACAGCAGGACACGAGGTAAGTACGAATGCATATTGTCTAATAGTTGTAATTTCAACTATATGATATAACGTGATGTGTTACACAGTAAAACCTCGTTATCTAGAGGGGGTCATCGGAAAAAAATAAATGCTCAATTTTAACGTGGTGCTCGTAATAACGAGGTATTTGTTCATTGGGTGGAGATTATACATAACTAATAACCAAAAATTAAAAAAAATAATTTGGTGGGACTTTAAAAACTCCTCGAGATAAGTCTGGTGCTCGTAATAACGAAGTTTCGCTGTACATGTGTATGTAACATCTGGTTAAAATTGAGATTTATGCTGAATGGTATGAATTTGTGAGTTTGTTGAAGGTGAAACGAGGGTAAATATGATTCTTTTGAACTTACTGTCTAAATATTTAAATACAATAATGAACAGAAATACGTACATATAAATGTGTGCGCGATTTTGAGATTTGGGTATTTTGAGAACAACAACAACAACAACAACAACAACATTCTGCTCGTGTTTATCTTCATTTTAGATATGCTAATCTTTGTTTTCTCTGAAAAATGACTAGTTTTAGAGTCTTATAAGTGAAATATTGGTATGCATGCTGTGTAAGGTATAAGGATACCAGTATCAAAACCTTTCCTCGTTAAGTCTCCACATGAAAAATACTCCATCAACGTACGCACGAATGAACTCACTTTGTTAAAACAACTGAAAACATTTGCATTTGTCAAAAATGACCTGCCGTGTAATGTTGTCGTATTTTTATGCAAGTATCGCTCAGTACGTGTATGATTATTTTTGATGTTGATTAGAAACATTATCTTTATTTCCCCAAATGTGCGTGTTCTATTCAATAAACGATTAATTGAGAGAAAATTCATTAGGTGAATAGTATTTTCACTCATTGAAACTTTCATACGGTTTATTTTTGACCACAGAAGAAGCAAAGTATCTCAATAAATTTATTCATTCACTTTTGTCAAAATTAACTCTTCTATTGTTTTTGTATCTTTTAATCACTGTCAGAAACTAAAGAATATCTGCTCATAGGGTAAAAAATACAAAAATGACCATTTATCAGTTATATGATGTATTGAAGCATTGATGTATATTTCCCCATTAAAACTTAAGTTACAGAAAAAAGTGTTTTGAACAGTGTGTTATTCAAAACAAATATATTACTCAATATGTAAGAGGCGTACAAAAACACGCTATACACCGGTCAATGCAATATTTTAGAAGGCGATGCTATATCAAGATATAAATACCAAATACCGGACTTACGCATTATTCAAAAAGTTCCAAAGAAAATATAACACTTTTCGTCTTAGTTAGACAGGTAACTAACTCGTGAAGTAAATTCAGTCAATGTTTTATAAAGAAATCTATAGACAAATAAGTGTCCACAACATATTGTAATATCTTAGAAAATATTATATATAGCAATTGTCCTGGCAAAACCAGCCTTACTAAACGAGAAAAGTTCCTTATTTATATTGTATATTACTCCATTTCAGAGAATCAACCATGAGATCACTACTTTTAATGATGCTCGGTGTAACGGTCAGTAGTATGCCCTTCATGAATGACCTTTGTCCCGATATCTTACCAAAAGGTACAATGCATTTCCCATACAGTGGTGATTGTGAACATTTTATCCAATGTACACAAGACGAATTGGGACAGGTAAATGGAACATTAATGCCATGTGCTTTCGCTACATATTGGAAACAGAAATCCCAAGCATGCGAGAATACAGAATTTGTCGAATGCCCAAATGATAAGTGTGCTACAAAACCTGACGGCATAGACAGAGATGATGACAGAAATTGTCGAGGTTACTGGGAATGTGAGAACGGAAAATCAGTACCAAAATGTTGCTCAATGGGACTAAAGTTCGATATTACAATATTAACATGCGTTGTTGTTGCCGAGAATGAAGAGAAATGCAACGCCACTTGCTTTGGTGACGTTAATGACGCATCTAATGATACAGCAGCCAATGATACACAGACTGGAGACGCACAAAATGTTAAAACATGTGATTTGAAAACTCATCCAACGAAACCTCATTATTATATCCAGACTGTACCTGGGTACCAACCCCTTGAACGTGAGTGTGGTGTTGGAACAGTATTTGACGAGAAGCAATGTGGATGCGTTCTGGATACAAAACCACAAGCTCCAAGATGCACACCAGAGATCAATCTGACTTTCGACTCCAATAATTTTTATAACAGACAAGATAAGGGTCATTACGTCGGAGTTCAAAACGTAGATGTATTCAATGGTACAGGTTACTTCAATGGTGAAACTAGCAAAATAGTCATCCCGAGATTTAACAACATTGATAAAGTTAGCACCTTTGTTGTAAGCATAACCTACTCTTCAAATGCAAGCGAATTGGTCTCACCTCAAACCATACTGTCCAACAGAGATTGTGGAGATCTTCCATCAGTAGAAATTGTAGAAGATGATCTAGAAGTCATATTTACCGCAGGTACCACAAAGGATGGTCTTATTTCCACAACAGTACAACAAAGCCCTGACACTGACCAAAAAGTTCTATTGTATAAATTCTCCTCTGATCAACTCACTGGCACAGTAAACGATGTTTCAACCAGTGTGTTCACTGAAGGTTATCTCGACAGCGTGCCTTGCGCTCTTACAATCGGAGGGGCAACCAGTCAAGCCAGCGCTTTCCATGGGGCGATTGACGACATCAAAATCTACATGTGTGATCCTGACACCAATCCTTCTCCACAGTAACTTGCATACAATTAATGTTTGTTCCGTTTATTTATTACCTACATATTTTTATCGCACCAATGTGATTTCAAGTGTGCTTTTTATGTAAAATTCAAACATATTGAGCAAAATAAAACATGACATAAATAATCTCATTGTTGTTGTATCTTAACATGCTTGATTGGGTATAATGTACATAATTACGTCTTTGGAATGAACGTCTACCTGCAAGTCGTTAACGGACAAAGCAAGTTCAAAGAATATACGACTGAATACAAAAGATTTAAATAATCTTGACTGGCAACCGAAAATATAAAGAAAGCATTGATAAACATTGAGCACAACTCATGATTAGAACTTGAATGACATACATACCTACCAAGATAAGAACAGATCATGTTATCCTATTATCAGAGTCTTTGGTTTGACAGAGCATCATATCATATAAGAGGAACACGTATTTGTGATATAACTATAACGTGAACGGGTTGCATAAAGTTGGAATGCATTTCGCTGTTCGACTTGCGAACTGTATTTTAGAATGCAGTCAGCGATTCACAGTTCGAATCGTGAACTGCGGACAGCATTCCAATTTATACAACCTAACTAACGATCTTCTCATACATCTTTTTCACAGTGAGCTTTAAGCATGAACAAGGAACATTTAATTGTCTAGGTCTGTCACATGAGAGTAAAACAGGTGTTAGGGACGTATACACAACACTGACATATCTATTTATTGAACGGCATTTTTTTTTTCAAAATTGCCTGCTCATATCAGGATGTATTAATATTTGAAACATTGTCTACGATAGGAAGTATGCACAATTATAATGTCCCGTTACAAAAAAAAGTGGAAAAGTGTTTACATTAGAACATTAGTTCGGGCAACTAAATGCTTAGCATTACTGGGAAACTGATGCTGAAGAAAACATTAAGAAGTAGCTACATGTACTTTACAACACTGACACATATAAATGTACGTATCACTATTCATATACAATTTTTATTATGTCTACATTGGATGATTTTAAATAATTTTGGTATTTGATAAAGTGTTTTCACGCATGTTTCATTTCAATACAAGGATATCACAGCGTTTTTGGAACATATGATTGTGTTTAAAGTAAGAAGTATTCTAGGATATCAAATTTGCCTTAACCTTATTTATGTTAGACGAGTGTATCTTCCTTCATTTTTGATTGACTATTAATCGTTTTCATATCGGCGATATTTTATGAAAACATTAAAGGCCTCATGGGCATTTTAATACAAAATATATATGTTCTATTAAATGCAGCTTTAATTAAGATAAAGCATTTGAAAACACGTTATTAATAATAGAGGAGATGTATTCCTTTCGCTATTTATTGATAGAACTTTTATACATAACTGTGTTTATTTGACTCTTGGTGGTCGAAATACAGGGCTTTTATTGTTAAAGCCATAACACAAACAGTAGTCCTGTAAAAAAAGAACAAAAGAAAAAAACATATCTGGGCAGAAAAAAAACGCCACAGTCAAGCTTGCTTGACACACGGCCCAGACGAATTAAGATTGATCTTGTACCAACTGATTGATAGATAGACCATGAATGTCACTGAATGATGAGGCACACAGTACAATCTAACTGTGTAGATCTAAGTCAAGAACAAGTTGTATGCCAAAATGTAACTATGAGATCATAACTAAATGATTAGTTACACAAAAAAGGGACAAATACATAGAGAATACAGTTATGGTAATATGCATTGTTGATGCCCAAATGTAAGTATGAGACCATAACTTCATTTGGAAAGTTTAAATATGGGCATAAACACATAGAGAATACCAAATTAATCTAATAGGTATTGAGATGCCAAAATGCAGGGAACTTGTAATATGTTGGATAGGTCTTGGTGCCAACGAAAAAAGAAACCAATGATAATTGGTTAAACAGTCACCACTAAGTGGCTTTAACCAAGCCAAACAAACCTATAAAATTAAATCAAATGTAAAACACAAAATTATATACAGTGTGTTCAGACGACAATGTCAAATGTTGTTGGTAGTTATTTTTATCATTAGACCTTGTATTCATTCACAAAGTCTAAACAAGCACCACATGTCCTGCGGTTTATGTCAATTAAATCCCTGACACTGTTATAACGAATTAGTTTTCACTCTGACAGAACCGTCTAGAAGCAAATTAATGACAGTCCTGATGTTTTAAAAAGAGTTTCTTGTTGCCGCTAGATGACAGGTGGACCCCGTCTGCAGCAATGGTCGTGGCTAAACTATGAGCCGACCAAAACCCTTTCAATGTCCACAGACACATATATGAATGACGAGGGTAGTCTGATAGTAAGCAATGATTTAACATGTCCACTTTTTATCAAACGAGGGCAGCTCCACCGGAAATCTGGTGGGTACAGTCGGTTTGGTACGATGAGTTACAAGCATTATAACACATGCTTTCACTGATGGGACCTCACGAAGTAATGTTTGCAGTTGGTCAATACCAGACTTAACAGCAGACACAGAATCATGATACAAATCGTTCGTGCCCGCTAAAAGGATGACAATGTCCGGTAAAAAATCTTGAACAACGTCAATATTGTTGCATAGCCCTTGCACCAGGGAAAGCGGAGGATTGACACATAACGTCTCTCGCATTCAAATTAAACTGATAACTGTGCTCTGAAGAAGCATATATGAATGATTTAAATCTAGACACTGGTGAATGTCCGAAAAATTGGACTTTTACAAGCATTTTGTGTCAACGAAAAGCCAGTCAAAATGTAAACAAACAGCCGTTTTAAAAGACGCGTGTTTGACTTACTTCCAGAACACGATGTAAACTGAAAATTAAACACTCACCAGTCCACAATATTAATACAAATTGATACAAATGAGTCTAAAAGCACGCACTTTTGGAACTTTTAGTCAGTCTGTCAGTTTACTTTCGACCGTGGTTCAGTGGTTAGTGCCCTGGACCTTTAACTCGGAGATCCGGGTTCAAATCCCAGTCGCCACAGGTCATACCCTTCTATGAAAATTTGACAGGAATATCGATTTTCCTCGAGGTGTGGACAAGTTGCCGGCTCCTTGTGGAAAGGTAAGTTAGTACTGGTTAGTATATAGTCCAGGAAAACTGGTTAGGTGAACCGGTCGCCATATATAACTGAAAAATTGTTGAAAAACGGAGTTAACAAATACTGTACGTTGCAATTTAATGACAATTTGATCATGTTTTCTCCACTGAAGAATATCCACGATCCCTGACTGGTGTTAGTTATAGGAGTCTTTGTCATGGTACATTTGCCGCAATCGATAGGATCTCGCCCTTACGTGCACGAGCAAAGTGACATTTCTGTCGGGAACCTTCCATTTTATATTTACTTATGTCCGAAATATCTGGTTATACAATATATTTCGGCAACAGCAAACGTATCTATATTTTCTGCCGTATATTTAGGCAACGGTGAACGTATTTATAATTTCTGTCATGTTTAGGCAACGGTGAACGTATTTATAATTTCTGACATATATTTATGCAACAGACAGGCAGGCAGGCAAGCAGGCAGGCAATTACTCAAATTTCAGTTAAACTTATTTCAGTAAATATATTTAATACTTTAAAACAAATTTTATTAAAATTGATTCTGTCAACCATTAAAAGTGAAAAGCAGTCGCTTTATAAAAACAACATTTTTATAAAGAGGCTCTAAATTTTAAAAACTCATTATACCAAAATGAAGTTAGTGGAATTAAGCTTTACATTGAGGTATTATTATTGAAATAATAATTTGAAATACCTTGCAAGATTTGAAAAACAAATATTAGGTGTACAAAGAATATATATACCATCGCTTCTTTTGGATTTTTACAATCACGTGGACAAAGTCGCCCATAGGAAAATACATACAAATTTGCCAATTAACCATGGACTTAATGTTTTACATGTATATATAACTGATAAAAGCTCGCATTATTAAATGATAGCTTGAAAATAACCATACAATTTCAGCAGTCTGTATGAACCCTCAACACTACTTCATATAAAATTCCCTGTTCAAAAATGGTTCTGACACTTTGAACGTACTCTAGTTTTTTACTCATTCAGTTTTCATGAATTCCGAACTTTTACAGTTGCATATTGTAATACATTGAATGGCATTCCAAAATGCATTTGAACGAAATTCGAATATCATTAGCTTAAAACTGTGACAACATTAAGAATCTAATAAACAACATAATCCAATGTACAAAGTAGGTGAATAGGTAAAGTCAAATGAATTTATTCTTATAATGGTAAGACAAACATTCCTCTTTATCATGTAAGTTGTCGTCAACTTCAAATGACAGCTATGATAGAAATCCAACTGCCCCCCTCCTCTCTCTTTCTATTCTTTTGACGTATACCACCAGTGAACGCATGATAACACTAAATGTGTACAATAAAGATACCGGTATATCAGAAAAAATAAAATTACCATTTTCGCTACCAAACTTTCCACTACTAAAATGAATTTACAATTGTTTTACTATTACTAATGTTGTGCAAGAAGATGATTATGAATAAATTACGATCCTACTTGTTATGATAAATGTGCATATTCATTCATAACATGGGTCATTTTAGCGCAGATACAAACCACTACAAAATTCGCCGAAACCTGTCTGGGCGAGGTGACATGAACTTTGCGTGTTTTCTGCTCTGTAAACCAATAGGAAGCTCAGCTGGTTAAGGAATGACAACCGCATTCATAAACAGAAATACAAGGCTAAATTTATGATTTGTTATACGCAAAATTACGTAAACGGTCATAAACATTTGCGGTGAGTTATGAATGAACTTGTACAACGTTTACGTTGTTGTAGGCGACAACGTAGTCTTGTCAAAACACGGAGTGACGTAGATACACGGACTATGTCTGTTATATAAGGACGGTATTCTTAGTCCAGACATTCAAACTTGAAACAGCTTGCATAGAAACACAAGACGAGCAGAACAGTCTACAAAAAAGTAAGTGTAGAACTACATATACAGTTTTAGATATTAGTAAATTCAGTAGATACCCAATGAAGTAAAATAATCTTAATTACATTGTACTTCATTATTAATTGTTAATTGTACCATAATCAAACAATTGCAATTTATGATATTGCAAATGTCAGCATGTAAGAATATTCAGGAGCTCCGTACCATTGACGCTATCGAAGAAATGTTATTTATTTTATTTAGGAAATCATGTATAAAAATATTATGTCATAGGTTATAGAATTATTCACGTATCATATATTATAATTTTATTTAATACTCTTCGTTTGGAAACAGATACGCCGTCATTATGAAACTCACACAGTCATAACATTCATGAAAACTTGAAATGCTTCTCTTTATCTGTACATTATTGTTTTAATGAAACTAGACGCCGATGAACTTTTCCAGTTATAAAATGATATTTTAGTAAAGGTAATGATTTAATGTTCAATTATTTCATTTCAGAGAATCAACCATGAGATCACTACTATTATTGGTACTTGGCGTAACGACATATACAATTGTCTGTGGTATGCCCTTCATGAATGACCTTTGTCCCGATATCTTACCAAAAGGTACAATACATTTCCCATACAGTGATGATTGTGAACATTTTATCCAATGTACACAAGACGAAGTAGGACTGGTAAATGGAACATTAATGCCATGTCCTTTCGCTACATATTGGAGACAGGAATCTCAAACGTGCGAGAATACAGATTTTGTCGAATGTCCAAATGATAAGTGCGCTACGAAACCTAATGGAATAGACAGAGATGATGACAGAAATTGCCGAGGTTATTGGGAATGTGAGAACGGGAAGTCAGTACCAAAATGCTGCCCAACGGGACAAAAGTTCAATATTACAATGTTAGAATGCGTTGTTGTAGCCGAGAATGAAGAGAAATGCAACGCCACTTGCTTTGGTGAAGTTTATGACGCATCTAATGAAACAGCAGCCAATGATACACAGATCGAAGACGAACAAAAAGATGTAGAATGCGACTCAAGGACTCATCCAACAAGACATGGTTGGTATATCCAGACTTTAGCTGGCCACCCAGACTTTGAACGTCAATGTGGTGTTGGAACAGTATTTGACGAGAAACAATGTGTATGCGTTCTGGATACAAAACCACAAGCTCCAAGGTGCACACCAGAGATCAATCTGACTTTCGACTCCAATAATTTTTATAACAGACAAGATAAGGGTCATTACGTCGGTGTTCAAAAAGTAGATGTATTCAATGGTAAAGGTTACTTCAATGGTGAAACTAGCAAAATAGTCATCCCGAGATTTAACAACATTGAGCATGTTAGCACCTTTGTTGTAGGCATAACCTACTCTTCAAATGCAAGCGAATTGGTCTCACCTCAAACCATACTGTCCAACAGAGATTGCGGAGATCTTCCATCAGTAGAAATTGTAGAAGATGATCAAGAAGTCATATTTACCGCAGGTACCACAAAGGATGGCCTTATTTCCACGACAGTACAACAAAGCCCAGACACTGACCAAAAAGTTCTATTGTATAAATTCTCCTCTGATCAACTCATTGGCACAGTAAACGATGTTTCAAACAGTGTGTTCACTGAAGGTTATCTCAACAGCGTGCCTTGCGCTCTTACAATCGGAGGGGCAACCAGTCAAGCCAGCGCTTTCGATGGAGCGATTGACAACATCAAAATCTACATGTGTGATCCTGACACCAATCCTTCTCCACAGTAACTTACATACATTTAATGTTTGTTTCGTTTATTTATTACTGATATATTTCCATCGATCAAATTTGATTTCGAGTGTGCATTTTGTTCTGAAATCCAAAAATATTAAGCAAATAAATCAGTATTTTGTTTAACTTCTCTTTATTATTCTTTTTTACGCCGGTGTTTGTACTAAGTGCATTTCGGAATAAATCGTAAACATTTACGTTCACCTTTAACGACAAAGAATTCTACCAGTCGTATATAAAAGGGAAGTCACTCTATTCCTGCTTTACTAAGGCTTCAATGCATCAAGTTCATACATCACAAAAAAAACGTGTTAATTACACTCACAAACACGCTTTGTTCTTCAATACAGTTATTTTATCCAAGCAAATAACATCTATTGGAAACATAGAGTGATTAAACAGATAGAAAACAATTTTATTGTATTAATGACAAGTCCATTAGTTGATATTGATACATTAGTCTTGCATAATTGCACTTGTGTTATTTCAAACTGGTTATGTCAGTTGGACGTTTTGAAATTGGTAAGCTATAACAGAGACCCTGGTAAGTCAGCCGACAGCTTATTAGGTGTATATTACAAAAATGTTAACCTTGACATTATATTGTGTCTACTGACGTCCAACCTTTCAATTCTTATATCTGATTTCATGATCTTAATTGCCTTTGTTTTAGTCTCCCTCATGTTACAGTGGCATGTCCTCATGGCCTCTGGATTGATTAATGTTTTAAACTTAGTGACAAAATAATAAATTTGATTAAAAACACCATGAATGGTGTGTCATTACATCATTCGCCTGTTCGTTGTCGTCTGTCATTTGTCAATCTCCAATTTTTTGTGACCCGATCAAGAAAAATTGTCAAGATATCTTGAAGATAACTTAATAAATTCAGATTGTCAATTTGAAGTCGAATGATTTATATACCTAATTATATGAATAAGTATAGTATCTCGTATTAAGACGGACGGACAGACGTACGCGAGACTTGTACAGATACTAAAATATTCTGGATTTAAAAAAATCGTATGGTAAGAAGTCACAAAGTATGTAATATACAGTAAAACAACATCCCTTAAAATATGATTTGCCAAAGAATGGCCTTTATTAACAGGATGGTCTTTATTCGGAGGTGGCCGCAAACACAAGTTTGACTAATATGCTTAGTCCATGCTAGTTATCATAATCCTGAAACAATTGTCTTTTAAATTACCGGGTTTTCTGCCAGTTTCCAACAGTTATGCTATTACATACGGACGGACAGTGTTCGTTAATTCTTTACAAATACTAACATGTCAGCCGCAAGTAACAACCAACCGCTAACACATTATCGACCATCAATGGTCATCGCCATGTTTCCAAATCAATTCAGAGAAGATGTGGAAAGTCTAGGGTTCGAACTGATATCCTAAAACGATGCATTACTGTTGACCTGGTTGGGATTTTATTCATATTACCTGTTTCGTGTGTCTATTCAGAGTGTAATGGTGTGTGCACATTTAATTTACATAATCATTAATTTAACAATTGCAAAAATGAAATTCAATCTACAATTAGCAACAGACGTATCAGACAAAAAAATGCATTTTAAGCAAAAACGTGAAACAGAGATAAAATGTTTTAAATTGTGAATATAATACAACGTGAAGGGAATGAATATATGATTTTGAATGAATGAAAGTGCGATTTATAATTGTAGGAAAATATACCGGAATTGTTTCGATATACTAGAATACGAAGAATGCAAATGAAACGAAAGGTGACTTTATGGAAACGAAGTTAGGTTACCCTGCATAGATCCTTAATTAGACAAAGTAAAGGGCTTATATCTACAAAATAAAATTTAAAATAAAGACTTCGGAAAGGGCAATGAAGGTTAAGGGCATGAAAAAGACAAACAACGACAACATAACGACAAAATTCGGTCCTTTTCATCTTCTAACGACACTCTTCCGTCTCGGAACCTTTGATGCCATCAAAAAACTTGCTTACGTGACATTGTCGTCCCCGGTTAAACCTTTATATAAAATATGTCATACGTTTTAGTTGGTGAATATCAAAGCTGACAGCAAACTTTTACAACAGCGCGTGTTTCTTGTGACTCCAATGATGTCATGTTCAGTGAAGATTTAACAGGTAGACATGTATCTCATATTATGACAGGAATGACGTTGATATGACGCAATATGACGTCATAGATGACGCGTTATCCGCGAGCTTATTGATCAGTGCCGAAATAAGTCAAGTGGAGATTGAATAAAAATCATGTAAACTTCATTAATACTTGCGGAGACACTGGTCCTGTTATCACGCCATTGGGTTCCTATAGCGACGAATAAACATTATTTCTTTGCCCAAAACGGATTTCAGTTTTGTTGTTGATTTGATTAAAAAATGGCTGTGTGTTTATGCAAAATTTGATTGAAATGATATTGCGTATGAAAAATACGAAGGCATCCGATTTTTTTTATCACCCCTCGTGTATGTAACATTGCGCCGTCGTAAAAGCTCACCTTAATTTTTGATATATACTAGATTAGACAGATTTATAAACGTACACTCTAAAACTATTGTTGGACTCGTACATGAAGTTTGAAACCAAATTCTAATACCAGTGTTGTGTCCACATAAAACAGATGACAACTTAAGCACACTTTTATTTTACGTTAAAATCTCGAAGTTAATACCAATGGTGTGTCCAAATAAAACAGATGACAACTTAAGCACACTTTTATTTTACGTTAAAATCTCGAAGTTAATACCAGTGGTGTGTCCAAATAAAACAGATGACAACTTAAGCACACTTTTATTTTATGTTGAAATCTCGAAGTTAAACCAGTGTTGTGTCCACATAAAACAGGCTTAGTATTGGAGTGGTCTCATTGTTCAGTTTCATAATTTATTTGAAGTATTGTTAACCGGGCCAAAACTTAGTGGTCGTTAAACGGTCTTACTTTGCTGGTACTATTTCAAAGATATGGTATAAACATTCTCATATAATGTAACAACGAAAGGATTGACTGCATATGAATGATTTATTATGGAAATAAGGTTTAAGGTTCAACAATTCAAGGGAGAATTAAACAAGTTGTGGCGTTTTTTTTATGAGTCGGTAGCGTTACAGCAAACATGTTTTTAAGTATGGACTAGATGAGACCTTTTTCCGCTGGAGATTCGTTGTTTTGAATCCTTGCTCTGTGCATGGTACGTTTCAACTCCTAGGTTTTTGTTATATTCTAACAATAATCAAGTTACATCTCAAGCTTTGCGGATTCAAATAATTAAATATACGAAACGTGATTGCGCGATGAAAAATGTACGAAATTACATAAAACGTAAACATTAGTCATTTAAATGTGTTGAGCAATGTTCGCATTCATTAGGTTTTCGTAGGCTTAATAAATGAACATTTTAAATGTCTTGAATGCCTTTGATTTATATTTATTTTCCCACCTACTAGTGTTTTTAAGAAATACGACCGTAACGAATTCAGAAGACACATAACAACCATGTATTGCTTGAGTAACGGTTTTGTAACAGTCCAACCTAAGTTTAGGATTCGTTGTTTTTGACGTTACGTCAGCCGTAGTCAACGAAGCGTCTCAAAATGTACTATTTACTTAATGGGCAGACACAACATCGACGTTAATGTGGGCGGTGCCTTGCTACGCTGAGAACAGCGTGTGACGTAAGCAAATAAATTTAACAAGATATATAAGATCAGGATTAGAAGAGGAGGTGTTTGTACCGCATACAACTTACATCGAGAATTAAACAACATAAAGGAGTTATCAGAGTGAGTACATTTTTAATTCATTTTAACTACATTAATTCTAGAATAATAAGTATTTTAATCCTATTTTTAAGACTTTACATTACAAACGTATTTTTTGCAATTGATCAGGGTGATTTTGAAATTATCATTAGTATTAAATAAATATTAAGTACTAGTATTATTACTTAGAAAATATTATATTTACTTGAAATATAAAAATCTTTTCTTGATTGAATGAAGGGCATCGATTCGACATATTTGAGCTTGTTGTCACAAAACAAAATACAAGTTAAAAAATAACAATTATTTAACAAACTACGAGCTTGTCATTATTTAAAATCTAGATCTGTTGGACAGTTATAATTTCGTCTTTGTTTCACCAAAGGTGCATGCGTCATTTATTAATTCCCTCTGTGGTAATTTAATATATTTCTTTCTTTTATTTCGAAATCCTATAATATTCGTTTGTTTTTAGGACAGAAAATGAGAGCACTGCTATCACTTATACTTGGAGTTGGGGTATTTACGGTGGCCTATGGAATGCCAATTACAAATTACACTGTTCAATGCCCCACACTCAGCCTAGCACACGGAAACACGCATTTTGAATACGATGGAGACTGCGAACACTACATTCAATGTAAAGAAACCGATAACGGATTATGGGCAGAAATAAGACCATGTCCTTTTGCGACGTATTGGAAACAGAAGACGCATGCCTGTATGGCTCCTGATCAAGTTGACTGCCAAATTGATAAATGCGCATTTGAACATAATGGAAAAAGGAGAGGTGATTCTAGAAATTGCCGAGGATTTTGGGAATGTAAGAACAGAAAATCTGTACCTGACTGCTGCAAAGTGGGGCAGAAATTCAATAGTACAAGCCTACTTTGTGAAGAGGTTCGAGAGGATGAAGAAATGTGTAAAGCATCATGTTTTGGTGACAACATGATCCTTTCAAATGAAACGGATGGTGTACTTATTGATGTCAATCCAAGTGTTAGAAGATGCGATTGGAAACCCGTTCCATTGGACCCAAAGGGATTTTTCGCAGACGTTCCAGGACACGGTCCGATGAAGCTCTCTTGTGGTGAAGGAACAGTTTTTAATGAGTCTGAATGCAGATGTGTAGAAGACTTACTTTACAGGAAACCGGAAGTACCTCCCTCTCGCAGATGCAATCCCGATTTCCATTTATCTTTCAGCTCTAAAGATTTCCAAGATAGTAAATATTATGTCCGTATTAATGATGTGACAATTAAGGACGGTATGGGTAGCTTCAATGGTAAAAACAGCAGTATAGTCATTCCACGGTTTAACAATTTCGGAGGGGTAGGCACATTTGCCATAGATATAACCTATATTTCGAATTCAAGTCAATTGGTCCAAACCCAAAGCATACTGTCAAATGATTGCACTGGTATGCCTTCAGTGGAGATTCTAGAGAATGATCTGGAAGTCTTATTTTCTGTCGGTGCCACTGACATGAATGGCTTGGCCACCACAGCTGTGCAAACCATGGACAATATGATCACCGACCAGAAAGTCCTAAATTACAGATTCACATCTGGTTATCTCAAAGGTACTGTAAACGGCGTTCCCTCAGTTGTTGCTGCGGATGGTTATCTGAATCAAGTAGAGTGTGATCTTGTTATTGGAGCAACCGAAGGTACCAGAGGTGTAAAACACTTTGAAGGAAAGATTGATGACATTAAAATCTACATCTGTGATCCGGACACAAACCCTTAATAACTAAGTGCCTGTCACTACCACCTGAACTGAATTTTTGACGTATTTTGTGATTGTTTGTTTGTTTTTTTTTTTCAACGAATGCATGTTTGTTCACCGTTATTTAAATAGTCACTTGAATGAAATCCGCACCGATATAAAAATAAAATTAGAAGCTAGAGAATTTCTTTCGTTCA
The DNA here is from genome assembly GCA_008271625.1 of Lutraria rhynchaena. NCBI lineage: Eukaryota > Metazoa > Mollusca > Bivalvia > Venerida > Mactridae > Lutraria > Lutraria rhynchaena. Next base: position 329,170 of record VIBL01000149.1, on the reverse strand, counting down.
TTCTGAGTACATATGTATATGCAAGGGGGAAATCCCCGGTATGAACAAAAACATGTTAATTATTGGACGAATTAAGAATTAACATACAGTAAAACCTCGATATTGAGACCACCTTCAGAAACAGAAAAATCGGTTGTGTTAATGAAGTGGTCTCATTAGCGAGTTGAATTATAGGGGAGTTATTGAAAGCCGGCCCGTAAATAAGTGGTCGTTATGATAAGATTGTCGTTTTATTGAGGGGCCATAATGCGAGGTTTCACCATACTCAATAATGAACAAATTCAACAAGATTATATCTGTTCATAAACGAATAATTCATATGCGTGTACGTAAACTTAATTTAAAAAAAATGTTACACATAAATGACCATGATGGTGACAAGGAAATGTGGAAAGTGTCTACTGATTATTTGCTGAATGTCAATGTGTGAAAGAATGCTCAGTTTGGTCAATATTAGCTATATTACTATTTGTATCCAGTGTTGTCATTCGTTATCCCTCACTTACATCTCTGTTTTTATGCAATTCTTGAAAAACAAGAAATAGAGCCATGAATGATACAATTTTACTACTTAATGAAACAATATCTACTGTATAATACATTGAAGACAAAGCGCACAAGCGTTTGTTTACCGTCGGTAGATAGGTCACAAAGTCAAATTGCATAAATTGATACAAAAACACTGAAGTCGAAGCAATAATAAAAATATGACAACAAACGCACATTTCGAGAAAAACAAAAGTGTATCAGATGGAAATTAAAGAAGACTATGACATACGTTGAAAGAGATCTATTTGACAACTCCGGATTGAAATTGTATCAACGACCCGTGCGTTACCGTAGTGCTGCTTGGTGTGTCTTTACGTTATTTTCTTATGGCGTAAAACGTTCCCGGTTTCCACTAAACCGACTTTTCCTGCCGACCGTGGACTCCCGTCTCTGCATATTTTATTTTCTGAAAATTTCATTTTTTTATATAAACTACATGTATATTTCCGAACTTAATACAAAAATGTATTTTTTTTTAAATCTGCAGATCGACCTATCGTACATTTTTGAGGGGATGTTAGTGGAAACACGATATTTATTTGTTTTGGCCGAGGAGCGCGAACGAAAATGCACATTGTCTACCATAATGTAGAATAATACGAATATCGTCCTGGCTATCCTTCAAAATGTTGATTTGCAGTTACGTGACCAACTCATTCGAAAATTCTCCGACAGAAAAATCTTTTGTCAAAAAGAATGTTTCATTCCTTATTCCAGCTTTTCGTTTTCAGCACAAGCATAAAATATTAATAAGAACTAGTAACGAGAAAAAGTGTTTACCAACCTACATACGATAAAAGGTTTCGGCCGTGTAACCGCAAACCAACATTTTAAAAGGATGGCCCCATCAGACTGCGTCAGAAGTTTATTTAATAATCGTTTGAAATTACATGTAATTACTTACTTCAGAACTTACGTTAAATAATCGCTCAACACAAGGCTTTATTGCGAGTGTTGTCGGCGGAAGATGGCGTCAGTTAAGACGCGACTCAGTTTATTACACAATGATTGAATAATATAATTAAACGCAACAGCACATGCTACGAGATACTCAAGCAAACGTTTGAAACAAGACACTGACATTTAAGTGTCATTAAACATTTCATAAAACATTTTTTTTGCAATAATAGTTTTGTTGTTTACCTGAATTACATCATGAAATACGCATAAAAATGACAAATGCTTCGCTAATAAACAATAAAAAATATGTTTTAAACACAAGTGGTGCAGGAGTAATTTTAAATTAAAACTTAAGAATGCGTAAACATTGATCCAAAAGGAATTTATCTTTCAGGCCAATGTAATTCGATGATTTTAGCAATTGAACAACGCGATTGATACGCAAATATATATGAAACAATAAACTATCATTATATCAAATATAACAACCAATGTTTGAAATCGAATCTTATGTTGATGTTACAGGTATTGAAAAATCAAGACCAAGTTTTGTGTCACTAAGATCATCATTTCATAATTTATTGATAGATAAAGTGATACATTTATAGGTATTCCTAGAAACGGTCGAAAACGCTTCTATTGCAAAATTTGTATAGAGAATGCATACCAGTCTCAGTCGCTGGTATAATTACATTTTCATGCACACGTGACGGAGAAAATCTCCACGAGCGCTCGACCGATTAGCCTATTGTTATATGTCAAGGCAGCGAAACTAATTAATGTAGGTAAATGCTTAGTTCAATTAAATAAATTACTGAAGTTTTGTCTCATATTTTCATTCATTTGCATAGAAAGCATTTACGTCTTCAAGCATAGCAAAAGTACTCTGTCATCATTAAAATTCTTGAGAAAAATTCGTGTAGATAGTCAACAGAAACTGTAGATTAATTGATAAAATATGATTCTCATGTTTAGACCTACTCTATTCCTTCTAATTGATCCGCGCCTACAGGCCCATCCTGTAAGCAGAGCAAGCAAATTATGTTATTGTTGAGAGGTTGTTCTTTGGAGAGGTTATATTAATAGATAAATCGTACAGCGAAAAAAATCATGCTGTTGCTGAATGGAGGTTGCGGCTCAGGGGAGTTCCGCTCAGGAGAGGTTGCACTGTATAGTCTGTTAATTGTGATAAGAAAAAACACAATAATAATTCTCTAAACAACATTGTTGTCATCATTTTTTTCACTAGGTTTAGTGTCGTTTTTCAGCAATTTTTCAGTTATATACGGCGGCCAGTTCACCTGATCAGTTTTCCCTGGACATAAGACTAACCAGTACTCAACCTCTCCACATATGGAGGAAAAGAAGGGAATGACTTGTCGTGACCGGGATTTGAACCCGCATCTCCGGGTTACAAGTCCAGCGTACTAACCACTGAACCACGGTCGCGGCTCTGGTGTCATCCTTAGCGTCCCTTATAATATATTTGATGCTGCTAAAATTGTTTAATTACGATGCTGGTGTCTAATTATTGTTACATGAAATCAAACTACGTTTCGAAATACCATGATTAAACAACAAAGAAGTTACATCCGTGTTACACACCGAATAACAAAAAATCGATGATAATGTGATGACTTTTCGGCTGTAATTCTAGATTTTCCTCTAAAAGAATAGAATTAAATACAATAAAAAGGCCACGGTGTGTCGACAATAAAATATTCACTTAAGCAGCATTATAAACTTTTTTGCGCAGAACAAAAACAAGAATGACTTAAAATTATGAATTAACGCCTTGCGTGATCCTCATCCCACGTAATGATAGATTTTCAAAATCTGTTATTTATTTAAAATAATATATAAACCCAACAGTCTGTTTTTACACAATTCATAATTATATAATAAATTAAGCTTGTGCAAAGGCTTAATTATCCTCATTAAGCAGATTTATCACTGTTTTCGTGAATTTGTTTACGTGTTGATAGAAAGATTCACGTAGAATATACGTTAAATTCTTATTTATTTCATTCAATAAACAATGTTGTAGAATCGTTTAATTTCTTAAGCATGTACACATACACACATAAATATGCTAGAGCAATAATTACACAATCAATGTAAAACATCTTGTTTGGATGTGGTTAAATATGTTCTGCATTGCAAGGATTACAACGCAGTAACAATAAACTTGATAGTACTCCTTGCTTGAGCAGTTTTATTAAAAGGATGGCAGGGAACTTTCATGGTCGAGTGGTTACAGTCTGACTTGTAATCACCAGCTCCTCACCGCTGTCAGTTCAAATCCCACCTGAGACCATATTTCACATGTAAGGAAGCTGTCAAGCTAGTTTACAGAAGGTCGGTGGTTCTACCCAGGTGTAAGCTTTGGGTCTTCCTCCACTGTTACAGATGGAAATTGGCAAATTAAACTGGTAGTTGGCCGGACTTTAAACTCCATTGAAAGATAGGATGGTCACTGGCTACTTTGTAAAGACAGACATTTATTTAAAAAGTAAAACTAGACAAATGTGTAAGTTATTTGAGAATATGAAAGATACATAATACTTCACACACTTTGAAGACGTTATTGTGAGTTATAATTTTATCAAAACATGGATTAAATCACCGTACTTTTCATGTCTGAATATCTAAGCGTTTATGTTTTTCAGTTGGTTACACCACTTTATGTTCGGATTTCGGATCATGTGTAAACTCGTAATCCACGTGCACAAACGCTCGTTCTACGTTTGGTAGTCTTTCCAATTTCTGCTGTAGAGGCTCGGCAATATCGTGCGCTTCTCTCAATGTCATTTCCGGCGGCAGTACAATGTCTACCTCAACAAGGAAATTATTTCCAAAATGAAACGCTCTCACTGTATCAACTTTCTCGACTTTTTTGTGGTGATCAACACATATCCACGTTATTTTACTAATGAAATCAGTCGTGGCAGTATGACCAACAAGTAGCTTGATTTGATCTGTAACGTAAAAAATGTAGTTAATTAATATCACCATGGATTTATATGCGGTCAAGGATGGTGTAAGCCGCACCCATTTATGTGTGGGCTATTTCGTTTGTGGATTATCGGGCGATGATCGTAAAGCCGAGCTTTGTGCATCCGTGGTTTACTTCACATTTCTTGTTCATTGTTATGTGAATTTATGTATTGGTGTTTACTATCACGGTTTATTTGTGGCTATGTGATATAAGTTGTGAGTGGATTTTATTGTTAGCAGTGTTGTGTTGCATGGGAATCCGTTTTTACTATTGTAGACACGCAGTACAGTAAAACCTCGATAATGAGACCAACTTTGGGGACCCGAAAAATCGGTGGTAGTAATGAGGTGGTCTCATTAGTTAGGTGAATTATAAAGGAGTATTGACAGCCGGTACGAGAACAAGCGGTCGTCATGACAAGGTGGTCATAATAATGTGGTGGTCGCAATGTAAAATTTTACTGAGTTCCTGATGTAAAAATGTTTAACCAGTAAAATTAGGAATACCTCATTGCAATAGTATCCGTAAAAATAAAATCGTTATTTTATTAAATTGTATTTGACTAGTTGGGTGGTGTGAAATGCAGTTAATTGAAAAAATACTTTGACATTGGATGCTAACGTGTTTTTGTTTCGAATGGAAGGCTACACATTAATCAGTTATTAAAGGCTTCTATGAAAGACTTACCCCACCCAGTTGAGATCCAGTTTACTATAATATATATACTGATTACTATGGCCCCTACAGGGTCCAAATACACTAAGCCGAATGCATTCACCTCCCTTTGCATTTCTTGTGATCCTGAAATACAGTAAAACACTGTTAATATAGAGCGACCTAGTCACATTACAGAAGAAAAACTATCGTAAATTAATAGAACCACACTGACAATCAGTGACAGCAAATTGTAAAGGATTAATAAACGACCCACAATGAATATGATCTACTAACTGCAAAGGGATGTATTTTGACAATATTATACGCTAAAAAGTTAATTTGTACATCACGGGAAGCAACTCTTCTTCAAATTTTAGAATTAAAACTTGTATTCAAATTAGCCTCCCTTCGTAACACATTGCGTATACATGTATATACAAGCATGTTCTATCAAATGCATGCAATTTTACCAATGTATCCGAAAACAATAGCGATGAAATTGGACAACACATCATTTCGATGATCCAAGGCCAAGGTTAAGACTGTCGGGTGAGGAACTCGTCGACACAGCAGAAATAGTACTAGCTTTACGACTGAAATATGTAAATAAATGCCGAACGTAGTACTATAATATATATTACAGTGCAACCTCTTCAAAACAACAGCCTTTGGGAGAACCAAAATTATATGAACAAGATATTGTTGAAAAAGGGATTTTATATCAATATTCCCTATTGTCTTATAAATTCCACCATTTTTACGCACTTTTTTACGAAATTTATATCCAAAACTGTGTAAAGAAAAAGACACAACAAATAAATTCAGTTCTAAGTGCGTAAATTTACGCACTGTTTTATTATCAACTTCTCTAGATTAACAACCTCACAACAACAATAGTTGTTGTTGTGAGGTTGTTAATCTAGAGTAGTTGATTTATTTGTTAAATCATACAGTGGGAAATAATGTTGTTGTTGAAGGGAGGTTGTTGCCCAAGAGAGGACCACTCTGGAGAGGTTGCACTGTATACTTTTGTTTCATTGGGGTTTAACGCACCAACAGCAAAGCTTATTTGGCAATACTTCCAGCAATAACGATGGTGGAAGATCCCAGATGTACACCTGGGTAGAACCACCGACCTTCCTCAGGTTAGCTGGACAGCTCCAGGCTAGCTGGACAGCTCACCCACATGTGTAATTTGCCTGGTCCTATGTGGGATTCGAACTCACAGAGATGAAGGGCTAGTGATTACTTATCAGAAATCATAACCACACAGTTTAATATAATCGATATTTTTGCAAATACACATTTGTGGTAGGGAAGTTATTTTAAGTTTAACACACTGGGCGTTTCATTTTTGTTTGAAATGTTGCAAGTTGAGATAAAGTTAAATAATTAATTCATTAAACGCGGTAAAGAACGATAAAAACCACTAGCCCAGAGATAATTGTAAGGTCGTGTCTTTAAATTGACGCTAAATTCTAAAAATGCTCGTAGGCTGCTCGTCACTTCCAATGGTCGCGACTGTGGCCCTATGGTTAGTGCATTGGACTTGTAACCCGGGTTCGAATAGTTAAGAGCTATTTTCTACGGATACAACTCGGGAAGGAAATGACATTGTCGCTGGGGTTTAACGCCGTTATTTTCAACAATGTTTCATATACGGTGGTCGGTTCGCCTATTAAGTTTTCCTGGACATTATACCGTTCCTCAAAGAGCTGTCAACATCTCCACATATGGAGGAAAATCGACTTTTTTGTCAAATCATAGAATATTATACCTCGCCAAGTGTTCCATTCTGGACAAATCAAGCCATCGTAAGTGATACAATATGAATTATTTATATGAATCATGATTCATCTCGGATGTAAATCACTGACGTATTCATGGATACAGAGTAATGCCGGGAAACGACATCCTCGATTAATAATAATACTAAATGATAACATCCCGTATGTTTTCATGTATTTACATAAATTAAAGTGCTATAATTATGATTCAATTAAATTACAACTGATGTCTGGACATGTCCATAGTATTATACAACACGATGCTCAAGTTTTGTATGACAATATTTTTTAATCAGTCCGCAATCATTTAAGAATATACATATGAAAATGATTTCTGAACACGTTATTCGATTGTTTGGAAACAAACATATGCTATCACCACATTATACTTATGTCAATAGATGAAGACTGATGACCAAAAAATGATATCACCTTAATGCACACCCAAGATACAATTTATAAGCCAAGTGCTTGATAAGTCGACAAGTATACATTTTCAAACATTTAAATCCCATGTTGTCAAAACAAACTTAAGATTTAGTTCAGTAAGGTGTTGTTAGTCATTGTAAGTATTAATCTACGAAACAACAAATCACTTTCTGCTGTTTTAAGTTTGTGTTCGCTATATTTTTTCATTATTGGTTTGATGCCGTATTTCAACATTTTTTCAGTTATATACGGTGGCCGATTCACCTAACCAGCACTAACTAACCCTTCCACAAGGAGTTGTCGACATCTTCTTATATGGAGGAAAATTGGCTTTTTTGCAAAATCATAGAATATTATAACCTGCCAAGTGTTCCATTCTGGTCATGTCAATTGATTGATTGATTTATTGATTGATTGGTTGATTGATTGGTGTTTTACGGTGCTTTTAACACTAACTAGGCTATATCGCACCTACAGCAGAATTTGTTAATTAATCATGTTAATTATATTTTACAGTACAGATTAATTGCCTTTAAAAACTGAATGATAAGCATAGATGGAGTGTTTGTGAACAGGTCTTTGAGTGAACTTGCGTTGAAATACTGGTTTCGGGTTAGGGTATATTCGTGGCAGTCTAGAAGAAAATGTTTTACAGCGAAAGCTTCGTTGCATGATATACAAAATGGTTGATCTCGGCTGGTCATATCAAGCCAGCATATGAATATGAATTATTTATATGAATCATGATTTAGAGTATATAATTTGTTTCTCAGACTTTGAAATACATGCATAATTCAAAGGGACTTTTAAACAAATGTAACATTGAGTGGTGCTAATCCCTAGTATTTACACTGCTTTGCTAAAACATATATAGCTCACATATCAAAATGTCCGTCTTTGTCCATTTGTTTCATTTTGAAGTAAAGCTCAATGACTATTAAATAAATATACTTGTAGAATGAATTATTTTCTATTTCCCTTTCCATTTCCCCAGTTTAACTTTACGTGTCACTAATATCAATTGTAAACCATGTTAATTTTAATAACCTACTTACTGACTGTAGCGCTTGCTATGCCCACTGTTACCCAATCCATATTTGGTGGCTTCTGTGAACTATCAGCCAATCCAACAATTTTAGTCAAAGCCTCTTTAATGATTTGTAAAGAAGCGACAGACATGATAACCGACAGTATGACAATGGCCATTGGTTCAAGTTTCGTTCTTCCTGTAACATTAAAGGGATAAGTTTTAAAATAGAACGATGAATACAATATTTCAAGAATTGTTCATCATTATTTGTACAATAAAATGGATCAGAAAATAATATCTCCAACCTACTGATTCAGTACATGCTATTTACATTTCAACATTAAAGATAAACATGAAGTATCTTTAGAAACACGAGTGCATTCATTTTTCTATATCATGTATCAGATTTGATGTGTTCAGCAGAATGTTTTTTTTAGATCATTTGTTTCCCAACTAAAGTAAACGTTTCTCAAGATAAACGTTAAACGTTCGGCCAGATACTCGAAGTGAATTAGGTTAGTAGATTGATGCCGGTCATGTTTGGGAAAATATAAATAATGAATTAGATTATTGCCGTGATACGGTTCATATTAGGGGAAATATAAGCGAACAAAATATTGTATTATGTTAATATAATGATACTGATCATATTGGGATGAATATAAGCGAACAAATAATGAATTGGGTTAATACTGTGATACTGGACATGTTTAGGCAAATATAAGCGAACAAATAATCCACAACCTTGTGGATAAACATATCGATCCGTTTTCTTGACAGCCCGTGTTGTTACCCAGATAACAAGCCCAGATAATAGATCCACAGCACTATCAACCAGACTGGATATCAATGATATTGATCCTGATAATGCAACAGCAACAATTTTGACAACCAACAGCACCTACAATACAGAAGTGAATAAAGTAAATCAACAGATTGCCATGAATGAAAGACTAATGTAAGCGCAAATGCCAATGTATGTTAGGCAGTTATTTGTGGCTTCTGTCAAGAATAAATTTCTGATTGCCTACATTTTGAAATTCTGATGCAAGTCTTCAAAAATGATGTTCATCAATGCAAATGCATGCATGCATTGCACGAATATATACTAATTGATTGACTGGGAGAAAGGGAAAAAATGGGACTCAGAGAATATTACGATTGTCAGAAAATTCCGTTTTTAGGGAGTCCTGTCTTGCGGGGTTATATTGAATTTGCTAAATTTGTTAGTAATGTGTTTCGTTTAAGTATGAATTACTACTTAATACATACACTATGATCTGTTTAAGATAATTACTGAGTAACTAGGCATATGTAGATATTCTATAACTTGACTTTTGTTCGAGTTTTACGCCCGTTTTCAACAGCTTTTAAGTTGCAGGTCATTAACCAAACCATTTTCCTGGATTACGTACCAGCACTAAACTTGTTCTCCGCATTTAACGACGGACTACTGTAAATGATGGATCATTTGTGGAGGACGAATAATCTTAAACGCCATGTCTTTAACCTAACTGTCACAGAGGACACGGACTCACGCCCCCGACATTCGTAGACTAAACGTTCTCCCAAACGATCTAAGTAAAAGTGTCTGATTAAACACGTATTCGACTTATCGCGCACCATACAGTTTGGGTCGCACTCACTTTAAAAATGTCCCTTTACGAATACAGTCGAACTTTTCTTATCCGAACTTGTTCGGACGGACAAAAATCTTCGGATTAGAGAGGTTTTGGTTCCGGATTACAAAGGTGTTTTTGCATTAAATACATAAAAAAATCGGGACCAGCTAACGTGTTCAGTTTACAGAGGATTCCAGATTGGAAAGGTTCGGAATAGAGAAGTTCGACTGTACCATGTTAATTGAACACTAGACGAAAACAAGCTCACCAGATTTGTAACGAATGTAAGTTTAGCATAAAAGGCGGCTTTCTTCCTCAATTTTTTCTGATATTCAGCGTTTTCCATTGCGTCATCAAGTTCCATTCTAATCTCTTCATACTGGGTGATTAAATTATCCTGGCTCTTGTAGAATGATCTGCGGAAATGAAAGGTATTGGATCATTTCATTCTATTTAAATCGAGGCGCATAGCCAGGATAAATTGAAGTGGATTTAAGAGTATGATACGTTCTGAAAGTAGCTAGTTAACCCATCTCAGTCAAGAATTTGATTGATTCTAATTTCTTAATAAAGCCATTTTACTGTCCCTATATACTTACATTTCATTTCAAATGTATACACGAGTCTCTTTCCATTTAGAGTTGGATTCGGTGAGGACGTTTAATGCGTATGAATTAAAAAGACTTACAGCCATAACGAATTCCGATAATTTCTAATTAGCTATCAAAAAAGGTCTTTGGTATATAACAATCTAATATTGTTTGTAGCAAGCTATATATCTGTAAGGCGCTTTCGAAACCTCTCTATACAAATGAGTATTTGTCTTCACTCAAGAACTTTTGTATCGATTTTAGAGTGCATTTACACACCAAGTTGTTCATATATTCAAAGTAACAGACATATTTTATACATCTGTTTGTCCTATCTAGTTCAGCATCGGGAATGAAAAATTTAAAAATGACCGGTTCAAAATTGTTGTTTTACTTAGAAAATCGGATCGAGATGATAAAATAATGTACACAAAAGAAACAAAACATAAACATGGTTAATGTTACATTTGGAGAATACAAAGGTAGGAACTAATAAAAGCAGGAATAGGATTGTAAACATTTATCTACAACAAACTACGTACATCTTGAAAGTTTTGTTGACGATAAATAAAACTAAGGTGACTTTAAAGAATATCTGATAAGACAAAAACTCGGTTTAATTTAATATTACCCAAGCATAACTACCTTGTAAGAAATAAAACAAAATGTAAATCCAAGAATTGCTTCATATTTAAAATTATCAAACTTGCAAAGATTTATCATGAAATGTATTCATATCACCATTATGTTTACACAGGAAATAACGCGTGTTGATAAAATCAGCCAAAGCACAGGTGTATTATGGGACAGTAGATGCAATATAAAGAAGCTAAATGCTCTATCTTTTGACAAACACATGGAAATCTTTGACGTAGAACAGGGCTGGATTCATAGAAAAACACATACAAAGCATTCTACCTTGTCCAAGATACTACCTTCCCCTCAAATACCCCAAAGTAAAACCCATCCAAAAACATAGGACCGTACACAAAATGGAGGACAAAACACAGTCTGGAAGAGGGTACCACCTTGGAACATCAGTAGCAAACCTACGGAGGGGTGAAATTCATTGGATGAGCCCAACCTCCTTCTTACCCGGGTAAACAAGAACTAAATGACTTGAATATAAAAATAGTTTACGTCTAAATAACGTGTGACAATTATTGTCAGGAACATAACAACAAGAAGCAGTATGCAAACTAAAAGAAGTATGTTTGAGCGCAGGTACTAAGGAACAAACTGACAAAAATTTGGTAAGTTGTGCAGCCAATCACTTTAACAACATAAAATGCTAGCAGGTAGAACGATGGATAAAGCGAGTGAGGATGAACGTGCGATCTGTATAATAAGATAACGTACATATGGATTACAGGGTGTGTATCAAGGAACAACATACAAATGGTGAAGTTTTATATTTAGGGTACAAAAATTAAGGGCGGTTCTAATATGGGTGTAATTAGAAAAATGGACCCCACTTTTTTTGCCTGAGTTCTTTGAATGTATCAATAGTCTCGTCCTGTTGTTTATAAAACGATCTGAAATTAACACATATTGTTGTACAAATCTGCTGAATCTGTGTTTTTTTGACGTATGATGCTGTCACACCCCAAATGGTACTCACGGATTATAGTTCTAAAAGCCAAAGCTCTGGCCAGCTGTGGATTGTGGATCATTTGGCATTTTTCAGGTGTGCTACATGTTAATAATTTCATGTTAAATAGGAATTGTCTAAAAAGACAGACATAAACTATGTCATTAATCAATTGAAATGTACAAAACTCCTTTCATTCAATTCACGATCGTTATTTGGTCGCATTTCGTTATTTGGTCGCATTTATTCAGTTGTTAGCGACATAGTTTGCAAAATGGAATTATTATACGTCACATACAAGTATTGACGACGACTTGAAGGGTCCATATAGTTAAGTGATACACAAAACATTCACATATCTTAGACATAAACAAATTAATAATAGTAAAAGTGTACGAAATGTAGTTCAGTTTAAACGAGCAATTACCGTGATTTCAACCCTACATCATGACTGTTCATGCAACTGCATGATCATAAAGCATATTAAAAATGGTCTGAATTGACTTTAAGCATTTTCCATTGTGTTCTTTGTCATTGTCAACAAATCATCACATTGTGATTGTTGTTAGCAGTCAATTTACTAGTCTATGTAGAAAAAAATGGAAAGAAAAATAACGTAACAAATAGATGGAAATGACTTACCTCATCTCCTTCGAAAATTTTCTATCTTTACGTTTGGAACCTTGTCGTTTTGAAGTAAAATCTTCAATGGACAATCTCCACGCATCGTCCGAATATGCTACAAATATTCAAGTAAATACAAATGTATGCACGGAACTAACATAACATCTTAAATGATAAAGACTCAATGACAATGCTAGATACATTTAGTTCGGCAAACTTTCTGTTTTATGTGCGGTCTATGAACACTTTGGACTGAAGTTGAACCTGCTCAAGACTCAAGTTTTCAGACAAAAGGTAAATGTTCATTGTACCTACTTATTTCCTTAATATCACCATTCGTAATATTGAGAAAAATAAAGTAGTTTTAAGACTAGGATGGAGAAGTGTGAACATTTCAGTTCGTTCTAATCTAATTTCACTGACGATGTCCGGAAGTCTACCAGCAACGGTATAATTCACTTTTGTACCGCTGTTCAAGATCCAGGAAGATTTGTGACGAATGCACAGGGTCGGCTTAAGTTAAGGTGATATATTTTAGTGATATACTAGTAAATTACCTGTTTCAGAAGAAGATGATTTGTCACCACACGAGGAAGCTTGTTGAGAGGTCACGTATTTATCTACTGTCCAATGTGAATCGTCTGCTTGTAAGTTCTGGAAGGATAATAAAGGTATTGCAACATTTCTCATCCTCATTTTCAATACTTTATAGTTCCGAGTAATATATGCTGACCGACATGGACATAATTGACCAGTGCATTGATGATGACAAACTGAATACGTTGCTGATATTGTCTAATTAGTAACTCCCAATAATAAGTAAATCCCAATAATATACAGCTCCAGTTAAGTTATTTTGAATGACTTATGTATTATGTGAAATGTGTCTAGGTAACAATCTGGCCCAAAGTATGTGTTAATATAATAATGGAGTCAAATATAGTATAAACAAACAATGTGGTACTGTCATTAGTGTCCGTAATACTGCAATTATTTAGTAGTTATTGTTAATTGGTCAAGCATTACTGTACGAACTGTGAGATCCATTATGTGTCAAAGCGTAAAATTCACCTGATTTCGTTTGGAAGGTCTGTCTCCAAATGAATAACTCCTTTTTAACGAGTCATCCCCACTTTCAGGCATCGTTTCTGGTTCATGGAAACCAGCATCTGACTCTCTAGTTTTATCACTTGTTTCACTCATATCTCCTTGCACAATAACTTCTACATTAGCAACTGTCGCCTTTATGTCTATTTTGTCACCATGTGGATCACCAGCACTTTTATTCGCTATTAAGTCTTTTAATTCCATGTCTTTAGAATGAACTTCATCACCGGGTATGTTTGAAGTATCTGTTGCATTAGATTTTTTACTGTCAGTGGTTTCTTCTTCGACATAACCGACATTAGTGTAAGTTGTTTTAGAGCGGCTCTCGTCACCAGACTGTAATTAGTCATTACAAACATTATGTTAGGAGCACAAACAAACATGTTCTTTTGACATACATAATACAGTTACACTGTATTTAGATTGTACATGTACATTAGTATCATAATTTGTACAAAATCGGTTGTCAATTAAATACTAACCGACCTTGTACATGTCAACATGTGTATTTCGCATTCATCATATTAACATTCATTCTTTGAAACGATAAGAATTATGAAATAACTAATTTCACTGTTTAAACCATGGCCTTAAACGAATTTAAATTTACTTTTATTGAAACACATCGTTTTATGCCAATTTCTTGGCGTGTTTCACAAAAATGACGTAAATTCTCGTTCTACGAGAAAGTAGCCTATATCATGGCAAACAAGATTTTTCATAAGCCATTTTGAAACGGCATACGATATACACTGCCAATAGTTTGTTACAAACATAATCGTGCACAAAATTTTATTGAATTCAAGTACGCGGTTCCAAATTAATACTGAAAATAAATGGGTAAATTGTCTTATGCATTTCAGTGTATGTAAACAAAGATGAAAGTTTTTTTCCTGTTCCCGAAATTTAGACAAAAAATGTTTATGTTTACCAATGTGTTCAGTATTTGATATCGATTATGTTTCTGTAATTGTTAATGAATTATTGAACCCAGACTATAAATAAACTTCTCCTAAACACATAATTTAAAATTACACATTATCTAACCACAAAACGAAAAAATACGGGAAAAACATGACATTGATGTATGTATCGTAAATAATATAAAATATACCTTATATATTTAAATATGTCTTTAGTGAGTAAATAAAATAATGAATAAATTAAATTAATGGCATTTATATAAATAAGCAGTCTATAAAACATTTATTGAAGACATTAAATTGGTCATTATTCTATAACATTTTTGATATTTGGTTATTTATGCATATAATATGATTTGTCATACATATGACATGATAATATGATATGTCAGTAATGACGGTGAATCTGTTACACTTGAAATAATTTGAAAACTAGACCTGTTTGTATGAAAAATCATATTATATGCATAAATAGCCAAATATCAAAAATATTACAAACGCTAACTTCGAATATGATATTAATCATAATAAGTATTTTTACATTATACATTTTTATGTATCCAAATATGCAGTAAATATCACGTGAATAGTGAAAACGACATATTGCTGTAGAGGACAATTGCAAGCTATAAAGCATTACGTCAAAATCTGAAACCAAAAGGTGCTTGCATTAATTTGCTATCGCGGAGTGTGTAGAATTTGACGCACGCGAAAAGAAATTCTAAGCCCGATGTACAAAAACTCCAAGTGATAAAAATATCAAAATTTTGTATGATGTATTGTATCAAGTCCTTTCTATACGTGTTGAGTAACGCACTTAGTTTACCTTCATGTTGGTTGAGAATTTAGTAACAGTAACACCAGAACTCTCCTCTGGGAACATTTTCGAAATTTCACTCGAAACATTGTACTTCTTGCGAAACATTTTATCGATTTGTCCGTCCAAATTAAGAATAAAATTCAGTTACGCTTCCAGCACTGCTTTAGATATTCCTTCTTCTGATGTTCTTAGATGTTTTTTTCTTTCGTTCCCCATTAAATGATTTGCTGTAAAGGTTTGATTCAGAAACCAAAAGAGACATATTTCTGTTGTATTAGATAATCTATCGTCATGATCAAATAATATTAGACACACTTATCCGAGAAGTTGGTGTTATTCCTCTCCTGCGAATTCTAATTTGTCGCTTAGTTTAGAACTATAAACGCAGCATATAACAGCGATTTAAAATAAGAATGTAACACAGAAATAGTACTTAATGATAACACGCATGACCCAAATATCCGCTTTGGCCTCTAAATTTGATAATAATTGATAACAGATAGTTGATATTAGTGTGTTTGTGTCTTCCAAATTTTGAACAAGGTTCATTAATGTAAAGCTCATAAAATGTTTTAATAGGTCAAGGATATTTCCGTCTCAAATTCTCGCTGATCAATCCCACTATACTGGACACTGGATCATTGACAGTAATGTAATTAACTCTGCTGTTAATTGTGCTGGACAAGCGCTTCCATAAAGCCCCAGGGCTTGTGTTTAACATAGATTTTGACAGTTGAAATTTGTTCAATGACTTCATACATGATGTTATAAGTGTGATAACATAAAATTAGTACTTCATCCTTTCATTTCAAACATGTAACATGTCTATTTATGTAAATAAATGAAATTAAGCATAAAACAACAGAACATTATGTTGTTTTTTTATCCGTAATGAAACATCTTCAGATAAGCCATCTTCACGTTGTTTTGCAAACACCATTAATGGTTATCTAACGATGTGACAAGGTTGTCATGTGTACTGTATAATAAGTCAAGTTAATTAGGATATTTAAGCATATAAAATCGTAATTCTGCGATACTTTAAATAAATATTAATTTAAAGCGGTACTTATGCCATTAAATAATGATACATGTTATCAAGTGGATGGATGACTATATGATTATTTTCCTGCCTTACGTATGACTTCTTTATAATTATATCTGTACTTCATACTATTCGAAAGGCCGCCACCGCGGTTCAGTGGTTAGTGCGCTGGACTTGTAACCCGTCGATCCAGATTTAATTCCCGGTCGCGGCAGGTCATACCCTTCTATGAAAATTCGACAAAAAACTCGATTCGATTTTCCTTCATATGTGGAGAAGTTGTTGGTTTCTTGTGGAAGGGCAAGTTAGTATACAGTACAGGGAATTGGTTAGGTGAACCGGTCGTCGTATATAACTGTAATATTGTTGAAAAACGGCGTTTAACCCAGTGGAAAAAATCATACTATTCGAGACCTGTTCTTTTTAATAATAATTGTTATTAAATGTTATGTATTATCTCCTCAACTGTTTACATTTGATAAGCCGAGTGTCATAATTCAAACTTGTCACACCGACGTTATCGGACGGGTACTCCATCATGACCTTGGCATAATTAAATGTTGGTGAAAGGTAAAACTGCATAAGATTAACGTCCGTATGTGGACCAGTATCGCAGTCATTGTATCTTTCTTAAAATTCAAATGTAGTTATTGGCTTTTATTTTACGTCTTAAATTGATCATGTAGCAGGGTGTGACCAAACTTAAGCAACGTAACTGTTATTTGCTTTTTAGGGAGCATTAAATACATGACTGTAACTTATGATAATAAATGATAATTTTTTGTATGTTTATGAATATGGAACCGTGTGGTTTAAAAGCAGTAAATATAGTATTTTAGAACGTATGCAAAACTTCCTTATCAGATGTAGGTGACTTTGGGACTTATTCAATATTATGCGTAAAAAAGTGTTTGTTTCTAGTTACATGTTACATTAAAATAGTGTAGGTAGGAAGGAAATTTTTTTTGGGGGGTGGGGGGGTTATTGAACCGCTGTTGAAATTATTTTTGTGCGGAGAGGTAAAAAATTAAGACAATGGACGTAGCGTTCCTCAGGCCTAATAAGAAATTAAGGGTCGCGGAGAAAAATTAGGGTAGGTCGGATAACCGGAAACAATATATTTACGCCTTATTACCGCCTTATTATGAATTTACTTATTTCCGATCCGGTTTTTTTACAATTCTTCAATATGTCAACTTGATAATGAAATGACCTCAATATCAAAACGTATTGTTTAAAAGTGGACTTAATATAAAGGTTTTAAATGTATAAAGTGTAGAATTCATTTATGGTAAAAAGAAAAATAATTGTTGATTTATCTAAAAACATATAAAGAGATATCTTTGGTTATCCTTACCTCTGACTTACCCTCTTACTGACTTCATAACAAATATATCATGATTATACAGGTTACCTAAGAAAGTCACAACTTAAACATTATAACTGAAAAATTGTTGAAAAAGCGACGTAAACCCATGCGGAAAAAGACAGTTACAGTAGAGAGAGAACAATGGTAAATACTTGTAAATAAAATGAAACAACTATTTCCTTTTACCTCCATTGTGGAATATTATATAACGTAATTTATCCGTACTAGTTCTCTAGGACTGTGAACTATATTATTCGTATAAAGTTATGTACATGAAAAAAAATCATTCAGCATTTGTGTATAATATATGCATGGTCATATAAGGATTTGTAAACGTATAAATATCATAACAGGAGTACAGTAAACCTCCGAATCAATGTCTATCCATTAAGCGAAGAATTCAATGATGACAATACAATTTCTTATCTGTCAGTATACAAATAGAAATACATACATATATGTGGTGCATATTGTTTTACAGTGCAACCCCTTCAGAGCGGCCCTCTCTTGAGCAACAACCACCCTTCATCAACAACATGATGTTTTCACACTGTACGTTTTTACTATTAATTTAACCTCTCTAGAACAATAACCTTACGACTACGTCATAATTCCCCCAAAAGGTGTTGCTTTGGAGAGGTTGTACTGTAATAGTAAATGTTATTGCCGAAGTCAAACATGATATGAACATTACATGCATTAAGCGGACTTCATCGACACATTGCCTCTATGCCAGCCAACAGTGTAGCCATTTCGCCCAGCTATTACCGTACCGAATTGTTTTACCATTTGCTGTCTGATTCTACAAACCATTCCACCGTTTTTATATACCAGAACATGTAGTTGCATTTAGTTACTATTGTCTGTTCTTGACAATTTCACTGTAATCTTGCCATTTAATGGTAGTATATCGTTCCATTAACTTTTATCACGATTTTACATTATTTTTTGTTTCGTCATTTTATTTATACTTGTTCACCTAATCCATGCAGTTTCATCCTGGTCGTATTGTCAGGTACGGTCCTAGTGTCACTTAGTCGACCCTTTCGCTCCATTTGTTCACTAGGGTTTAATGTCACACCAGCACCATGGTATTTGACGACTTTTCCAGCTTTAACGATGAAGGAAGACCTCCAATGTACACCTGGGTAGAACCATCGATCTTCAGAAAGCTGGCTGGACAGTTAGTCCATAACACGGAGGTCTCCTCTCCTGTCTTAACCAGTTGATCTGATTTGTTCATTTCTAGCAGGTTCTTACCATTTCATCTTAATCGAATAGTTCTATCCATTTTGCAGGGCTTTCAATTGACAGTGAACACAACCGCGATTGTGGTCAGATGGTTAGTGCGCTGGACTTGTAACCCGGCGATCCGGGTTCAAATCCAGGTCGTGGCAGGTCATACCCTTCTACGCAAATTTGACAAAAAATGTTGTTCATCCATATGTGGAGAAATTGCCGGCTCCTTATTAAAGGGTAAGTTAGAACTGGTTAGTATACAGTCCGGGAAATATGGTAGGGCTAACTGGTCGCCGTATATTACTGAATAATTGTTGAAATACGACATTAATCCCATTGAAAAAATACAGTGAACACAAACTTAAAACACTAGAATATGATTGGTTGTTTCTTAGATCAATTCTTATAATGACTGACAACGAAGCTTTCGCCTAACTGAACTAATCCTTAATTTTTTTTCGGTCAACATATTATTAAAATGTTTGAAAATGTACACTTGTCGACTTATCAAGCACTTGGCTTATAAATTGTATCTTGGGTGTGTATTAAGGTGATATTATTTTTTGGTCATCAGTCTTCATCTATTGACATAAGTATAATGTGGTTATAGCATATGTTTGTTTCCAAACAATCCAATAACGTGTTCAGAAATCATTTTCATATGTATATTCTTAAATGATTGCGGTCTGATTAAAGAATATTGTCGAACAAAACTACAGCGTCGTGTTGTATAATATTATGGACATGTCCAGACATCAGTTGTAATTTAACTGAAACATTGAGCGCTTTAATTTATGCAAATAAGGGGATGAAAACATACGTGATGATATCATTTTTTATTATTCGAGGATGTCTGAACAAGTTCCCCACATTACTCTCTTACGTCTTTGATTTGCATCCGAGAAGTGTACGTAATATTATTCATTGACGGGAATGGTAATAGAGCACAAGAAATGGAACCAGTTAAATGCAGGGAACTAGTTTAGCACAGGAAAGGGAACCAGTTAAACCAAGGAAAAGTTACCAGTTTAGCACAAGAAAGGGAACCAGTTAAACCAAGGAAAAGTTACCAGTTTAGCACAAGAAAGGGAAATAGTTTAGCACAGGAAAGGGAACCAGTTAAACCAAGGAAAAGTTACCAGTTTAGCACAAGAAAGGGAAATAGTTTAGCACAGAAAAGGGAACCAGTTAAACCCAGGAAAAGTTACCAGTTTAGCACAAGAAAGAGAAATAGTTTAGCACAGAAAAAGGGAACCAGTTAAGCACAAGGAAAGTACTTAGTATTGCTGATAATACAGGAACCTGTCTAGCACGAGGAAAATAACTAGTCTAGCACAAGAAAGGGAACCAGACTAGCACAAGAAAGGGAACCTGTCTAACAAAAGTACGCGAACCAGTCTTACACATGAAAAGGAACCGGTTCAGAACTAGATTGGGAACCATTTAGCACAAGCACTGGAACCATATTACGCTGATTAGGAACTTAAACATTAATAAATAACAACCAAGAATCAAATGCAAAATTACATTTAATAACATTAAATTCAATTGAAATAATTATGCATGAAAATGTGGCAATAAATGGCCGTACTGTCAATGTGAACATGTATACACTGTTCATGTATATCAGCTCAATAGACGTCTAAATTAACCCGTCACATGTCCCCTCTAACCAGAAAATTAAATGAATGATAATTTATGATCATTCAACGTGATTAAAATTCTTAAATGCCTATTTAAAATTCTTTATAAACAGCTGTGTCGAGTACATTAAACAATATTTAGGTTCAAAAGTGTGACTTTAAAGTACACATGAATGCTATAAATAGCTTGATTCCTGCAGGACAGTGATTTTGGATTTTCTTGTCTGAAATCAAGTTGATGCATTTTATTAAAGCATTAGCCAGTATACCTCGTCTGTCTTTATTTTGACAAAATCTATATTTATGACAGATTTACGACATGTTCACATTGATGAGAGGGTCATACTTACATGTACGCTTGATATATACATAATACATTGCAATAATAAAGAAAATTAAAAAATAATGTACATCAACACTTTAATACGTAACATCAATTTGTAAATGTCACTACATAGTAAATTTAATGTATGCCATGCATTCGACAAGGTATCTATTCATACACTGTTCAATATCTAGAAGGCTAAAGTCCACGAATACCAAACTAAAATTAAAATAAGAATTCATGCTCTGAGCGTAAGAGTTATCTCCCTTTGCCAAATCCGAACGATGGATTTTCCTGCTAGAAACCAAATATATAAAATGAAAAATCACCATTTACGTGACAAGTTCTAATTTAACAATTTTGCAACAATTCTGGACATGTTGCTTGACTAATTGATTTGAGTTCATGAAATCATTTTCAAAACGTTATATCAACGACTAAACTAATAATTGGTGAAAGTTTCATGACAATGAATAGTTACACGTTGATGAAACCTACGACACATCAATATTTTTTTTATGATAATAGACATTGTAAAATACATACAATGAACGTACTGTTAATGCAAATACATATATTAAGTTATACAGAACATGGCACAACTTAGCTCACACTAAGAATAATATCAATAATTTTAATAACAGATTAATACAATATTCAGTGTTGTATTATGTTTGTGATGAAACAAATCCCCCTGTCTGCGTAAAAGATTGCAGACAGTAACTTACCAACATAGAACAGGGTTTAGTTAATGGGGCAGATATCACACAAAATACTTGTCAACACACACATTACTCTTTCAATATATAATTACTGGCCAAGACATGGTAACACAGACTGAGTTCTTCAACATTTCATTAAACGTAAAAAACGAATTACATGTACAGTCAAACATGTGTTTGCGGCCACCTCTGAATAAAGACCACCATGTGAATGAAGACCATTCTTTGAAAAACCACCCTTTATTATTTAGACCAAACTGACTCCCGAATAAAGGGCATCTGTCAATAAAGGCCACATTTTGTCCTTCCCAAGGGTGGCCTTGTTTACAAGTTTGACTGTACATGTCGTTACATAATAAAATGATACAAAATAATACATGGTGAGCATTGTTTAGTGTATTTCTTGACTGCAAATACTTTAATCTAAACAATAGCAGCACTTGGCCATAGAATATAATTATATAATCCAAAAGTACAAAAAACAATTGTATATAAATTCACATATTCAATATGTCAAAAAATGTTATAGCTGTTCATACAAGTGTTGAAGTTGTTATACCATTAAACTACGAAACAGATTTCTCATTTCCGCTCCTGAAAATTCCAACAAGATGTGCCTTGCTTGAACTTCGACTTTCATCTTTTTTCATTTTTTACATCCATAACTCTACATTATTACACTGGAGTGAATTCATTAGATATGTAACATATTCATAATGAGCCTCTGGCATTACTTTCATAGCTCTAGTTATATTCTACACATTTACTTCCGCATTTGGAACACTGTGGTCAATTCCACTGACTATCAAGAAGTCTAAAGTGCTCACATGGTCAGTGTTACAGACAAGAACCTTCAAATATACTAAATGTACATAAAACAGTATTGCACATTGTATGTTTGATGATAAATTTACAAGAAAACAATTTAATACAGTACGAATGTGAAGCAAAAAAAATATGTATAAAACAAAAATATTTTCAGCAGCAAACATTGTGAAGTCGCAGCATCAACAACAACAGCAACAACAATAATAATTAACCACGTGACTATTAGGAATTAGGAGTAATAGTACTATATTAAATCTACCACTAATATAATTCACCGTTATCTAATACATAGATATCAAACCAGGACAAGACATGTTGTCAAATATTTATATTACATTTACCACTAATATTATTTTATAAATACATTTTACTTCACATATTTCATAGTCATGGTAAAACTACAATATATTTAATGAGCTCTAATGTTTAGAGGTGATAAGTGAAGGTGTTGATAGGTGTAACCCTGTCTGATAAGTAATAACCAATTGTGTGTCATTATAATAGTTATTTCAAATGTGGTCCGCGTCTATTTTAAAACCAACCACTTTAAATTTGAATTTAGAATACATCAGAACACATGATGTATTATGTACCATAAAATTACATCAAACATTTAAATACAGTTTTGTTGTACACGTAAATCAGCTGCTGCAGATCTTGCCATAATCCTTATTGTTTTCATCGTAAGGTGGACTGCAGCTGACATAAAAATATCAGTTTTAATGGTAAATTTTATACCTTATTATCAACTAGGCCTACTTTTGTTTCTGGTTCTAAGTACACATAAATCTCCATCATTTTGGATTTCAAAAACAAGCTACAAAATAATAATTACAATTATGAAATATAACAAGGTCACACAAGTATGGAATATACAACATGACGTCACAGCGTGGATGACGTTTAACATCATTAAAAATAACAATACTGACGTCATTGATGAAATTATCACATTTATAGATTATTGTACGGAAAAAGTAAAAAGAATTAAAAAAACGTGATTTTAATGACAAAAAGTACGACTATGGCAATAAAAGCATGAATAAGCGTAAATAAATACACGTATATGTAATATACCGATGTTAATACAGTTTGCAAGAAAGCAACATTGAGTAGATCCGAACCCTTTTCCAAGGGTCTCAGAAGTCATTATGGATACCGAAGCAATCGTTGCCACGCATAGTCAGTTTCTCCACACTGAAGAAGTACTGAGTACCACTAATGTAACTCACTAATTATTCTACATTAATTACACATTCACGTCAGTGAACCGTGTCATTCCACAGCTACATAATGCGTAACTACATCATCAAAACATCTTGAACACAATAAGAGCGAGGGTCGTCAAAATCTTGAACAAATGCATTCATTTACCTTGTTCATTGTACATTTGAACACTTAATTCCATTTTTTATACAAACCTTTCCATGAAGAAACTGGATTTTCACACTGAAGTGTTCGCTTACAAACATAGCATTGGAAACTTTTAAAAGATATCTAAATCATTTCATACGTTTCTCTCATCACATTTTGACCGACCCTGATTTCTACAACTGAAGTTAATTTTTAATGTGTTTTCCGTTTCTTATTAGCACTATCGTCTTTACGTATAATTCCATTGCCACGGTATATCCCCCCGTCTAGGCGCATCCTTGTCAGGTACTGTAATATAAGTACGTAAAAATTAGTGAATAATAATAGACTCAGGAGAAACATCATAACGAATAAAAGCGACGACCTCTGTATTGTCATAAAGATTTAACTTAGGATTTCAACGAATATTGACCAGAGAAGAGTTCAAAATAATCGACAGACTATGCTCGTCCATCATGGAATTATGTACAATATTGCGTGCACGTATGACTAAATTAGACTGTAGTTGCTGTTTTCAAAATTAATGAACATTAAAGGTGTGATGCTCTGTGAAATTCTAAATATGTTTATTCCTATCTACTAACATCTTTGTTATTAAAATATGCACAATGTCAGCAGAAAGGGGTCAACTGGAAAGGTAAGCTGGTTTTTGTTGAGGTCAATCAGTCTGTTAGCACGAATACACATTGGTTAATTTCGTAATAATATGGTTTATATAGGTAGTCTTTCACGATTAACATAATACCAAGAAGAGATAACAGAAAGATTTATGTATAGTTTTGTCTCATCGATTTCAGAAATATCTAAGAAGCCTTGGTTATAAAACCGTTAGTCATAAACATATTAGGATAATTGTAAAAGAAAACGGAAGAAGCTGAAGATAAACCTTGTAGTGATGACTGGCTCATTGTTAATCCAGGTATGATAAATTAGCAAGATACGAATAGCGTATAGAACTACACGCAATGGTAGAAAAGGACGAAGCAATGATAAAGATATGAAATGAAAACATGTTTTTCTAGAACAATATACTTTTGGCAAATATAGTGAAGCATTTTAAAAGGAGACAAAAATGTGCATAAGATAGCAATCAATATAAAATGGCCACTCCAAAAGGGATTGATAACAACAAGTAGGTAAAATATTTAGAAAAAAAAGAATTGAGGTAAATCAAATAATACAACACAATGTATTGAAAAGGTTGCACGCAAATAAAAATGTCTATCTTGCAAATGCTAAAAGGTTGTTAAAACAAAGCAAAGCAACAAACAGAGCGGTGAGAGCAGGTCCGTATATCGTGACATCATAATTATGTTGTTGCAGCATGCAATGTCTGAGTGTTCTTATTTAGTTGATATCACTGTTAATAAAATGATTCGTTAAATTTGTGTATTTTCGCGATGTAAACTTTTTGATTCAAATACTTGATTTAATTAGTTTATATCGTTTTTCGTTTACACGAGTATTTGGTATAATGTGATGTATAGATTAACACAAAGAATAAATACTGAATGGTCGGAAGAAAAGATACAAAAGATAGATTTGCTCAGAGCCGAAGAGAATACCCTGATATTACGCAACCTTTGTTAAAAGAAGATGACGCGATGAGTGGACATATTTGCAGAACCAAAAGAGATACAGAGTACATGGTATATATGCCACAATCTTGTGGAAATATCAGGGTTTACTTATTATGATAAAGCGAGACAGAAAAACACATTTGATTTAATAAAGTATATGATTTATGCCACAATTAGTAATGACATCAAACCAAAAGAAATGAAAATAAATATATAGCATCCACGTCTCTTATGTTATCAAGGTCATACATATTCAACACATGCATATCTTACCCGCTATCGTCCATGTAAACTATGTCTGTCATTGCCTGATGCACGAAAATATAAAACACATCAAAATCTTGAAACACTTAAACTTTTCAACTAACAACTACATTGTATTTCCTTGGTACTTCTTCAGACCATTAGTAAAAATCATCAAACCACTTTACGAGGTACAATTTAAGTTCTGAACGCACCAAACCACTTTACGAGGTACAATTTAAGTTCTGAACACACCAAACCACTTTACGAGGTACAATTTAAGTCTTGAACACATCGAACCACTACATGAGGTACAATTTAGGCCTTGAACAACGTAATTTATTTGTGTGCCAATATTATCAAATACTAGCAGATATTTAGGTGACAGCTGTACAGTATCTTAAAGGATAGTCTTTCAAAGATTATTTTCAGTCAACAATTAGATGGCTTGTTTTTGTTCACGTTTATAGGGTTCAAACTCTTTACTAACACTATTTTAACAACACGATCTGGTCACGTGACCCAACCACTCGTCCTGGATAGCTTACCAGTACTGTAGCTTTTTTCAGACTGTCAACAGACAATGGATGTACACTAAAGGTGAATCAGAAACTTTGCCTACATGATCACCTATTAAGTCAAATTAATCAAAACCGGTCATATATTGTTCATTAAATTTTTAGTCTCTTGTTTAGATATTTTGTATTCTACAACAAGACAACTATTTTAATACAACTCTAAGATACAAAATGTTCTACTTCAGGTCTGATATATTTAATGAGAACAATACAAGGTTAATGTTTACAGTTATACTGACTTTGTGGGGTTTCACATCGGGGTCCTATCCATCCTTCTTCACATGCGCAGGATCCCGAAATAGGGTCACATATACCCCCATTATCACAGTCACATATAAATTCACATTTGGGTCCATAAAATCCCGCTGGACAACCTGTTACATATAAACATATTCTATTTTCAAATAATTGAAATATTGTTGTATGTAAATATTAAAATATTTCATATTCTTTTCCGATCATTGTATTTCAGTACATGAATGATTAAGATAATCCTTCATAACTGTCAAATATGT
This sequence comes from Lutraria rhynchaena, assembly GCA_008271625.1. NCBI lineage: Eukaryota > Metazoa > Mollusca > Bivalvia > Venerida > Mactridae > Lutraria > Lutraria rhynchaena. Next base: position 302,082 of record VIBL01000149.1, on the reverse strand, counting down.
TTTATCTCTAAGGATTGTAAATATATTAAATAAAGGAATCATACACTGTCTTGTTTGCTGTAAACTGAAGTCATTTTTACATGAATGCATATATATATATGAGTCAAAGTATAGCACGGTCCATTTAGACACATGTTCGTAGAGCACATTTTCACTGTTTTAGATTTGAGAATAAAACTGAATAAAGACATATTGCCCAATATGTGTTATAGGTTAAATCGCATTTAGATTAGTCATACCACTTAAAAAGGTTAACAATAAATCTATATCTTACGCAGCGCACAATCAGGAGACATGAGCCCAACAGGACATAAACATTCCCCTGTTACATGGTGACACTTGTGTTCTCCACATTTACATTTTAGTAAACATCCCTGTCCATACATGCCTTCACGACATGCTGAAATACATGAGAGAAAATGTAGCCAAATGGTCACGTGACAATCATGCAATCAACACAAAATAACTTAAATAAGAATAAAAATGTCCCCAAAAGATGGTTTCACAGTTATGTGAAACTTTACAGTAATTAGCCTAAAGATGATGACATGGTGACTTATTCTGCCCGCTTGTGGCATTCTATAAAGAAAATAACTGATATGACATTAAAACAATCGAATTTTTCAACACTTAATTGTACATATTTCTATTCAGCTCTACTCATAGAAATGGTATTCATCAAAACCATCTACTCGCGTTGACATTTATTCAACACTAAGCAGAATTTCTAAACGTCCATCTTGTGTTTTACAGCAACAGAAGAAAACCATTGAACATGAAGGAGGACTTTTAATGCATAAAATCCAACATTTACTTTGAATACTCGTTTCGTTGTGTAGGTCGATTGTAAGTATTGTAAAACATGAGAATTTATTAACTTATATGGGATGGGTTCTTCCGAGGAACGAATTTTATAAAGTGGACGTTTAGAAATTCGACTAACGCATTTAGGAATATAAAACATAATTAGACTCTGCAAGGCATTTCTCACACGGAATTTATATTAAGGCTCGTGATCAAAAAGATGGTATAAAGCAAGAACAGTACAACCTCGAATGGCGACCACTTCAATATTAGGTACACCTTGTTAACCCATGACTCAAATAGATAATAAGACTCATCATTACGACCGATATTTCGGGTCCCGAAGGTGGTCTCATTTTCGAGGTTTTACTGTATGTATATTTACTTTGATTGCATGTGTCTCCACTATAACCCGGGGGACATATACATGAACCTGTCTCATGGTGACAACTTGCTCCATGTGTACAATTACATCTCTCCATACAGTAATCACCATGTGTTCCTTTAGGACATACTGCAATATATGAATATCACCGAATTACAGTCAAATCACGAATAACTTCAGAAATAACATTACATAATGCATTATTTTGGGCTGGTGGATTTTTTGGGGTAGGTAGTATTTTGGGCTGGTGGATTTTTTGGGGTAGGTAGTATTTTGGGCTGGTGGGTTTTGGGGGATAGGTAGTATTTTGGGCTGGTGGATTTTTTGGGGTAGGTAGTATTTTGGGCTGGTGGGTTTTGGGGGATAGGTAGTAATTTGGGCTGGTGGATTTTTGGGGGTAGGTAGTATTTTGGGCTGGTGGATTTTTGGGGGTAGGTAGTATTTTGGGCTGGTAGATTTTTGGGGGTAGGTTGTATTTTGGGCTGGTGGATTTTTGGGGGTAGGTTGTATTTTGGGCTGGTGGATTTTTGGGGGTAGGTAGTATTTTGGGCTGGTGGATTTTTGGGGTAGGTAGTATTTTGGGCTGGTGGATTTTGGGGGGTAGGTAGTATTTTGGGCTGGTGGGTTTTTGGGGGTAGGTAGTAATTTGGGCTGGTGGATTTTTGGGGGTAGGTAGTATTTTGTGCTGGTGGATTTTTTGGGGTAGGTTGTATTTTGGGCTGGTGGATTTTTGGGGGTAGGTAGTATTTTGGGCTGGTGGATTTTTGGGTGTAGGTAGTATTTTGGGCTGGTGGATTTTTGGGGGTAGGTAGTATTTTGGGCTGGTGGATATTTGGGGGTAGGTAGTATTTTGGGCTGGTGGATTTTGGGGGGTAGGTAGTATTTTGGGCTGGTGGGTTTTTGGGGGTAGGTAGTAATTTGGGCTGGTGGATTTTTTGGGGTAGGTAGTATTTTGTGCTGGTGGATTTTTTGGGGTAGGTTGTATTTTGGGCTGGTGGATTTTTGGGGGTAGGTAGTATTTTGGGCTGGTGGATTTTTGGGTGTAGGTAGTATTTTGGGCTGGTGGATTTTTGGGGGTAGGTAGTATTTTGGGCTGGTGGATATTTGGGGGTAGGTAGTATTTTGGCTGGTGGATTTTTGGGTGTAGGTAGTATTTTGGGCTGGTGGATTTATGGGGGTAGGTTGTATTTTGGCGATGTTGGGATTTTTTTCTATGAATTATTTTCTTATTTATATTGTATATGCATTGCTTATATATCCATTGCAAGCATTTAAGTCTCATTTTCATATCTATCAAATGTCAAGTGTTTGCAGGTAATGATTCATACTAACAACCAGGTATTATGTGTGGTATTATTTCGGATTGTACTTTTGTTAATCGATAACATTTACATTACATTACGTAAACAGTAACATATATACGAGTGATATCTTAAATATCAGTGAGTTTAGAATACAAAGAGTTTTTAGTTTTAAAACAAACCTTTAAAAACAAAAGTTTACCTAATTCACAGCGTTGTCCATAATAACCAGGTTTACAGTGACAACATCCAGTTACAGAATCACAAGATGCCTTGTTTTGGCAATGGCAAGAATGAACACAATTTGGACCAAATTTTCCAGCCGGGCATGAATTCTCACAAGTGGCCCCATACCAGCCTAATCTACAACTACACTTTCCTGTAATTGGGTCACAATGTCCCATTGGGCCACAATTACACTCCTCTTCACAGTTATCCCCATAAAATCCATCTTCACATTCTACAAAAGAAAGTAAAATAGTAATGAACATCCGAAAAGATACAAAGCAAAGTGTCAAAAGTGGAATTCAGTATTATCATTCAAACCTTTTATTGGTAATGTAGTGCAACTAGATTTGAAAATATACAAACAACGTTGGTATTTTTACTAATACACTAATATTCTGATATGAGTTCACGAATTTAGAAATATAGTCCACCTTTACTCTATATATTTTGTTTTTATGTTTTTAAAGATAATATAATTATGAGTAATGCGATTAATTCAGTTTAGTTCAGAATGAAGCGAAATCTACCAGTATGTTAATATACAGTACAACCTCTCCAAAGGATCTCCCCTTGGGAGACGCAAAATTTTGTTGTTGTTGAGAGGTTGTTGCTCTAGAGAGATTCAATTGATAGTTAAATTGTACTGTAGGAAAATTGTGCTGTTGTTGAAGTGAGGTTGATGCGTAAGAGAGGGCCGCTCTGGAGAGGTTGCACTGTATTCATAAAGCCAAATAAAGAAGAACTCTGTTGGATTTACCTTGTTCACATTTGTCGCCCGTATAACCAGGCTTACATTTACACCTTCCTTTGATCTTACCGCACGAGGCTCCGTTCTGACAGTCACATGTTTCAGAACAATTCCTACCATACTTTCCAGCTGGACAACTTTGTTTACAAGTTGGACCTAAAATATATATTAAAGACTTTTTTCATATAAGACTTGGCTATATAATTGCCACTATCATGCAAATTATTTTAAACTAATTCCATAAAATTGTACCTTCAATCAACTCATTTCAAACTTTATAATACATCAAAGTAATACGAGAAAAGCACCAGATCTCATTTGGGCAATTTCCACTTAGGTCTTGTTTTAATTCGAATGAACCGCCATTTCGATATTTTTACGCATTGAAATTGAAAGTGACTGTTAACTTCGTTTCTTACCTAAATACCCGTCCTTGCAGTAACATTTGCCGTTGAAAGCATCACACTGTGAGCCATGTTCACATTCACATGATAAATCACAGTTAGGTCCAAATTCACCTTCATCACACCCTGCTCAACAATGAAAACATAATTATTGAACAATCCGTTCTAAAACATACATTGTACTCCTAGTTCCGAACTACTTGTATTTTCCAACAAAACCCGACTTCAATGTTATTTTCGTCACAGAAACTAAAATTATTGATGTTAATGATTTAACATAAGTGTTAGATGTTTGAGATCCATAAATGATTCTGTATCTACTGCTGTTAGCAAATGCAGAAAAAAATGTATAAATACCGAAGTGAGTGAGTATTGTATGCGCTCCATTTGATAATAATAAGGATCTATAGCTTGCTTTATTAATATTTCTTAAATATTAAGGGTAATTCACAATATTATTATATTTATTTAAAGTGGATGTAAAGACAATAAAAGCAACTGAACGAGTGGTCAATGTGTATAATGAAACTGTGATGAAGTTACTAACCAGACACCGATAAAACATATCATATAGGACATGTACATATATTTATAGCTTAATAAAATGTTACATATAGGACATGTACATATATTTATAGCTTAATAAAATGTTACATATAGGACATGTACATGTATTTATAGCTTAATAAAATGCTACATATAGGACATGTACATGTATTTATAGCTTAATAAAATGTTACATATAGGATATGTACATATATTCATAGCTTAATAAAATGTTTCATATAGGATATGTACATATATTTATAGCTTAATAAAAAGTTACATATAGGATATGTACATATATTTATAGCTTAATAAAATGTTACATATAGGATATGTACATATATTCAGAGCTTAATAAAATGTTATGACAGGAATTCGATGTGCATGACAAGCAAACAAAAAAGCATCACACAGAAAATTGTTTTGGAGAGGGAGAAAGAATACGTTCCAATATCAGTGCAGGTAGAAACTCCTCTGAGCAAACTGCACCAAGTTTGTGTTCATTATCATGAAAATAAGACATTGATATGATATAATATAAAAGTTCAAACTGTGCAAAAGTGATATCAGTAAAAAAATTGTGTTTATCATGATAATGAATTATGAAACAACAAAGTAAAACTGAATTTAGCAAAGAATGTAAATCAGGCTTTCCAAGTACGAAACGATTTTAAGATAAAGTATACAGAAGAATTCGCGGAATATTTCCATTACTTTGTGTATTAAAAATTAATAGTTCATACATATTAAATACATATTAAATGTCGTACACTTTATTCATCTTCAGGTACAGTCATTTTAGTCATAAATTTATATGCTTTCATTATGTAAAGGTGAGTCAAGTTGTTATGTTTCATTGAACTAGTTATTTTGCATTCATTCGTAACAAGTACTAATATTTTGTAATGGGCCGTTTACAACAATTAAATTAATTAATGATCAAGACCCTTTGTACAGTATGAAAGCAAAACAATGAAACACAGTTTAGACTTTTGTCATCTTTCATGTTGTTGCAAAACATCAAACGATGCATATAATAAAAATACAAAAAAAAATGTAAAATAAACTTTACAAAGATACAATACACAATATGACAGTTAGTATTACCTATCCTGAGTTCCTCTATTTAACAGAAAAAAGATTAATTAAAAAATAGAGAAGGGAGTCCATACAGTTTTAATTAGTTGCATGCTATGGTAAGCAATAACGAAGCACGCCTATGAGTTGTCTTCATAACATAGTAATTTTATATTACAGATTAATATCATTCTAGTGGAGGTTATATGATAATGTATCCAATAAAACGTTTGAAAATTTAAGTCATTTAGTCATATTAGTAATTAATTAAAATTGTTACAATATTTCATAACCTAATACGGGTAAGTATTGTATGGGATAACATAATTAAAATGATTTTATTTTTATGGGATGCTCTCCACTTACCAGTCTGTAGTCTTTTATCATAAATTTCTTGCCAAAACTTTGATAGACCCTTGCCTTTCCTTGCTTGTTTATCTCGGCGTATTTTAGCTGACAGCGTAGATTAAAATACAAAACAACGTGAGCATGCTATATGTATATACAAGTCAGATAGATGCAATGTTGCATAAATAAAAAATCTACTAATGTCTAAGTCGAAACTGCACGTGTTATCAAATTGCAGCAACCACTTGAAGCTTTAAAGAGATTACTTAGAACTATGTGCAGAAATGTGCTGAAAGCAATAGGTTTATTATTGAGATCACAATTCCATCAGCGAAGCAGGTATGGTGCTGAAGATGAAATCGAGGCACATACATGCACCAAGAGAACAGGTTGGAGAGTGCATAACAGAGTTGTAATCATCAAAATTGTTGATTGTATGCATGATATGTAGAAAAAATTAATGCACCAATGCCGCTACTAATCCATTTCGTGTACCTATAAGCTGGCTTGTATTTAATTCTAAACCATTTTAGTCTCTACTACAATATGCCAAGCCTCGTACAATATGACCATTTTTATGAAAGTACAAAGATGAAATACCAGATCAATGCCATACTATTGACTGACGTATTCAGTATAAGCATTGCCCATTTATAGCCCGCAACGCATGCTGCTTTCTGTATTCTAACTCATGCGAAGCACTTGTTTTGTTTGTTTTATGTGATATTGTCACTGGGTTTGATGCCGTTTCCAGCAATTTTCAGTTATGTATGGTGGCTGGTCCACCTAACCAGTTTTCCTGGACTGTATACTAGCCAGTACTAACTTACCTTTCCACAAGGACCCGGCGACGTTTCTACATATTGAGGAAAATCGACATTTTTATCAAATTTTCATAGAAGGGTATGACCTGTCGCGATCGCAGGGTTACAAGTCCAGCGCCCTGATCACTGGACCACGGTCATGGCTTCGTGTGAAGCAAAAATGAGATCGAACTTTTTCCTCTTTGTAACACAGCAGCTAATGGGTAAACTCCTATCCACTGATCGATCAATACGCCTTTTTGTTCATCTAAATGAATCTTACATATTACTATTTGATTGTAAATACTATATTACCGCGTAATTAGTGACCACAGGTCTAAAACTAAATAAATGAAATGAACACTATTATGAATATCGAGTACACATGTTAGCCTAACAGTTACCCAAGACAACAACAACAACAACAGTTGTTTGCCCCGAAAGTACCTTATATGTATCTGTTAATAGTTTACCTTTCTTGCATTTCCTTCCCTTCATGCCAGTTTTACAAACACACTTTCCAGTCACGTGGTCACAAACGAAGTTCTTACCACATGAGCATTGGTTCTTACAGTTTTGTCCATAAGTCCCACGTGGGCAGGCTGAAAGTGATATCATTTTTATATTAATCCTACGGTCTTAAGTATTGTTCGATAAAAGCAAGATGCAATGAAAAAAGAATAGTTACCATAATTAGGCTAGAAGCATATTAACACATGGTATATATTTAAGGGGCCTGTACTGATACAACTAGCACCAAAATGAGATTTGTTCGGGACATTAACATTCATAGTAAAATTTAGATTTTAAGATTACCTTTAGGACTCGAAATAAGATCTTAATATTAAGTTGGTCGCATTACTGTCTTATAATAACTAGAGCTCCCGGGAGCGACGTAAACGCTCGTCTATTTTACAGATGGGCAACGGAGGACACATTTGAGATTTCGGGTTTGAACACGATAACATATAATTTAGAAATTCTAAGTTAAAAAGGTACACAGCTCCAAAAATATAGCTTTCAGAATAATGCCCCTTGTTTTGCCACTGTGCCTTGTCATGATTATCAAGTATTCCAAGTGTCATGTTGATATACTTAAAAGTGTTTGAGTAACGGGCTACATTAAAGGTTTGCACGAAAACGACGGTGCAGTGACCATAATAACTCGAGTGTTTCTTCGAAACAGACGAGCTAAAAAGGAAATTCGAAACCCGTCTGAATATAAGAGGTCGTTATAAAAGTAGAGATCGTCGTATTATTGAGGGTAATCAGCATATGTCTCATGATACAGTATGCGCATGATAACGTGTTAGATTTCGGTAGGTTTTGTGTTGGGGGATTCGGGGAAGGTAGTTTTCCTGGATAGGTGGAATGTTTTGTATGTGTTGTTTTTTCTAAGAATCCATTACTTACTTATATTATAAAATATAACGTACCTTGTTCACAGGCTGGTCCGGTATATCCTGGTGGACATTTACAATCTCCAGTCACGTGATAACAGGGTTCACCTTCGGGGCACATACATGGCTGTTCACATTGATAACCGAAAGTTCCAGGTAAACAAGCTAAACAAGGTATATAAAGACAGATAATAATTACATTCTTTACTGAAAGGGACGAATGTTGATTGTATAAGTAATTCTTAAGTTGTAAAACGTCCTTTTGTCTTTATTCTGAAATACTATCATATAAATATTAATTTATTGTTTAATGAATCATCCTTATATGTTAATTAAGTGTGGTTTTAGAGTCGTTTATACAGATTCTTTAAAATACATTAAATTTATGTATATGCCCATACAGTCGAACCTCTCTAATCCAAACCTTTCCAATCCGAAATCCTCTCTGAACCGAACACATCAGCTGGTCCCGAGTTTTTATTTATTTTTAAAAACACATTAACACTCAAACACCTTTGTAATCCCGAACCTTTGTACACTGAAAACCTCTGTAATCAGAGCATTTTTGTCTATCCAAGTTTGGATTAGAGAGGTTCTGCTGTACTATCATAAACTTTTATGTCACATAAAATTTGCTTAACTTGGGTAACCGTTTGTTAAATGTTGTGATGAATTTCTTATGTATTTTTAGATTGCTCATTAATAAGTTTGAACACATAAAAGACTCACGTTTATTGCAACGTTTACCAGCCCAGCCAGGTTTACACATGCAACTTCCGGTATCGTGTTTGCACGTTCCATTATTAGCGCAGTCGCAGGCTTGTAAACAATTATTTCCAAAGAACCCTGGATCACATTCTGAAACATCATATAACAAAACTGTAAGCTATTCATACAATTAAATAAACAATTGATAATTAAAGTACAGTGCAACTTTTCCAGAGCGGCCCTCTCTTGAGAACAACCTTCCTTCAACACAGTAATGCATTTTTTAACTATTAATTTAACCTCTCTGGTACAACAACCTCTAAACAAGAACATATTTTTGCTTCTCCCAAAGGTTGTTGCTTTGGAGAGGTTGCACTGTACGTATTAAAATCATAACATGATTATCTACGTTTAGATTTTACTGCAAAAGATTCCTCTATTCCTTAAAACAAATTCAGGTGAACCATTTTGCCAGAAATTATTCGTTTCATCATTCACTTATTTCTTTTTAACGCGTAGAAATGAAATATGAAACGAATCAAATAAGTTGCTTCCTATGGCATGATGTATAGGAAATAAAATGAAACCATTCTTTTGAAAAAGATATTTTTGGACCCGAGGTCCATCGTCACAAGTACCAACAAAGAATTTATAGATTATCGGAAAGCCATACCTTCATCACAATAATCACCAAGGTAACCGGGTAGACAATTACATCTACCAGTTATTATGTCACATGACACGCTATTCTTACAATCGCAGGTGTGTATACAGTTAGGTCCATATTTCCCGTCAGGACATGCTATAATATAAATAACACAACAAACATTTAGTGTTCGCAAACATCTAGTGTACACTCATATGTTTTATATATATACACAAACAATTAGTGTACACTCATGTTTTACATATACACAAACTTTTAGTGTGCATTCATATGTTTTAAATAGACAAATCATTTTCCTTTTAAACACGAATGAGCATGTAATAATATTTTCTTCAAAATCAGGTGAATTGTATACAGCATTGTAAGACCACATTCGTAACAGATCACATTTGTAATATGTGTTACAATTGTGATCACATATGTAGCGGATATCAAGTACATATATTACACGTTTTGAATCGAATGTGGTTTTTGATTTTAGCTGTTACGAATGTGATCTGCTACGAATGTGGTCATACAGGGTATATATTAAACAACTACTATACAGTTGTATAAAATCATATAGCTCTGTCTCTTTAAAAAGATCCCCGCCTTCTTAGCTCAGTTGGTAATGCGTAAGGTCAATAATCTTCAGGTTAATGAATTCGAGCCCCGGGCGTGGTGCATGATGATATGGTTGAAGCGTTACATCTAAAGACTGTCGTCTCCCGCTGATGAAAATTCAAGTGGAGAAGCTGACATAAGGAGAACAGGGTCTGTATTAGTACAGAATCCAGAAAAATGGGTTAGGGGAACACCCTGTGGGTGTATAGATATTATTAAAACAATTAAAAAACTCGAACACGTCCTGTTTCATTAAAAATAACATTGCTAGGCTCCTGTAAGATACTGATTGAAAAAAGTTCAGCAAGTTCAGAAAGGATTGACTCCTGGGGAAAGGGTAGGTACGAAATCATAAAACCAAATACATTTTCTGATATTTGATTCGTTTCACCAATGATTCGCATCAATGTTATTCCATGATTATGAGGCGTTTAGTCTCCGGCGTACGTGAAATGAACTAGGGGGGGCCAGGCGTAAAAGTTCGGACACGGCTCAATACATAGTGTGTCCACCATTCGCAGCCAAAACTGCCAGACAACGACGTCGCATGCTGCAAATCAGTTTTCTGATGACCTACAATGGGATCCTCACCCATTCAGCTTGCAGGGCATGTTCAAGATCACGGACGTTGTTGACGTAATAGCGCTCTCTCACCTGACGATCTAAGTGGTCCCATAAGTACTCAATGAGAGGGAGATCCGGTGATCTAGCAGGCCACTGCAACACATTGACGTTATGGATGCGTACAACGTTCTGGGTATGCCCCACAGTGTGTGAACGGGCATTATCATGTTGGAAAATCCAAACGTTACGTTGTTGCAAATACGGTACAACAACAGGCTCCATGATTTCGTCACAGTACCTTTGAGCAGTGAGATTACCTGGCACTATGACGACATCTTCTTCCCATCATGATGTATGCCCGCCCAAACCATCATGCTACCACCCCCATAACGGCCACGTTCCACAATATTATCTTGATCCAACCTCTCCCCTCGTCTCCTCAAAGTTCGAAACCTGCCATCAGCAAATGAAACGTTAAACCTTGATTCGTCCGAAAACAAAACGTCGCGCCATTGCCTGCCAGTCCAATCCTAATGAAACCTGACCGATTGACGTATTGTTTGATGGTGTCGCAACGTCAGCGGAATGCCAACGTAGGACGGCACGCTTTCAATCCAGCGGCACTTAGCCTATTCCTAACCGTCATGTCGCAAACTCTTGTGCCAGGAGCATTCCTCAGCAAACGACCGAACTTTCGACTAAAAAGAAATCTATCGCGTCGAGATAACGCCGTGAGAAAACGGCAAGCGGTCTTCCTGCGGCGTGGTTGTACGAGGTCTGCCTGATCTGGGTCGGTCTGCGACGTTCCCAGTTTGCTGAAATCTGTTCAGCAGTCGACTTATTGTCGATTCGTGGCGATGGAAATGTCGAGCAACGTCTCTTGCCGACATGCCAGCGATAAGCATATCGATGGCTCTCTCACGTTCCTCAAACGTCATTCCAGGCCGACGTCTCATGATTGATTTTCAAAGATTATTTTCCAGTTTATGTGCTTACGATAAGAAAGCTCTAGAACTGTGTACTTGGTGACCCGCGGAGGATCATCCGATTTGCACATTTGTGCACATACTGCACGTGATTTTCGTGAAAGTGACGTTTCACGATTACACAATGGCCTAGTATACAAAAACAAGTGCAATCATGCTGTCAATGAATGGGCAAATTTTGTTCAATACGGAAACGTTTTAGTGACATGGATTTATAGACGAAAACCAAAGGCGTAAAAAATTGCTAAACTTTTTCTCTCAGTATACTTACGTTGTTCACAAGCCATTCCCGTGTGTCCTGCTGAACAATTACAAGCACCGTTCACTCTGTCGCAAGCCTGTCCATTGCAGTAACATCGGTACAAACAGTTTACACCATATGTGCCAAGTTCACATTCTAGTGAGAAAAGATAGGTAGATAGTTTATTTCATTATCCAATCGACATACAATGTATGAGGATATAACTTAAGCAAGCGAACAATGAATACTACATAAAATACCCATGTATAAATAAGGATATACATAGGAGAAGGTCATATCATCAGATATTTTAAAGGCTTTAGAACAACTTTATACAGATGTATGGAACAGAAAAAAAAGGATAAATTATGACATACAAGTCAACGTTACAAAACTAATTTATATAAACATGTACAATAGTATCTCTTACAGAAAAAGCTTTTTTGAATAAAGGTACTCATTTTTAATAATCTGTTTGTTATTTGAGTTTATTAATCAACAAATTTTAGCATGTTAGGTCTTGACCAAAAATACCTTGGAATATATTGTTTTCGCATTCCAAAACAAAATGATATTCATGACATAAAATGTTTAAATAGTAACTGTATCACATCATATGACTACACTTGTTAATATTTGATATTCTCGATGGCTTTTATATCGTAATAGATAAACGACCTGTATGTACTATAGATACAGCTGTCATATGTTATTTGTTAAAACTCAAGGTCACAAATATTACTTAACCTTTAAGTTAATGGCTACCTAAGATAACTCTTTAGACTTCATAAGTTGATAAAACACACCAAAGTCTGATAAAGGACCACTTTGCACAATGACCCAAATTGCATAAAAATCTACTGAGCATAAACGCCAATAGTAAAAAGGAATGTATTTCTTTTATTCCCTGGCTAGTACAAGGAGATTAAATGTACAGTCAAACCTGTGAACAAAGGCCACCCTTGGAAAAGAAAAAAATGAGGCCTTTATTGACAGATGACCTTTATTTGGAGGTTGGTTTGTTCTAAAAAATCAATGATGTTTTTTAAAAGAATGATCTTTATGCACTGGGTGGCCTTTATTCCGAGGTGGCCATAAACACAGTTTAGACTGTACATGCTTTTATTTTATGTTCTCACACCGAATAACCAATGGCTGTATGAATGATGTTAGAAAATTACCTTCTTCGCATAAATCACCTTTCCATCCTTTAGGACATATGCAAACGTCAGTCACTGAATCACAAGTACCACCATTCATACACTCACAAGTTCTCTCACATTCTTTACCGTATTGTCCCTAGAATAGAATATAGTAATCACATGTACAGATGCTAATAGATATCAAAGGTAGATTGAATAATTTTAATTCAATTGGTGAAAGTTGTGTCATAAAACCCCAGCATATCTTATAGAACCTTGCAAATAAGTACTTTTGTAGACTAAACTACAGACGAATGTAAAATTCATCTTGTTCCACGAGCCAAGGTCTGTAACTGTACAATTTGGATATGGTATAAAAAACAAGAGACTCAGAAAATATGTATTTAACTAGCTAATGCAATATATACCGAGAAATCAACAATAGCATGATTCAGATAAGCTCTTGAACTGTTGTCAAACCCGAATTTAATACAAACCTCCGGACATTTCTCAGAGCATGTTGGTCCCGTAAATCCTGACGCACATTTACATTCACCAGTCACATGATTACAGACAGCACCATTAACACAGCTACATTTACCCTGACATTCTTTACCATAGAAGCCATCTGGACATCCTGTATGATAAATGTGATTACGTATTAATTATTACGATACTGCAATGCATGTGGTCAAATTAATATACAGTGCAACCTCTCCAGAGCGGTCCTCTCTTGAGCAGCAATCTCCCTTCGACAACAGCGTGATTTTTCCCACTGTACGATTTAACAATTATTTTAAGCTCTCTAGAGCAACAGCCTCTCAACAACAACAACAACAACAACAACAGAATTTTGCTTCTCCCAAGGGTTGTTGCTTTGGAGAGGTTGCACTGTATTGTTCATCCGTCGTAGTACAATTGGATCTTGAGTACTATTTATATAGTCATATGTATGGCTAATGGCTTTTTTGTAAACTCAGCCATTTTTACGAACAGGACGGCGCCTAATTAAAATATTTCCCGTTGCCATAAACACCGTCTTGTCACTGGCGCATCATTAATAATACATTTGAGACAGATAAATTAATGATATCGTAAGAATGTAGAATATGAAAAATGTAAACCCCACGATACTTATACTACAATGAACTCGACCTCATAAGAATTACTCAAAACCTTATCATAATACTCACAGCACACAAGACCTCTAGCACAGAGCATGTATATGAATCCGAATGTTGTTAGCCTTAAAACTGCCCTCATAAAAGGCTACAAATGTAACAAAATGATTACATAAGCCAAAACCCGTTATAAGTGCAATAAACACGTATACTAAGTATTTTTTATTTGAATGTAATTTGCCAGTGAAAAAGTGAAAAGGTTTACCATTAGTACAATATCGCCCCCACCAACCAGGAGCACATTCGCATACACCAGTCACGTGATCACAAGTAGCGTTATTTCTACATCCACAGAATTGTAAACAGCCGGGTCCATACGTGTTGTTCGAACATTCTGCAACATACGGACATCATAATATATAAACAAAACAACAACAACTGCATTAGCGTCATATTTACATGATAATAGCTGTATTCATGTAATAAAAATTCAGAACGGTGAGAATTGTTTGAGGAAGAGTATGTAATTGTTCCACAATTTATACTGTGAAACTAGGGTTGGCCGGCTGAACTAAATAACATTTCATAGTTTGTTGGTTGTGAGCTTATCAAACTAGTCAAAACATTCAAGCGAATGGAGAAAAGTGTCATTAGTCCTTTCGATTGCACATCGAAATTACTGCCTACCTGCATAGTTCATTTCACAAGGGTCGGTCAAACAGTAACGCGTCTTCTGCTCAATTTAAAAATGAAACAATATAAATAAATTCCGTTAAAATCTTACTTAGATCACAACGTCGGCCCCTCCATCCAGCAGCACATAAACAATCTCCCGTTTTATGATCACATTCAGCGCTATTGTCACACTCACACTGCAGAATACATGATTGTCCGTACTTCCCCGCCGGGCAAGCTGAAAGGAATATACGAATACAATGCCCTCTCCCGTAACGTCACCTCCAAAGATCGATTCCCTCCAAAAAACGACAGTGACAGGAACACATACATATAATAAAAACTCTCTCCAAAGAACAACACTTCTGCGACTCCGACAAGTGTTGCTCTTCTGAAGGAGCACTGTACATGAAGGATCTGTTAGCAGACAATAAATATTACCGTGTTCAAGACCTGTCAAAAGCGATAAATGCAGTGTTACGGGGTATACCTAAAGAAGAGTACTGGGTAACATTTGATACATGGTGCTGAAGAATGTAATTGTGCATAGAGAGAGGAGGAGAGTACTTTAAGGGACTGTAAGAAAGATAAATGAAATTGGAGGATAAACACTATAGATATTAGATAATGAGGTATGTTCATTATTTGCTGAAGGGCCCTTGTAACGTGATGAGTTATAGCAGGAAACATGTTTTTATTCAACAGCTGGCAAATCCAAATAGTAACACTGACAAATCAATCGCCATAACGATCCAAAGTATTTATTCCCTTGTGATTTTCCTTTATAGGCAGACGTTGTAATATACAAACTAACCAACCAACCTGGACTATAATTTATTTCCTGAACATATCCGTATACAAAACATTTCTGAATAAACTAAGGGTCACATTTGTTTGTACAATTTATGGATGCACTGGCTATAATTTGCGAAGAACGAAATGGAAGAATAATTGGCGATGTTTGTTTTTCTCAAAAGGTGTGTAAAAATAATTGATAATTAGAGGACCCCCAGTAGCTTTGTTGCCCCTCGGTGGATTGTTTTGTCCCCATATTTGTATATTTCTATGTATTGGTCGGAGGGGTTTTGTGAAGGTTATATTATGGGGAAGGACGTTTTTTTGTATGTCCTTTTACTGTCAATCCTTTTTCCATATGCAATTAT
This sequence comes from Lutraria rhynchaena, assembly GCA_008271625.1. Taxonomy (NCBI): domain Eukaryota; kingdom Metazoa; phylum Mollusca; class Bivalvia; order Venerida; family Mactridae; genus Lutraria; species Lutraria rhynchaena. The sequence continues at coordinate 286,168 of VIBL01000149.1, read as the reverse complement.
ACATTTTCCGTAATCAATCGTATATTTCTTCAGACATTACGTGGCACTCTACAAAGTTATTTTGTATTCTGTTGCAATATTCACAATATGTAATACGTACATATTCGTCATACAACGAGTACGAGTATATCAATCACTTACAGCGATCACAAAATTGTCCCATATACCCTGGTAAACAAGTACAAAGTCCATTCTGCGGGTGACAATGTGCTCCATTCTCACACAGACATTGTTCCATGCAATCTTGGCCATATCTACCTTGTGGACACGCTGTAAAATAATCAAATAACGATATTGAATCTTGACCAATGAATGTCTTCACCATGGACATATCGTGTCCGTTCTTGTAGAGTACATTTTCGTTACGACAACCATATGCCTGACTTAGAATGCTTCACAAACGAAACAAACATAGCTTTTAATAGGTCAAATGACTAATTACAGTTACATCAACTTATGCGCAAAGTAAAACGATAAATTGATGGCTTTTGTGTTAATATTTAACAAAACACACAAAAAAACTTTGGAAGTTAAATATTGAAAAAAAAACAGACAATTTAAACATTGACATAAAAACTGAAAACGGTATGTGGTCATAGAATAAATGTCATGTGTCAATAAACTTCAAGACTTACAATTGTCACATTTAGTACCATACCAGCCAGGTAGACACAAACATTCACCAGTGACAGTATCACACCCGGCATCATTCTGACAACCACACTCCTCACGACAATTAATACCGTAAAATCCAGGTGGACATTCTGTAATAACGGTAACATATCAACATTAAATAAACAAAAATACTAAAAAAAAAACAGTAAAATAAGTTAACTACATGAAATTAATTATTGATTGTAATATAGTTGAGAAATTGAGAAGAACGCTAAAAGATTGAAATGTTATTTCACATATCACTGATGTCTTTAAAATATTCTTAATGATTCAGATTCATATCGCCCGACCTTGTAAATTTATACAATAAATAACAGGCAGCTACAAACCTTGCCTGTCTTAGAGTCTAAGTACTCCCTGGCATAGCATTTGTTTATACGCTGTTTAATAACTATTAGATTTCATTAAGTGATCGCAAACGCGGAACATGTTTACCAGGAAATGATTCTTCTTCTAGATCGGTTTGTTTTAAATAAACCTGAGTTATGTGTATTTATAAAACAGTTGTTAACGCTGGCATGAATTTTATCTTTTTACCAATGGTCTTATTCTCTGAGCTGTGTTAAAGACCCCTGTCAGTGATGACCAGTAGTTTTATTACCAATACAAATATACGTAAATTATGTTAAACTCTGACCAAAGCCCATTATGGCCACTTTTAACTCGTTGACGATGGTATTTATAGAATGTTTTGACTGATAAGTTGGATATATCAGATCTTGCTCTCATAACATTTGTAAACAATTTATATCGAAAGTTTTGACTGTAGGATAAGTTGGATAAACCAGATCTTACTCGCAGAACATTTATAAACAGTTTTTATAGAAAGTCTGTAAATTTGAATGCTTTAGAATACCAAATCTTACTCCCGGAATATTTATAGATAATTATGACTGTAAATTTGAAAGCATCAAATCTTACTCTCCGAATATTTATAGATAATTATGAATGTAAATTTGAAAGTATCAAATCTTACTCCCGGAATATTTATAGATAATTATGACTGTAAATTTGAAAGTATCAAATCTTATTCTCGGAGTATTTATAGATAATTATGACTGTAAATTTGAAAGTATCAAATCTTACTCCCGGAATATTTATAGATAATTATGACTGTAAATTTGAAAGTATCAAATCTTACTCCCGGAATATTTATAGATAATTATGACTGTAAATTTGAAAGTATCAAATCTTACTCTCAGAGCATTTATAGCCCGTTTTTCCTGCTTCACATATACAAAGTCCTGTCTGTGGATCACACGAGCTACCACTACAGTCGCAGGTATTAGCACAGTTTTTACCAAATCTACCCGGTGGACATGCTACAATATCCAATTATATCTATTCTAATGTCAAAACAACAAAATCAACAATAAAAAACAACAATCATGGAACTAAACATGAATTCAACCAACAACATGCTAATCTAAAAGCAATTTGACAATGTTGTAGAAACTATGATTTTTTATAATTGCACATTTAATCAATGATCAGCATTCCTAGATTAACAAATATGGAGCAATTTGCTACAGTCACTCGGCCTTGTTCGAACCATTTCATTTGAATAAGAACTTCAGTCGGTTCCTAAAATAATCTTTCGACAATTTACATGCAAAGATAACTTTATACAGTCGAACCTCTCTAATCCAAATCTTTCCATTCTGGAATCCTCTCTAAACGGAACACGTCAGCTGGTCCCGATTTTTTAAAGTATTTAATGCTTAAAATCCTTGCCATCTACATTTGTATTCCGAAAACCTCCATAATCCGAACATTTTTGTCAGTCGAAACAAGTTCAGATTAGAAAGGTTCTACTGTATTGTAATTTAGAACAAATCTGATACATTAACACACGTACATAAGACTGTGGTGTCTACATCATGTTCACATCACGACTAAGCAGAAAATCAAAATAATTGACCACACACAAGAACTTGAATCATTTCGTAATCTTTACAAGGCATTTATTTCATGAACCATGTTCGTTAATATAATGTAAGATGATAGTATAACATTTTCAAATTCAATTTCAAGCAATTCTTTGTAAGTCCATGCGCCGTAAAACCTCAATAATGAGACCACCTTCGGGACCAGGAAAATCTGTCGTACTAATGAGGTGGTCTCATTATCATGCCGGTCCAAAAATGAATGGTCGTTATAACCAGGTGGACGTAATATTAATTTAATTGGAATGTGAGGTTTTACTGTAATAAAGATTACGAAGTGGTCGCTTAAAACTAGAGATACATTTCTCACTCTAATACATTACAACAGTAAAAAAACAACAGACAACAGATAAAACAGTCGGTGTTAATAAAACAACACACTCTCTACAATATAAAAGCAGTATACACGACATGGACAACAAAAGGGTATCAGATATTAGATTTATTTCATAAGGACATTGAAAACAAATGAAATATCTAATGTAAGCACTCGAAATTAACTTGTGAATATGTGGCATGGGACCAAATCCAACTATTTTTGGGTCTACTTTTTTAAATAGAAGGATGTCTTTAAAATGCCCATGGAATACCGAGTTTTGGTATGATTTTTAATTTGATGTATTTTACAGTTAAGTAAAATAACTAAAAATCATGCGCGAAATAAGCGTAATCAGTCGATCATTCAGGCCGGTTTTCAACTTTTGACTCGACTCGCTAAGGCTTTGTTTTCAACTACTGCAGAAAGTAAAAAAGTAACATCAATGGTTGCTCTTCTATTGAATGTTTACTTACGCTGGTTACATTTTCTACCCATACTTCCTGCCGGGCAGTTTTGTATGCATTCACCGGTCACGTGGTCACATTCCATGTCGTCATCACAGCGACATTTCATGGCACATCCGGGTCCATATAGGCCTTTAGGGCAACCTTGATCGCATCTATTGCCATGGAAACCAGGTTTACAAATACATTGCCCCGTCTGTGAAACAAGTAATGTACACAAATTTTATCAATTGAAAGCAGAAATGTTCGTATCAACGAATAGAGAACGACTACGAAAGTTTGCTTTATTCGAATACACGGCGACTTATAATACTGGATGATAATTCCATGGTTTGACCTGTCCTGTAGGGACTCCACTCGTAAAGTACTACACAAGTCTGATTTCTAAAGAAATGTGATGTCTAGACCACTTTGATCCTAGTACATGTACTCCTTACATCAATTCTTAATTTGAATAAGGGATTTGTAATTTTGCCAAAGGCTGGCCCCAATGTCATTTGGTTACCGTATAATTATTATGACGCCACAGCTTCAGGTGACATACACTACAACCAGTAGTTTATATTTATTGAGGATTGTTTCCGGCTGCGCCAGCATGTGTGTATGCCTACCTTAGCGTTACATTTGTTTGTTTGGTCCTTGTAACAGTCACAATGGTGAATACAGTTTGCGCCGTAAGTGAATTCTGGACACGGTGAATTACACGTGAGTCCGAAATATCCCGGATTACACTGACAGAATCCAAACACTCTATCACAATAACCTAAAAATAAATGTGCTCCGAGTTGACTATTACTCATGTCAGCTTCGAATAATTCTGAATTTATTTTATTTGAGAATCGAAAATAGTTTGATTAAGCTGTGACAAATTCATAAAATCTATATCAAATTAGTAATAATTTCATTGAAGTGTATTTTGTTCTTTTCTTTAAGTCGGGGGATTTCTAGCTCTTTAGAGGGAGAGACCTGAATAATATACGGACGAGTTGCGTGTAAGTTAATATTGCACAATGACAAACTGTTTTACTATCTCTGTGTATCAATATTGCTATATTAAATCAATGCTGTAAACATCTTTGTATGATAAAGTAATCAAATAGGTGATCCGACGCCTCTTTGGTGGACTTACCGGTGGGACAAGCACGTGGACAGCTTTTGTCACAAAATTCACCAAAGAATCCGGAAGGACAGCCATCTTCACAGTTGTCGCCTTTGACACCTGGTGGACAAACACACTGGCCGGTCACGTGATCACATTTACCGCCATTTTGACATCTACAAATACTGTTACACCCTTCTCCAAATGTTCCCTGAAAGTTATAACAGTATGCAGTATGATGTTGTTATCTGCCATATTTCGATAGTTTCGTACATATCCGGTAAAAAAGCTAGATATAGAGTGCAACCTCTCCAGAGCGGCCCTCCCAAGAGCAACAACCTCCCTTCAATAGCAGCATGTTTTTTTTCAAAATGCACGATTTACTGTTAATTTAATCTCTCTCTGGCGGGACAACCTCTCAACAGCAACACGATTTTGCTTCTCTTTCGAATATCATTCTTTGTTTAACACATGTCAATCATGGCACGCATATATGTCAAGTACGATATACACATCGATCGTCTCAAAACTTAAAGATATATGGCTATCCTGTATCAGTATTATAATTATTTAAAGTATTGCAGCGTTGCGAGCAAATGAAATGCGCATGCGCAGTGCTAGTACGTATTTCGCACAAGATATTTTATCGTGATACAAAATAACACATATACACGACATATTTCAATCAAATATTTCTGTGGGACGATACGTAAAAAATACTGATAGTATGACATACCTCATCACATGTCTCATTACAGATCAGACCATTCCATCCTGGTGCACACAGACAACCGCTTCTCTTTTCATTACAATGTCCACCATTTAAACAATCTTCACACGTAAATATGCATTGTTCTCCAAACCTCCCCGGTATACATTCTGTTAAAACGCAGGTATACAAAGTCATGCTAATTTTACATCATTTTCAAAACGGCTTTCTAATCGTAGAAGAGCGAATTGTACATCAACCCTGAGAAGAATATGTTACTGTACTTGAATAGAATTATCATTTCCTATATCTTATATATACAGTCAAATCTGTGAACTAAGGCCACCCTTGGGAAAAACAAAATATGGCCTTTATTGACAGGGTGTACACTATTCGGAGGTCAGTTTGTTCTGAACAATCATCGGCGGTTTTTCAAAAATGGTCTTTATTCGCAGGGTGGCCTTTATTCGGAGGTGGCCACAAACACAGGTTTGACTGTAGATTCAAGAACGATGTGAAAGACATACATGTATAAACACTCTCATCAAACCTTCCAGAATCATGGATTCAAGAATTGTCGTTATAGAATTGTAATGTAAATATGTACATTTGTAATGATTTGCAATCAACACACCAACAAGATATGGTGAAAGCTCTAAGTAACTGAATTTGTAATGGCAACATATGCAATCTATCACTTTCAGCTACATGCTTGTTTAATGATATGATATTACACTGTCAAACTAGAAACAAAGTGAAGCCTATAGCTCAACTGCAATGTGGTTTTGAATACTAGTTACTTGAATTGTGTACACACTAGTTAAGTCACTTGCTTGCGTGTCAAGTGAAGTCACTCGAATCCTTTTCAAATTACGTCAAAAACTCATCTCAGTATATACATTCAGTGTTGTAATCATGTTCTAAGTAGACTTATGTTGTTATACTCACTAAGCGTAAGCACACGCATATATGTATACAGTCAAACCTGTGAACAAAGGTCACCCTTGGGAAATACAAAATGTGGCCTTTATTGACAGATGTACAATATTCGGAGTCAGTTTGTTTTAAATAATCAGTGACAGTTTTTCAAAGAATGGCCTTCATCCACAGGGCGGCCTTTATATAGAGGAGGCCGCAAACACAGGTTTGACTGTATACATATATGTCAGTGACAGCACCCAAGCTAGCATAGGATAATTATATGCTTTGCACTGATACAGTTACGGCGGTAATCTAAAATGCCATCAACTAAGTGAGTTTAAACAAGTTTAATTATATCAACAAAATTATCGATGTAATCAAACAACTTTAAATTGCGTTTTATGGTTTAGAAAATGTTATCAGTATGATAAAATATTCATTAATGGCTCGTCTTTAAGTGAGTGCCATTCTTCATTATTTGAAAATAATCTAAGTCGATAAACAGTGACGTCTTGCCAAAAGAAACAGGTCCGCTTAATTAATGTCCGTACGAGAAGAACAGCCGGAAGTAAATTCCTTCAAATTATGCCGAATGTGCAAATTTGTATTCTTACGCTAATAAACAAAATTTACCCAAAATTATTGGCTTGCATACAGTTCTGCAGCAAGCAGTTTTTGCGGAAACGTTTACATAAGTTACATATGGTAGTGCAATGCATGTTAGTTTTATAGTATAATGCAACAAAGTATCATGTACTCAATGGCTCATCCCCATAAACAAATCGGACATCATTTTTTCCTTACAACTATCAAATCAATAATCAGCATCTAATAAATCATGTCAGAGAACTGTAAAACTACATTCGTTACAGATCAAATTTTGTAACAGCTGTCATATATTGTCACAAATGTAATCACATTTGGGGCGGAAATTATGAAACGAATATGATATTTGATTTTATCTGCTACGAACGTGGTTATACAGAGCATAATGTACAACTAAAGTACAGTTGTATGCTATATAATCATTTCGCAATCTCTTTAAAAATAAACAAATCTACTACAAATGTGACCTGTTACGAATGTGGTCCAGAGCACTGTATGAAGCACCATTTTAACTAATAGTTTAGCGAACCACTTGTTAAATGAGCTATGATCTAAATGAACAACTGCGTGCCGTAATGAATTAAATGATTGATTATGCAAATGCAATGAATACGATGTTAGGCGTGAGAACAAATTTATGGTAATCTACATTAGCTGATAGACCAGTCTCGCTTTCTTGAAATAAATCTACATTTTTCAATGCCTTTATAGAGATACAGTTTTCTGCTTCTTCTCTCGAGATGAGACCGTTCTAAAGACGCAAGGAGAACAGAAAGATAACATGCATTTATTTATAATAGCATGGTTGTTACTACAGTGCAACCCCTCCAAAGCAACACCCATTAGGAGAGGCAATGTTGTTGAGAGATTGTTGCTCTACAGAGGTTGAATTAATAGTTAAATCGTAACGTTTTTGGGAGAAGCAAAATTATGTTGTTGTTGAGATATTGTTACTCTAAAGATGTTAAATTAATAGTTAAATCATGCTGTTGTTGAAGGGAGGTTGTTGCTCAAGAGAAGGCCGCTCTGGAGGAGTTGCACTGTATATCAACTGAATATGAGAACGATGGATCTATCTAGATTATAATCTTTAAGATACGAATTATTTAAGGATTCAGAACATTTCCGAATATAATTCTTATACATAAATTTAATTCATAATGTTCAATTCATCAAACATTACTTTGAAGTCATTCATTATTCCACCTGCTGTACGTTTTTATAGGCAAAATAGGAACTTAAACGGTTAATCACAACACTATCTGTCTGTATCTATTTATTTGAAAGCCAAAATATACATCATCAGATCAAGATATGTTTAAACATTTGAACTAATGTCGATTTTAAGTGAGGTAATGACGCTGGCTGTTCATGATGTTCAAGTTTATCTTTTTGAACAATAAGGTGATGTGGGAAATACGATACTACAAGACTTGTTCTACACTAACACCCGCTGTGTGAAGCTATATACTTGTTTATTAGCCCAGCACGTTACCATCTTACCTCCAGGACCTAGGGATTCTATTTCTACAGGAAACAATAGAGTACAAAACTATTTAACAACTTCTGAACCACAAAAATTGAGTATAAGTAACAAAATACAAACACAATCACGAAACAAGCGAACTGTTTACATGCGAACATGTCAAACACGAGCAGTACAATAAACAACAGCTATTATAACTTTCAAGCGAAATATACTCATTGACATGATGCTGGATTTTGTCACGGCAACGGGTACGATCATGTGTTTTACTACAGGAATTGAATGTTATTAGTGACTGTTATCATCATGGTTTTAAGTACAGTGCAACCTCTCCAAAGCAACACCCTTTTGGAGAAGCGAAATTATGTTGTTGTTGAGAGGTTGTTGCTCTTGAAAGGTTAAGTTAATAATTCAATTGTACAGTAGGGGAAAATCATGCTGTTGTTGAAGGATGGTTGTTGCTCAAGAGAGGGCCGCTCTGTGGAGGTTGCACTGTATTCTAAGTACAAAGTAATACTTGTTTCGGTACTGACTGATTATTGCTTTTATATATAATATTGGAGTTATCAACCTAACAGGTAGTGCAACAATCAAAACAAACTATAAATTTAGGTGTGATTGCATTCACTGCGGTAATTAACTTATTTTTGTGGTACATTTTTATTCATTTTGAACAGTTAATGGGGCAGTCAACGCTGTTCGACAACATGGGGCAATAAATACATAATACCTTTTAGATTCAACACGATTTACGTGCAAATGAATCTGTAAATTAATTAGGAATCTGAGATATTTGTCTATTTATTACGATTTCGTGTAATACTAGTGCCAAATGAAAACTCCCACCGCTATGAAAATCATACAACTTATCTGTGGAGGCCAACATTATGTAAAAGACTAACAATAAAATGTACAGTACGTTCTTTATTGTTAGATTCCGGGACATTTAAAAATGGGTTTATGCCACGCCATTCTTGGCAATCAGAGGAACCATGCTGCTGAGAATGCTCGATATTTCAGGCTAGTAAACCCGCAAGACAAATGATTCAATCGCTGATTAAGTACTTTTGTATTACTAGCATTAATTAGGATAGGTACGCGTTCATGTTCTTTTGGTTGTTTTGAAAACAGACACTAGTACATTTGGGTTGATTTGTTAGAGCACTAACGTCGTAGCTGCGTATCTACGATATTAGCGAACCATTGTATATTCTGATACAGTAGAACACATTTACTGTGAACTCCTAATGACCCGAATAAGTACTTCCCTATATCTATATTTCACCGTATCTTTACCAATGCAATAAAACGGCGTGATCGGGTAAAATGAATATTTTACTTATCCGAGTTTCACTATATTCGAGTTCATTATCACGTGTTTTACTGTACATCGTTCCTTGCGAAGAGAAGAAGGCTGCATATGAGACACAGCAAACATCTCCATACGAACTATAGTTATTGTTCTGGTTTTGCGGCCTATATTCAAGAGGACTGTTACAATGTTGCAACATATTTAGTAGAAAATATTAAGGTGAATGAAGTGTTTTAAGTACACAACATTATGCGATATAATGCGCATGCAACTCACTTCAATGTTAATGGTTGACATTAGTAGGTTAATCATTTAAAAAAGAAACATTCCGTATATCTCACCATAGACTGTAATTCGATCTTTCTGTTCCTGTGGAAGCCTTATATCCACAGAATCTACGGGAATGATAGGTATTGGAGTGGTATCATATTGTATGAATGGTACTTTTTCTCTCCCTGGTAACCGCCGTGTTGCCGGGCGTCTACGTTCTATTGCTAACCACAGACAACGGAGAAAATAAATGAAAAGTGAAATAAAAAAACAAAAATAAAATAAAATTACTCCGCTCTGAAGAATCATGACATTTTAAGTAAGGATAGCCCTTGCAGTGTACAAACTTCGCTCAGGAGGGGGTATTGAAATAGAATAGCTTTAAATAGCCCTTTCACGGTTACATCCTTTGTTTGAAGAGACATAGTGAAATTTAAACACTTTAAATGTTTTATAAGACACCTTGTACAACATATAAATAAATCAAAGCTTACGACTGACCTAGAAAAAAGATCAATGGAATTATATGTGTGATTTTTCACGTAAAATTTGCATGATTTACACTGACTTCAGTTTAATTTAGTGTCATGATTTATCAGGCAATGTACACGGTAAATTATACACCAAACTGTACAAAACTAAACAAATACCATTGGCGTATAATACACGTAAAATATGACGTCACACGACCACAAAATGATTTCAAAATACGCAAATAAAAATGAATATAAAAATCATGTTTGAACCCAAAACACAAAGGTAGTTCTACACAATTTTGGATGAAAATATTTTTATGGGAAAGAAATACAATGACTGGATGTGTTCTGTCTTTTCAGAACAAATATTGGCAGGTAGCTGACTAGTATACCATCATTCATGATAACGAATAAATATTCAAACAAGTTGATTTACCAAAAAATATATATGTAAAAGATAAGGTGACTGTAACTGACTACAAAACAGTGAAACACACAACAATGTTATATTTACCAAGACACCGTTTCTCATCCGGTCCTAGATAGTATCCGGGATTACAGGAGCAATTATATCCACCGTCCGTGTTGATACACAACTGTTCACAGCCACCATTATTAGTTTTACATTCGTTTATATCTGAATACGTGGAACAAACTATAGATACTTAGTTTACAGAAAAAGCGTTATCATGTTGTAGAAGGTGTCATGTTGCTATTTAAATTCAATGATAACATCTTTTTGTCGTCTTGTTCTTTCTTATTTTCACTGACTTTAACGCCGGTTTTCAACATCTTTTTCAGTTATATACGGCGGTCGGTTCACTTAAACAGTTTTCCTGGACTGTATATTCTAACCAGTACTAACTTACCCTTCCACAAGGAGCCGGCAACGTCACCACGTATGGAGGAAAATCGACATTGTTGTAAAATTTTCGTACAAGGATATGACCGGCCTGGACCGGATCACTGCGTTATAAGTTCAGCGCACTGTCCACTGGACCACGGTCGCGACCTTGTCCATTCTAATGGCAAAACACACAATTAATTAACATACGTATGTGAAACCTTCGAGCGCTGTAAAAGGAGTGTGTCTAGTATGCATTATGTAAGGTGAAATTGCCCTTTTAACTTGGAATTTAAAAATAATCAGTTTATATCAGATTTAATTATGCATAATCAAAATAGAACCCTCAAAATGACACTATTATATTTATTAAATAAAAGTTATTTCAACACATATGTTTTATTGTACGTCATCCATCTGAAATGCTTTTATTGTTCATTGAAATTTATTGGCTCAGTACAACTATGCTATTTTATGCATGACATACCGTCACATAGACACTTATCTATGCTTCGTGTGAAGCCAGGATTACACAGACACTCAAATCGTCCCTGTTTGTTGTTACATATATGTTGACAACACGCTTCTCCTGTTTCACATTCATCAATATCTTCACAGGTTTTATTGTCAGGCTGAAATTTATATAAATCAATATGTAATTCACAAATCTTTAATTTGTACATTCATATACTGTAAAACCTCGATGTTGGGACAACTTTCGGGACCCCAAAATATCGGTCGTAACATTGCGTTGGTCTCATTATCATTATGAATTTTTGAGGAATTTTAGACAGCCGGTTTGAAAATAAGTGGTCGTTATAACAAGGTGGTCGTAAATTTGAGGTGATCGTTAAGTGAGGTTTTACTGTAATTTACAAATCTAAAACTGATAGGAAGATACATTTCGGACATACTTTATCTGTCATCCATGCCTGCAGTCACAATAGTGATGTTTCTGTGTAATAAAAAGGTTATTTCCCTTATACCAACAATGAATACATCTATTCATCATCTTATAACAACAATAAGTTTATATTCATCATTAAGTTAGAAACCTATCAGTTTGATATACATGTATACACAAAGGACCCGAATGATCTTATTTGTAAATAGTGCAATCAATCAGTGAGTTATAAAAAGGTAATTATTAGTACACAGACAAATGTGTGTTTGCGGCCGATTCCGAATAAAGACCACCATGTGAATAAAGAACATTCTTTGAAAACCTGTCACTGATTATTTAGAACAAGCTGACCTCTGAACAGAAGATATCTGTCTACAAAGGTCACATTTTGTCATTCGCAAGGGAGACCTTTGTTCACAGGTTTGACTATATAGACTAACAGTACAGATTCAGACAATGTTATTTTGTAAGTTTAGATTTCATGTTTTATAAAATGACCATTTAGCTTAGTACATTCATGTATATAAACTTTGCAAACAGTTGCTTTGTATACTTTTGGATGTGGTACTTGCTTGATAAGCACATTACGTTATGTATGCCATGGAGATAATATTTTATTCAGGAAAAGGTAGCTTCCATTTGATAGTACAAATTGTATTTTGCACATTATACGCCTTTTAATTTAACTTGAATGTTAAGAAATGATGGTCTCTAGAACGCGGGTATAAAATACGAAATATTTGAACCAATATTCAAATCACATAAAAAAGATGAATTTAAATTTCTCCACGCACCTTAAGCTTATAACCTTTTCCACAGGAACACACCGCTGCGCCATGACGATGTTTACACGTCTGATGACATCCGCCATTGTTTACAGCACAACTATCCACTGGCTGTACATCAATACCTGAACATAGTACAGTAAAACTTCGTTACCATGAGCACCAGCATTATTTCGAGGAGTTTTTAGGAGTCCCGTCAATATTTGTTCTTAGTTGTGTATAATTTCGACCCCCAAAACAATAATATCTCGTTTTTAATAGCCCCGCGTTTATCTCCAGCATTCAATTTGTTCCAATGACTCCTCGAGATAATAAGGTTTTACTGTATATGCCATATCAGTAATATTACTTTTGAATCAACCCCTTTTTGGTTTAATTTACAGTGGCATGTTTTCTCCAAGTTGTTCATGGAGTCAGTTCAGTTTTGACTCATTTGTTCTTGTTTTATTTATTTTTTACAAGATTTATTTCAGAATTTGCAGCATTTACTGAATTCAATTAAATGCAAATCTAATGTGCTTCCATTCTCTGCGCCGTAGAGCGAAATTGCTGTAGTTGATTTGATGAGAATGATTTTAACAAAATAACTACTAGTAGTAGAAATATATAAATATGATGGGATTAACGAAACCGGAAATGTTTTTGGTGCTCAATTCGGCAAATACGCATACAAACAAATACTCATTATACAAGTAATTTGATAAAATCTTATCTTATTTTCGATGAAGTGAGATACACAAAGAAGGCTTCTGGGTCTATGGATAACATTACATAAGATATTATGGTGGCATATTTCTGCGTACACTTAGCGAGTCAATTTTCCCGAAAGCTTTATAAGTTTTCGTGAAAATAATGTTTTATTTCAATGAAAATATTCCATCGCCCACTTAATAAGTACGTTTACTATCCAGTGAAGAATCTTATCGTGAAGACATTGAATTTTCGTTAGAAATCTGTGTTATTCATGAAAATCTGGTAGATTTTCGTGAAAATATTCTGATTATCTTATGCAGAATTATGCCATCATAGGATAGCGTCGCAAGTATGCACACTTTTTTTCATAGACAAGGTAATGCTTATAGACCAATATGTGGAAATTCAAACAACAATAAAATATGCATGTAAATATTTACCATTTGTCGGTAAATGTATTACTTCTGTAAGCAGTAAGAGAAATAAGAACAAATAATTACAAACAAATAAAAATAATTAAAATCTTACGTGTATATATTGACATGAGTGTATGTGATTAGCTTTAAGTTCTGAAATTCTATTATTTTTTTCATTAAATTACTATTTTGATTGCCATATTGTGTCGTTTATTCATAAAATTTTGAAAATTATTGTTATCTAATCTAAACTTAAATCTGTAAGAATAAGTGAGGCGATTTAAACAAAGGGTTCTCACAGACAGACCCCTTTAATTTTAGTCGCTGGCAGAAACTTTATGCTTATTTTACAAAACAACCTGCTACGATATATATATGTGTTATATTGCAACATTTATCTGATAATCTTGATGTAGAATTTAATATTGATAAAATAGCATAGCAAGTCAAAATAGAAAGGAATTAATTAATGAAAATGGCTTTGTTTTTTGGTAATCTTGATATAGTATTTGATGTTGATAAATATAATATGATATAATATAATGTAGTGTAGTGAAGTGAAGTGAAGTGTAGTGTAGTGTAGTGTAGTGTAGTGTAGTGTAGTGTAGTGTAGTGTAGTGTAGTGTAATATAATGTAATGTAATGTAATGTAATATAATATAATATAATGTAATGTAATATAATGTAATGTAGTGTAATGTAATATAATATAATATAATGTGTCACAAAATAAAGAAATTAAGTAATGAAGAGGGCTTGGCTCTGGATTGTTAAGTATACACCCTCATATTTAATGCTAAGATCTCAAAGTGCATAAAATACAAGACAAATAGTACAACGCGAGCTTAACAAGAAAACGAGGCTTATTTCATAAAACTAAAGGCTCATATTTAATAATATATAAGAGCAACCCGTGGTTTGTGTATAATAATCATATCATTTATCGTAATTTATATCAAGATGCTAAATTTATTATTGAAATAAAACACCGGGTGAGTAACAGAATACAACATGAGTAATATTTTTAATAATGAAAACTAATGCAAACTATGTTGACATGCACCGTAAAAAACAAAAGAGCGACGCCTTGAGTAAATCCGTCCCATATGTAAAAAGTAGAATTCCTGTCAAATATTTCATGAAAAATAATAATTTACAAGACAGAACAATAATACAAGCACACTCGTGTCATTTAATAAATACACCTCGTACCGTTTTTATTGTACGTATGAATTAATAAAATTTAAATATAACATGCAATATACAAAAAAATGTACATCAGAAAAGGGCGGTGCACAAATGCCTTAAGAATGGGGTTATTTCATGTGAGAATTTTTCAGTATGAATTATTCAAAATGTTGTAGAGACTTTATCGCCACGTCAGAATTGCGGCCAGCCTGCTGGGTAATTATGTTTGTGCAACCGAATGTTGTGTCGAATTACAGATAAAACATACATATACACTATTCGAAATGTTTACTCGCAGTCAACGGTCTATTCTGAACATTTAAAGAGAAGGTATTTTACTTATTTCATTCGATACTGTACAGATGAATCGTGTAATGTCACTTTATTCTATCGTAAGCTTCACTTTTTTAAAAATATTACATTTTGCAAAGCATACATAGGTTTTTGATATCCTTAAATATTTTAATGGTCTCATGTATTTGAAAAAGACTTCAAAAAATATTGCAAAAGTTGAGCAGCGTATACACTAATTTATTGTGAATAAGTGGAGATAATAAATTTCAATGCATTAACTGTGCCAACAAACATCCCATGCTATTTAAAACATATTTTTGTTTCACAAACGGACCGAACATTTAACAGAAAATTACCATATTTATAATTAAATAATGCCAAAATTGCACCACCATGTTGTTTTAATTATTTGGCAAATTCATCATGCAGTAAGAACCCTGACTACAAAACAATAAGCTTACGTTGTAAATGCATGCATTTCTGAACTAAAAATGCATTCAACTGCATAAATACGTCACATAAAATGATATCAACCACTTGTAATACGAGTATTAAACACAAAAATATAAAAGCATAAACTGGTGCTTTAAAGTATGAATTACAATAAATGCACCAAAAACACAACATCAATAAAACGATGTAATCATACCATATACACAAGCAGCTTAATTACAAACGTGTTTCAAGTTCTTTTATATAAATGTTGGTTAACATTCATTTAATCATCAGAACAAAGTATGAAATTGTACCTATTTTCGGACTGAATACAAAAATACAAGTTATTTGACTTATTTTACATACTTTAAACGAACAACTAACGTAGATTTGTTCACTATAATAACAAAATGTCGAGTAAGGAAGATGACAGATTTTTTACAAAATGAAATTGGCCCCGGCAGTGGTTCAGTGGCTAGTGCGCTGGGATTGTAACCCGGAGATCCGGGTTCGAATCCGCGGTCGCGGCAGGTCATACCCTTCTTTGAAAATTCGACAAAAAATTGACAAAAATATTCCTCCATATGTGGAGAAGTTGCCGGCTCCTTGTGATACTGGTTAGTATACAGTCCAGGAAAACTGGTTAGGTGAACCGACCACCGTATATGGCTGAAAAACAGCGTTAAACTCCGGTGACAATAAGTCACACGAAACAAACAAAATGAAATTATTCAGATACAAAGTCAACATAATACATGCTAATGAAGCAGATTACTTCTAGACCATTTTGAACTTTCATGAATTGCTTGTGATTGTTTCACACCCGTTCGAACCTCAGAAAAAAATGATTTAACAACTGACAATAACACAAAGAGGACTAATTTGATGTCGTGTAGTTATATACGAATACAGTGCAACCTCTCTAAAGCGACATCCTTTGGGAGAAGCAAAATTATGCTGTTGTTGAGAGGTTGTTATTCCAGAGAGGTTAAATTAATAGCTAAATCGTATAGCGGGAAAATCATGCTGTTGTTGAAGGGAGGTTGTTGCTCTAGAGAAGTTTAATTAGTGGGAAAAATCATGTCGTTGGTGAAGGGAGGTTGTTGCTCAAGAGAGAGTCGCTCCGGACAGGTTGCACTGTATTCACACCATGAATATTATGTCATAAAATATTAGCTGCATAGTATTGGCATTAAAAATATTCTACACATTGATTTTTATAAATCCATACGGAGGCTTGATTCTGCAAAACAACGCCATACACAAGTATACAAGACAGTTTTACCCACAGACAAATATCGTAGACGATATAAATAGCGGTCAATTGCAGTAAATAACGGCCAGGGCCGAGATTCTGAAGTCATGTAATTATTTAATGACAGGTCATTGATAATCCTGGGTAACATAACTGTAAGGGAAATGCGTGTAGACAGAGGTAAATGATTCTACGATATACCACGTGATTTGTCAGGCTTCATAAATGACTACACGCCAGGCCAATCGTCTACGCTCGTACGTCAAGTTTGAATAAAAAAGACAGCAAGAACTTTTATTAAATACTTTTTAAATGTATCAATCAATCTTTAAAATGGGTTTTAAACTCGTAAACAAAAAAGCTAATCGCGAAAATACTCATTATTTATGGTTGCATGTAATTACATAAGACTTTCAAAGCAATTTAAATCCAAGTAAGAATACCTTCATAAATTTCGAATGAAAACCCATTTCAAATACGAATATTGCAAACTCTGCATATTACGTTTGTCCAAACTGGTTTTCTTATCCATTCTAGGAGCCTACATTATCGTTACAAATTGATCTAAATTACCCTGTTGGATGCTATTTTCAAGGAAAATCGGTACATGCATTCACATCTTCAGACAAACGAAACGCATTAAGAGGGACAACCTTTATATTGTGATTCACAAACGAAATCCATTTCCAAAAAGCCAAATAATAGACAGGGCGTCCTACGGTTCATATGAGCCGCGATTGTTCATTTTCCGCTTTATCATTTCTCAGTATGGAAAGTGACAGGTTTCATATTTTCTGCGATTAACTCTGATTTCTCAACCGGTCCCAAAGTGAATTATACTGTTCGATTTCAATCAATTTTCCGCTATTATTAAGATACAGTGCGGTGTTAGGGTGTCCCAGCAAACAGGAGAAGTCAATATTGTTATCAGTGTCTATGATTAGTGTTTATCCTCCGGGATTTGTCTTGTTAGCGCAATAGTTACCAGGAGAAATTATAACAATGAAGTCCTTTCTTTGGCTTCAACCCTCATTACCTTTATTTATGGGGTTTAAAATAATAGGAAAAAATGTGTAGGAATAAATCATTTATACCGATGCTAATATACCAGACAATTGCCGAGACATACCGGGTACATGTGTATTGATCTTAAACAAAGTAAGGGGAGACTATTCTCAAGGTTTCTAAAAGACCTAACGTACGACTTCCATTTTGTGCTTTATTGCATTTTTGTTTTTTTTTTCGTCTTTTGCTTCAATTTTAACGTAAGATCAATAAGCTCTGTAGTCAAGAAACCTATTCTTGTTCTTTTAAATTGATCTTGTTGCAGTTGAAGGATGACATAGTCCCTACACAGGAGGAGTGGCAACAAACGTCTGTTTTTAACATTTTATTGCGTCATACTGAACATCATGCAACAAAGACAGCGTGGTACGTTTGTAAGAATGAATAATGCAATTATAATTTTATATAAAGTTATCAGTTAAAGTTATCCCCGTGTTAGATATTTACGGTATACAGAGTAGATCTATGATACTCAGATAATGGAAAATGAAATGGTACATGATAATTACGATGCATATGATGCTGATGTACAAAACACATTCAGGGTTACAATTGGTTCCATACAAACTCGCACTCATGGCAATAAAGTACAGAAATTTGTGTAAGCTTATTTTTATACACTCTTAATAAACACTGTATATTTGAACTGAACGTAAATCTTACAGTGAATTTGATGCGCAGAATAACATAAGAGGATTTTTAACTAAATTATGACTATTGAATTCAACAATATTAAAGATACATTCAGTTTAAAGTAAATTTAACTTTTTATCTTTGGTAGATAGCACATAATATATAAAGTAAAACCTCGATCACGAGACCAACTAAAAATCGGTCGTAATAATGAGCTGATCTCATTATCAAGTTGAATTATAGGGAGTTATTATATATGGTCGTTATAACAAGATGTTCGCTCTATGAGGTTTTACTGTACATGAAAATACTTACGATAACATGATTTTCCATCGACACCAAGTTGATATCCGGTTGTGCACGTGCAAGAATAAGAGCCAGGTGTATTCTTACATCCTTGAGTACAATCTCCGCGTCCATTGTTGCTCATACATTCATCAACATCTAAAATAAACAACATAAACAACATAGGCTCTTGTGATGTGTTTTATTGTTGTAGGACATTCAAGTAATGGCAGTATAACGTTCGTTGATGGATGTAGACGAATCCACATGCAATGTTGAAGGATTTTTTAGAAGGAATTATTTAGGAAAGGTTGGTGCTTTTGTGTTTTTTTTTATCTTTCCAGGAGTCCTGTTCTTAAATACAAATATGATTGTATGAATAACAATAAACTCCGTTGTAAACAACATTCAGCCACAAAGGGGCTAAGCGCTTTACGGTGAAAGAGTAAGATTCGAACAACGTATGAACATATCAACTATTCAATATGACGCCGATTTCAAATTTTAAACAAGTAATATATGAAGTTTTATCTACCATATTAACATATGTTAAGTAATAAAGATGACACGGAATACTGCTGTTTACACAAATACAAACAACGCATTTTGTGGCAAGGAGGGAGTAAAATATTAATTACTGTTACCATTAGTAAACTTGGAACGTGCTTAATTATATCAATGTAAACTAGGTCCTGCAAAATCAGCTGAATTCTGTTAAACTGTCGTTCATTTCGTCGTATTATGACTTTTTTTCACGGCCGTTCAAAATCGCAATTAAAAATATCTAAATTTGAAGAAAAAGTAAAAAATCAAAATACAAATAAATGAATTCGATTAAACGGAAAATAAAAAAAACACGTTTTAGACGAAATCGTGAATATTTATGTACGCGAAACAAATCATCGTACGGTCATATTTTTATTGTTTATCCATTGCATCATTAATTAGTTAAAAAGGTCCGGTATTCTTACAAGATATTGTTTTAATACCTCGACCTCATTAATAAATGATCACTGATTAGTGTTTTTCATTTTCTTCTACGGAATTTGTTCAATATTTGCATACTAAATACCCAATGAATGCTACAGCATTGCATGACAACACTTGTAATATTAGACGGCAATGTACAAAGATTTCATCAGGCTAAAATAAATACAATCAATATTTCTGTCGTAAGTGATGGTTTTATGTTGCACAACGAGGGCTAACTACAGCAATCAGATACAGCCTGTCATGTTGTGTGTTACCAGTATCCCAAACATATCAGCTAATACCAACAAGAACAATTAACAAAACTATTATACGTTATCTCGTGTTTAGAATACAAAATGTAGTTCTTGGACAAAATGAAAATTAGAGAAACATCTGACTTTCTGTAAGGGAAGATGTTTTCATATCCTCAATGGCAAAGAACGTCTAAAATCTCACATTTAAGTTCAATCTATCGCAGAAACACAACATCAGTATGATGGCCAATTTTCATACAAACTGATACAAAGTTTTTGTAATTGATTCAAATGCTGATTACAATAATGTTAAAAAATGGCCATTTGGCGGCGAATAGCAGAAACGCCGTACGCAGAATGCCGTCACTCTGTGAATGAAAGCCATAACCACTGGACTGAGCAATGAGGAGAGTGTAAGCGCATTCAAAGCTGGTTATAGATTCAACAAGAGAAGATATTGCATGTAATATCGTTATGAATAGATTAACCTTTTTATTATTAAATCAACATTATTTGTTTTAACATTATCCAAATTACATTTACTCAGTTATTCAGTAAACATATTGGATAATTGGGCCTTTCACCCCATCGATGATTGTTAAGAGGCCCTAAGTCTTGCAACAGGGATCTCACCCTTTCTACATATTTACACTAACACCATCATAATTGCGGTTTACTTAATATTTACTTATATAACAGTAATGTCGTTACGTAATTACGAATTCAAGTTTTACATATAGATAAGAAAAGGATTCCTAGAAAAACTTGCCTATGAAAAATCCCGTCAAACATAAAATACTACCTTGAACCAAAGTCCCGAGACCAAAAATCACTCAACTTATAAGATCATACAAAAAGTGGACGAACACAGTCCCCCGGATGGTACCGCCTAAGAACGGTCTGTAGCAAAACTAGTTGAGTTTTAAACTAGTTTGAGGGCCCAACATTACATTTACCATTTGATATAAAACGTATGTTTATATGTCTATTTACCGTCGCAGCTTTGAAAGTCGACATTAAGTCGGAATCCTTTGTAGCATCTACAAGATGGTTTTCCATTATCATTCTCACACTCATGTTCACAACCTCCTTGGTTTCTGGCACAGGGATCATAATCTGCAAAGTTCATAAGTATCCAAATCAAACTACATGTATTCCAGTACATCATTTGTATCATATTCATTACCCTCTTTGTCAGGACTTTGTGTGGCTTTTTCGTGGAATGCAAAATGTGACAAAATTTAATCGTGTGTCAGTCTAATATAAGTTAGATATACTTAAAAGTTTGCGTGATAAATGAACATGCATTTTGTACAAGTAAGTTGATGAAATATGAAGATAACTTCCTAAGGCATGCCAAGCAAGTGTGTTAGTCGCCTTGTTTCACCTGACACAAACAACTAGGACGCTGGCAAGGTGCATAACTATAATTAATAGTATCGTTTTGAAACACTTAATGATATCTTCGTCATCAAAAGCTATACGTTCAACGATGGACATTTTATTAACATCATTATTAATGCTAAAGCTATCTGAACAAGTGTTCACATGTAATACGTAAGATATAAGACACTACACTTTGAAGAATAATCAACTAAGGGGGTTCCAATTTAACTACTAATGCTTGAAATCATTCACTGATGATTTTATGTAATCATTTAACACACATAGTATTATGAAACATGCGTAGTGTGAATTTTTTGTTTTGCACTTCATTTAAAGGTACCATTATATAATACGGATAAATATGAAACAATTTGTACAACACAGATTACATGCATGTGTACATATAAGAAATACAGTAAAACCTCTGAAAACCGCACCCCTTCCGAACTGATCAAAAAGTCCGATTTTCTGAAAATTCCGGCTTTTAGAGAATTATTTACTACAGTAGAGAACGAGAATTCAGGTTTTCAGGGAGAGCACTTTTCAGGGGTTTATATAAATAAGAGTATGTAACATTTTAGTAAATACGCCGGTTTGTATTTTTTTTCAGTGAAAAAAGCAACAACATGCATTATCTATAAATAATTACAATAAGAAAATATAATATTGAAACATCTTAAAATGTATAAAATACATTAGATACAATAACATGATACAAACAAAACGTTACGAGTGTAAATACATGTAACACCAATAAACAAAGGGTTCAGTATTTTTGAAAAAAAAGTCCCAGCCTTTGAAATCCATAAGTCCAAATATTGATTACTAACTCTACCACAAAATTGTTACAACATAAATAACTAACTAAACAGTCAAATAAACCGTGGTGTTGACATTCACATGTAGTAAGTAATAATTTGTCATGATCTGTCACACGCAGGTCATATGATGCATTTTTCTTTCAAATTTGTATCCTTTGATTAGTATTTCTTACATTTGACGTACGCATTATACATGTTCGCACAGTTTTATACATGAAAACACTGTATAATTACGAGTTATGTTTTAATTGAATTGGATGAAATCTATAAATGCACATTTCGTTAAAACGAGTAGCTTGAGAAATGTCTACATAACAGAGATGAGTAAAATAAGATAATTACTTATAATTACCTATAAATATTTCTGATAATTATTAACGTTAATTACGAATAATAGTTAATTATGATAACTATTTATGACAATCAAATATGATAAATACTTATGACAATCACTTATATTACCGATGATAATAACGTGTGATAATTATTACGTAACTGTGATAATTACGTATGGTAATCACTAATGATAATTAATTGTGATAATTACGCATGATAATTATAACTTATAATTATTACTAATGATAATTACTTGTGATAATTATGTATGGCAACCAGTTACGATAATTACTTGTGATAATTACTTATGATAATTATTATTTATTATAACTTACGTATGTTAATAGCAGAGATCAGAAATGTGACAAGAGAGAACCCGAAGGCACAGAGCTACTGAACGTCTACAAGATGACGACAAGTTGGGCTCAATACAAGACTGATGTAAATGTTCCTGTTTTATCACATACATACATCAGTCTGGTATTAATACCTAACTGTATATACGTGAAGGCATACCAGCTTTACGTTTAACTGTTACATTCACACCAAGCATTGCAATAAAGCTATTATTGTGTCCACATTTGTAAGATTTATATTTCTTGAGATCTGAAAAAAGTACGATTTACACAACACTTAATACAAAATGCTCACTAAAATAATATGGAATCCATGCTTTCATCACGTTACAAATATGTCTATGAATGATTAGTGTGGGTGATGATGTGATGGCAAAGTGCTTCAGACGTGGATACTTTTTGAAAAGAACGAACGTTTGAATCCTGAATTTGAGGGCTACATTTCCATTTAAGTTTTGCATGTTTGTACCAAAGAATTTGGGGAGCCCAGTAATCTCTGACAAAGATATTTTTCATGGATGCTCATTGCCTAAACCACCTGGTTATACATTCTTCCCGGTGATATAAAAAAATCAGTCCTTATGCATCATTAGCCACAGTGATATAATAATATCAAAAACATTCGGTCTAGAACTTCGGCCTAAAATAGTCCTTTCTCAAGAAGTAAGACTTATTCTTATGTATTTTCTTCGGAACAATCCTAATATGAAGTGATATTTTCATATGAAAAACAGAATAATCGGCAAAAACTAAAACGGAGGTAAGTAGTACATTTTATGGTGCATCCAACGAAATAACGCTAAAATAAATACATGCATATTGCACTACAGTGAAACTTCGAAAATTATACTATCTTTTGGACCCGATTATCGATCGTAATAATCAGGTGGTCTCATCATCAAGTTGAATTATAAGGAGTTATTGAAATCTGGTCCGAAAATGAATGACGGTTATTACAAGGTGATTGTAATATTGACTGGAGTTGGTCGCGATGCGATGTTTTACTATATGTGTATGTATAATAAAGCCACGAACGTATTACTATCATGCAAAAACAAAGCATTAAAAAACGTGTATATAGTCAAATGAACATGTCCAAGGAAGATATAATTCTCAAACTTATTACACAATACATCAGTTCAGTCTTAATGCAATATTTCGGAATTCCTTCTGAATTACATCATAAAATAGAATATTGTCAAATAATGACAATATGAACAAATGTTTATCTGGGAACATTAATACGCTAATTCGTCAAATAGATAACAGTAATTATATAATACGATAGAATACTACAATGTTATTTCTTAATGGTTATAAAGACAAAGATATTTTACATCCGTCTCAACCATAAATAACATACAAAACTATTTATTATCCAGACCTTAGATTGCTAAACAAACAAAGATCTATTAGAATTTTCATACAAATATCGACTACTATAATTTCCTAAATTGATACAAAAGACACAAAACGTGAATCTTCCAAATGGTGTTTAAAATGCTGTTTGATCAATTTGCATCATCATTTTGAGGAAATTTGCTGTTTTACCTTAGCAAATTTGTTTCTGTAAGCCCACGGTTTGAAAATATCATACAGTCTTTAGTGAAGAACAGTAAATCTGTTAAACTAAAGATGTACGCAAATTAGGGGTCAAAAATATTCACGCAAAATAAACGCCTAAAAAGGATCTAGAAGCTATCAATCTGTATTTGGGACCGTATCCACTATACTATCCAGTACTAGAATCTCTGACTTGTCCGTTTTGAGCACATGATCAAAACTGGCCAATCAGAAAGGGTACAGTTTTCTCAAATTTTCGTAAACTAATTTTTATATAATTTAGCATGAGCGATATCAAGGCATTCGTAGAACTTCATTCTATAAGAACAGCATGCAGGAATATACGGGTGAAATGCAAGAAATATGCAAGTTTACAACATCGAATACGCGGAACATTACCAATATCTATGCCATTGTACGCTAGAGGCCTACGTCTATTTGTAAGCATCATTACGATTGGTCGGTCTTCAATTGAATTCGATTTTGATCGGTCGTTCATGACAGACGCACGTTCAGAGCGTTTGCTGTCATACGAACGAAGTGCCTGGGGTTCGTTGTAAAAAGATGGTGTGGTGGTCTTTTTGGATTGTTGGGCTCTGTCTATCGTGTTTGTGTCAATGACATTATTGCTTATAATATTATTGACATAGTTAAAGTCAATGTTGTTGTTTTTGTTGTCGTTGTTGTCAGCGCTTAATAGAATATCGTCATTGGTGAGGTGTTCTGAATTTGTTAGCGTGGGTATTTCATTGGTTAGTAAGGAATGGTTATAGTCAGATGGAGAAATGTCCAGGTTAAAATCATCTGCAGCAGTGGAAATAAAATAAGCAAGCATAAAATGGTTATGTTTCAAAACATTAAGAGTACTATCTTTTTTATAAATATCTCAAATTCATGTTTGGAATTATTAATTTATCGACAACTTAATTCCCATACGGTTTATATCTGAATGAGAACTCATTTATGATCGTTGATGTGTATGTCTTCGCAAAAGTAACTTGTACAATTTCCCATTAACCAGTATTAAAATCAATCAGAATTTATCTACGATATTAATTTGTAGTGCCATATCTCAATGCATTAATTTCATAATTGAATGAACATTACAAGAGGTTATATCACCAATGTGTGAATGGAAGTTACTCAGACACTGTATTTGGAAATAGAGAGATTTGAGACGCGATTATAATACTAACCAGTACATGTTCGGCCATCTGGTTGTAATCGTTGACCAGCCGGACACTGGCATTTATAAGTTCCTCTAAGATTTATACATGTATGTTGACATCCACCATTTTGTGAGCGACATTCGTCAATATCTACATTAAAGTAACAAACATAATATAGCTTACGATGCATTAATATAGACATCAATTTAAATACAGTAATACCTCAGTAATGAGACCTCCTTCTGGATCTGAAAAATCTGTCATAATAATGAGGTGGTCTTATTATCAAGTTGAATTACAGGAGAATTATTGAAAGCCGGTCTGAAAATAAGTTGTCGTTATCATAAGGTGGTCGTAATAGTGTGGTTGTCGCTATTTGAGTTTCTACCGTATATCAGATACAGTAAACCCTCCATAATTCGAATATATTCGATCCAAGTAATTTGTTGGTACGAATGAGGTTTCTTGCATTAATACAATTATTCAAATCAGTCATGTAAAACTTCGGGATCATCCGATACGCCTCGACCAACTCCGTCCAATGAAAATGGTAGATGGATGGAGGTACGGAATGGGCCGAGGTGTGCCGAATGAATTATGACTGGTTTTCGCATCAGCCTGTATTCCGGGTCAGTCTGGTTTTCGGATGAATCTGGTTTTCGGTTCAGACTGGTTTTCGAATGAGTCCGGGTTTTGATTCAGACTGGTTCGGATCTGTATTATTTTCGACTAAGGATTCCTAGAATGCATATAATTATAAATATATTATGTACCATAGTAATAGCTAAATAAATATTGAAAATGACTATCAATATATTATAACGTTTGTATATAAATACAGCATTTGTTCTATGTATATATCACTAGAAACAAATGAAAGGCACATAACATGTTTTCATTAATGCAATGTGTTAAAGAAATTGAATGGATGGATAAATTATGAGTTTCGGCATGTTTACATACTTCATAGTGTGATACACGTCAAATATAATTACATGCGCATACATGTATATTCATATAAAACAATACATCAAACAAAAGGTTATTTATCAGTTTTTACATATGATGGATTTTTCATGTCTTGTATATATAAAGACTGATGTCACAGTAATTCGTGTCTCAGAAGACAAAAAATTAGAATTTATATTGATTTAAAATGAACGTCTCCACGATGTCTCTCGCTAGAACTAAATTCATTCCAAATTTAACAATTGTTACATTGAAAACTGTTTCAACAATTGATACCGCCCTAGAATATTGTTGTTATCTTTCATTCGTTTCAGGGGCGTAGCACCATCAGCGAACATTTCCTCCTTACTTAAGGTCTTATAACAAAAGTGTATTTAGATTGTGTATATACACAGAAAAACCTCACCTTACGATCACCTCAATATTACGACAACCTTGTTATAACCTTATATTTTTGGACCGGCTTTCAATAACTCCCCATAAATTAAAACTAGCTAATAAAATCATCATATTGTTAGGGCCGATTTTTCTGATCTCGAGGGTGGTTTCAATATCGAGGTTTTGCTGTATTAAACCAGTAAGATAAACACGTGTCGTAACCAATACGATACCAACAGTATCTCGAGTTGATGAAAGATTTTTCCTCCCGACCCCCGATCTATTGATACCAAACATTTCAATGTTATCTGGGATAATATATAACATACTCTTATGAGATGTTACGCCCTATGAGTGAAAGTTATAGGTTCTCTCCCGGGGTAACAAGAATATAGTATTATGCACTAGTGTACCTACATTATTTTCTCAAGATTTAAACGAACAAACTGTTTGGTACACAATAAACAATGCCTGCAGTGTACTCATTCACGAATTTACTGCTCTCATAAATAAACTAAATATTCAATGTTTTCGCTTGAAATCTACTTATTTATAGTCTTACAAAAGATGTACCCTTAAACCATATATTTAATCAGTTTACGGCATGTTTTTGTACACATATTATATTTAAAGTTTCACACTTTGAATCTGAACATGTGAAAACGTGAAACTCGCTTGTTTAGTTTGTTTGTTTGTTTTTGTGTGACTTACTGTTTCTGGGTTCAACGCAGTTTTTCAACAATTTTTCAGTTATATACGGCGGCCGGTTCACCTAACCAGTTTTCCTGGACTGTATACTAACCAGTACTAACTTACTCTTCCACAAGGAGCCAGCAACGTCTCCACATATGGACGAAAATCGACATTCTTGTCAAATTTTCATAGAAGGGTATGATCTGTCGCGACCTGGATTTGAACCCGGATCACCGGGTTACAAGTCCAGTGCACTAACCACTGAACTACGTTTGCGGCTTCGTGAAACTCGCATCCTCACTCTTCATGGATGCACGTTTTAAAGCGAATGAACATGTAGAATCATGAATTTATGTATTGTATGGCTTCACATTTTACGAATTTTGTTGTTACGTGCAAAATAAGATAGGGAATATCGAGCCACGACCGTGGTTCAGTGGTTAGTGGTCTTGTAACCCGGCAATCCGAGTTCAAATTCCAGTCGCGGCAGGTCATACCATTCTATGAAAATTTGACAAAATGTCTATTTTCCTCCATATGTGTACTCTATATATGTACGGGTTTGTATACAGTCCAGGAAAACTGGTTAGGTGAACTGACCGCCCTATACAACTGATTAAAAAAAAACGGCGTTAAACCTAGTGAAAAAAAGAAATATCTCCAGTATTACCTTCACAAGTACGTCCGTCACGTGACAGCTGGTATCCTGATCGACATTTACACGCGAATGAACCAATCGTATTACAGCATTCTTGTTCACACCCGCCATTGTTTGAATCACACTCATTTATATCTGAAACAAAAAAAATACCGAAATTGATAGTTACCATATGAAAAAAGCCAGATAAACGATTTTGTTTCACGGGTCATAAATTGCGATTAGACTTTTAATTCACTTTTCTCTGTTTGTATGTCTATGATTACATGGTACCGTACGTTCTCTAAGATCCACTAAGAAATAGAATGTATAAATCAATTATTGTGAAATGCAAAGAAAGATACGATGGGAGTATTTCTGAGACAGTTGATGAGCAAAGTCTACAGTCAGTTTGACATAATTCTATTCCCTTGTATTTATTGTATAGTTTATGTATTCACTAACCACATAGTGTCATGGAGACATGCAATGTACGCCACCTAGCGGGGAATGTCATCAATCACAGAGCGAATAGTTTTATTTCTTTCTAGTTTCTATCTAATACACATAATTGTATCTTATACTGTGATTGTGTATTTAAGTTAATTAAATAATATTGAATTCCCAGCCATTTTCGCATCACGTTTCTGCCGGAGTACAATCAGTCTGAACTATCAAGTTCCTAGAAAACAACGCGCAGTAAGGGGTTTATGTCACGTGATACAACTTATCTTAACGGTTCATTTCACAACATACAATATTGTACAAGAATCTGCCGATCCAGAAAGCAATGAGCTTGGCACTTGCCGTTGTAGCAAAATCAGTATTTTTGTGAAGGAATATCAGTATTTTATCAATGATTTTTAGGGTTAGTAATTTTAACCGTCGGGCTCTCGTCGCTATGAGATAGAATCCTGCCCTAGACCAAATTGCAGCTGTGAGAAAACTGTCCTGCTAGCTTATGGTCGATAATTCTACCGAGGTGTGCGATATATTATTCATATTCATGCATTTTGACAAAATTATATGAAAAAAGGTTAGTGGTGATATAGAGGTAAGTCAAGGACAAAGAGTCACTAAACACATACATTTGAATTAGAAGAATCTATGCAATAATTTATACAAGTATACTTGAAATTATTCTCGAAATTCTGTGTAGATACATTTCTTAATGACGCAAAATGTTTCAGTTTATGCTATGTCATTATTATTTGACAATATGCACTATTATTTTTATATGACCTGTAAAAATGTAGACCTGTGGAAACAAAAAGCGAGGTCATCCAGGTGCAGCGAAAACACACGAACACCCGTACATGTCTAAACGTACTTAGCATGACGGTTTTTATGCTCAACCCTAAACCGTACGGTATAATCAGTGCACTGGTTGCACTTTATACCGTCCTGAATATGAGGTATAATTATTTAAAAGCTGGATAACGATTACGTAATTACAACATTTTAAGCAATAAAAGCTCATGGATCAGTCATTAATTCTACTGATATGCAGGTGCAACTGAAACTATAATTTTCATCAAAAATGTAGAATAAAGTGACTTGGTTTTGCAATTTTGGATTATATTTCTTTTGAATTTCATTTAAAAGTACCCAGTTTTAATTTGGCAAGATACAACATAGGATTATTTAATTTCGTAAAAATTGAGAACTTTTTGCAACATAAAAATCGATATAACTTGTTAATTTCCATATAGAAGCGAAATATTTGGCGAATATGAGACGTGTCAGACATTATCATAAGTTATATATTTTTGAAAAAAAGGTTCTAAACGTATAATCCGATAAGATGCTGACGGTTTTCATTATCAGGGACATGTAAATTAGGGGATTTTTAAAATTATGACTGTGAATATTTTATGAGAATAAATTTACAAATACACAAAGAGCAAACATCTGTAAAATCCATAGATTCAAAATCCTATAAAAGTCGAATTACATAAGTACAGTCAAACCTGTGAACAAAAGCCACCATTGAGGAACACAAAATGTAGCTTTTATTGAAAGATGGCCTTTATTCGGAGGCCAGATTGTTCTAAATAATTAGTGACGGTGTTTCAAAGAATGACATTTATTCACGGGATGGTCTTTATTCGGAGGTGGACGCAAACACGTGTTTGACTGTAGTGATTTTTTTAATACATAACATTTATGCTTTATTTATATGTTATAGTCAGATGTTTAAATAAAACTAATCACAGATTTTACTGCTGTATATAATAATATATGATTTTACAATCTACGAACTCCTGATAATTTGCCGTGAAATAAACACATATTTGTGACCTTTTAATCGGACTATTATGCATCATTCATATACATACGATCATAATTTAATACTTAAAATAGTTATGAACCACACCTGAACAGCCGTCCAAATTTTATTCGCCGTTTTGCTGAGCAATCTAATCAAAGTAGTTTTGAATTCATGTCTAGTGTATTAGAACCAAAAAAAACATCTTAGTTACATTAATGACACATAATGTTTTCTGTCGTTCAATTTAGCTGTTATGAATTCATATAACCAGATTGTTATATAGTTCTTCAATCTGATAAATGGGAAGTATTTTTGTTTATTGCGGAAGAACAAATTTGATTTTTCGTGGTTTAATGTCGAAAAGATATTTCTTTATTTACTCTTGGTCGTAAATTGATTTCAAATCAGAGATCGATCTCATGTTTTATAACCTCGAACCCTGATGACATGATATCTTGGTAGACATTTTCGCTAACTCTAAACTCTAAAACATTGTCTTAGACAGATGACAGCTTACACACGTACCCTCCATGCTGCGGTCTACTTACTTATTTATGCAGTGACAAATTCATTTATATTTCTTGTGTTACATTTAATTGAAACTTTACTTTTCACATTAAAATGTGCGCATCACTTTTTTGCCACCCTGAAGTCAGATGTATGACTTATACATGTTTTAACCAGCGTATGTGTGCAGCTTAAGTTTACAGTAAAATAACACGCGGCTACAAATCACTTGAAAATAACAGCCCCGTTTAATTTATAACTAGTTAGTTGAATACCGGCTTTCTACTCTGATTATTTCAATTTGTAAGTCACACTGAATAAATTATTGGATTTCAGTACCCAGACCAACCACAGGTATGTGTAACGGACTTTTGATGGCAAAAAAGCAATAATTATCTTTAAAACACCTCTAGTTTCGTTAAATGACCGAAATTGTCGCAGAAAATGACCCCGTTCAATCATACATTCCGTAACAATTCATTTTGAAAATTCAAGATAATTTCAGATTAAATTTGGTTGTTTTAAATTGTTTTAAAGGTCAGTTACTGCTGCATTTGAACCCAACTGAAAATATAAACTGTTACACACTGTTCAATTCTAAAACGTATTATTCTAAGGATAAGAATTGTATATAGATTAAATAAAACCACATTTATAGGTATACATTATTGTAACAACGATTGATATGCTTTAAAATACAAGTGTTATACAAAAAAACATATGAATGTGATTTAACGTGGCAGTCCAGGACTCAGATAAAATGGTCATTACAGAAATTGGAACAAACTATACTGGTACGATGCTACATGCGCGTGATTTAATTTGCCGCCTAACTCCTGCCTATAATTTATCAACGAATAAAATATTATGTGGATTATTTCTTAAATACCATTTTTGAGGTTTCTAATTACATTTCATTATATTTAAATGGTGACAAGGCGTCGTTTATATGAATTGCATTCATTCGGATTAAACACGGCCTAAAATCCTAAATGTACGCAAAATTTGAACTTGAGACCACACAGGAGCATTCTAAAAAATATACGAGATCACCTACGATCTTTTAATACCAATATATGTCACATATAATTTAACATTTCACATATAATTTTATTGCTTACACCTATATGCATTTTTTGTGGTAATTGTAGACTTAAAACGATATAATTTTTTGACCGTAAATGACTGATCTTTTTCGACTAGCATATTATATATCCAACGATAATGTGTATGATGCTTTGATAAATAAACACGAGACTACAAGAAGCAGATTAAACCTAGATCTATTGTATAAACACGTGCAAGTATTCTAAATGAATTGCGGAACACTTTTACGAGAACATGTGTAGACTCACATTTAATTAACAACGTATGAGTCAAAGTACTGATTTATCAACAGTTATAACCCAATATTATTACCACCTTTGGAGAAAAAACACCTCAGTGGAAAAATCACCTTTTAGGGGAAAACCCCACCTTTGGGAATATCCACATTTGGGAATAACCCACCTTTGGGAAAACACATTTTGAAAAATACCTTTGGAAAAAAACATCTTTGGGAAAAAACACCTTTGGAAAAACGCCTTTGGGAAAAAAATCGGACTTAACATTTATTCAGTTGCTCTCAACGGCATCAAATGTAAGAAAAAATACAATCGGTTTGAAAATCGGTAGTCATTATAACGCGGTTTTACTGTAAATTGAGATAAGAAATAAACTCGTTTTATCAAACAAATATGTAGATGTACATAGTTTACTTCATATCATAAACATTGATCTTAAGCTGTTAAGAATACAACACAGAGATATTCCAATTGATTTAGAGTCTACTTGACTTTGTTTTTTCTTTTCTTTAATTTAAGATTTTTACCAGAGAAAAAAACTATCTTTGACAGTTTGTGAACCTTGGGTTATATAGGATGGCAAAAGCTCAAGGTGACTTACCGTATTCACATCTGCTACCCCGGAACCCTTTTGGGCACGAGCAGCGTTGACTGTACGCCGACATACAACTACCACCGTTCAGACACACTCCTCTATTACATTCCCCTGTAGAACAAATGATATGATTATTATAAAATACGATACCATCTTGTGTCCATCATGACTTTAAACAGGAGATGATGAGGTTGAACCATTGCGGAGGTGATAAATTAAAATCTCTATCATTTTAGCATACAAAGATATTTCAACGTTTATCACGTTAGTTATTTGTAGGGGACTCAAAAAAGCACATTTCGGTGGTCAAAGGGCTTCATCTAGGCCAAGCCCCGATATATATTACGTAAATGCAATAGGTACTCTATGCGCAGCCTAACTCACTATCTATTCCGTTCAGGAATTTCAATTCACCGAATTATTTGATGATAAGAAATCGCAATGATACCACAACACAAATTATTTGAATAATGCTATGCACAGCAGTTTTGATTGTTTACTTTTCTGTGTCAGGAAGTCGAGGTAAAAAGATCATTATGCGATATTTTCTGACTTGAAAGGGAGGGAAACCGCAGATTAGTTTGATAAGAGCCGCCTGTGTTACAAATATTTTTGTATAGTTGTCTGTAATTACCATCATTAGGCGATTATTGTTGTAGTCAGAAAAAGTACAAGTGTTTATTTAATTAGGGTTTATTTTTAGTAACCTTACCTTAAACCCATTGACAGTATACTGTATCATTTATTTGCTTATATCAATCAACTTGCTTGCACGATACCGCACGTGAAACACGCATTATGCGATAAAAAAGGAACGCTCAGTTGACGGAAACCTGTGGATATTGTATAGGATCCTAATGAGAATCACAATCCACGTGCGCACGGTAATGCACAGGTGTATATCCCAGCGTGTCTAATATTGTCTAGACAATAGCAGAGCTTCCGTGCACGTTGATTTCGTGCATTTTATGTTATATATAGAAACTGTGGTAATCATTATATAATTTTTGGAACTCGTACAATCCCATGCAATATCAATTTGGAATAAAAACTTCCTTTTTATGTTCAGGGTGAATTTTTGCCTTTATCGTAATATCAGATTTTACCTGAATGAGTATGTTAGGGGTCGTGTCTTGATGGGGTAAGTAATATCTGATTGATGTACGGAGTTTCAGAATGTTCAAATTCTTGAAATTTCGTAAGATGTCAATGGGAATAACTATTGCTTAAACGATAACACTTGAACCGATGTACGGATGAAAATAGCTGCTTCAACTGCACAATGAATTGCTCAAAGATTGATAACGAGTGTACAAGAATCAGACCGTGATGAGAAAACCTCACAAGTCGAGATAATAGTCGTACAAGGACTCTTGAAAACGAAAAAATGAAAAAAAACTTAGCTAGATGAAAGAACTCATTCTGATATTTTACTGACATGAACAATTATGATTTATTGGATGAAGATAATGCGCGCTCATAGGAAAACATACCTACGCATAGTGATTTCTGAAACTATTCACGTAGAGTGTTTTATAAATCATGGCCACAAGAATCGTTTATCTTCGTGTTTCAATCGTAAAACAGTTAAAGTGGTTATGACTAATTTCTGCATTATGATTCATTAATTTGATTACTGTTAAATATTTAATATATTTGTGCAAATAGTAAATACAAATGTAACGATATGTCATTCTGAAATTTCCGTTCCATATCGCAGTGAACCGTACCGTACTGTTTCGTTTCTTGTCGTCTCGTACCGTACCGTACCGTGCTGTGCCGTTTCTTGTCGTCTCGTACCGTACCGTGCTGTGTCGTTTCTTGTCGTCTCGTACCGTACCGTACCGTGCTGTGCCGTTTCTTGTCGTCTCGTACCGTACCGTACTGTTTCGTTTCTTGTCGTCTCGTACCGTACCGTACTGTTTCGTTTCTTGTCGTCTCGTACCGTTCCGTACCGTGCTGTGCCGTTTTAAATTGACAGTATGATTATAGTTTCCTTTCGTACCGTATCGTACCGTACCAACGGTACCGTGCCAAACCGTGACGTGCCATTTAAAATGACATTATGGTTATAGTTTGGTGAACGGGAATGCATTATTTTTTCTAATGCTGTAATAAAACTATACTTACTGTACATACATGACGTCTCTCCAGGCTGTTGTTTCCAGCCATGACAACATTTGTACTTCGTTATATATGTAGGTTGATACTGTTCTTTATATGTTGTGTAATAATATGTCCTGAAAATAAAAAAGTGTGAAAGTCAGAAGGTATTTACATCTACTCAAAATGAATAGACTTTGATAACGAAAATCGTCATATGCACGTGCGGCAGTAAAATAACACGTGCGCGAAATATCTGTCACTCGCACCTCACTGGAAGTACTAAGCAATGTCCCTTATATGTTTCCGTAGTGATGTAATATTACGGTAGTTCACATTTTGATCACTGTTACAAGAGTTATTCTTCTAAAAATAGAAATATATTATATCCTTTTCCCCAATTATAGAAATAGATCAATGTACAATTATAGACCCTTTTATAATTTATTACGCCGTAAAAACAGCATATGCTCTATAAAAAGTATATAGTACATACTGATAAATGAGAATTTTACGAGTGTCTCCGGCAGAGTTTTCTGTACGATAAACATAATCGATAAATCAGGTTTAATATATATTATTATTACAGAAAAGCCTTCCTAAACTTGAATCAAAATCCTTGATAAACACATAATTACAGTACATTTTCTCCTAAAACAATAACGTATTTTCTCATTATGTGCACTCTACGTGTGTAGATTACATTGTCATGAATGATGGTTGGTAAAACCCATTCGTTTACTTCAAACGTTCATGTGTGATATTACACATTTCATGAAGATGTTAAAATTAACGCAATTAATGTAAAAAAAATATTTTAATTAAAAAGCAACATTCATGCTGTCGTGACGTATACAAAAATTAGTGATTGAACGTCGCTCAAAATTTTCAAGGGGAATAACTTAGTGACGTGATGTCGAAAATAATTTTAGGTAAAATAACTTACTTAGCCATATGATGTCGTATACAATTTTATGGGAATTGAAGACTAATGTGACGTCGTAAATAATACTATAAGAAAATGACTGAATGAGTAATATGACGTCAGTATAAACTAAGAAGTGAAATAACTACAAAATTATGACATTAATAGATATATCTCAATAAAACCGGAAATGCTGTGACGTCACACTGATTACCTTTAATATTAAAACTGGTGGCCAGTTGTTTGCATCGTTTAAATTAATGATTGACGCGAAAATTGCCATTCCGGAAACTATAGAGATTACAAACGGAATGAGCCGTCATTTTAACTGCCAAGATAATTGACATTACAAATTATTTAATTCACCCGGTTAGATAATAAGCATATAAATTGTTTAATTAGTTTCTTGTTCTAGTTTAAATAGATTGTTGCCCTTTTAACTTCTATTAATACATTTGATCACAGTGATAAAACAAATTGTCGGTATACGAACTTGATGTGTTTTGCGTGTTTTAATTAAAATCATATGGTTTTACAAAAATGAAAATAATAATTATTATCGATGAGCTTTCCTTGGGCTTAATTACTGCTTTGTCTGCGTCGAGATTTCAAAGACGTGATAGAGACTCTTTACGATGATAATTTGCGCTCACGACCCCGTAGTCCTCTGTTCCACATATGAGCCAAGTTGTATTCTTGATTTATAGAAAATAGTCTCATTTACTAATTTCATTAACAATTTCAAATTTTGTTTATACCCAAAGCAAATAATATTTATTAAAGGCAATGCATAATCTTTTTAATTTTTTGATACAGTGCAACCTCTCCAGAGCGGCCCTCTCTTGAGCAACAACATCCATTCAACAAAAGCGCGATTTTTCCCACTTACGATTTAACAACTAATTTAATTTCTCTCTACAACAACATCTCAACAACAACGTAATGTTGCTGTTGCTTCGGAGAGGTTTCACTGTATAGAAATAAATGTTATACTTATAACTATGTTAATGCAACATTAACAAAAAATATCGTAAAACTATTACTCCAACAATCGTTCACTTTTAGTGGTTGTTCGTTTTTCCTGTCACTGTCAAAATTCGATACATAAGAAAAGGATCCCCAGACAAAAAAACATACAAAAACATCCCATCTTCCCCAAAAACTACCATCTCCAAAACCAACCCAACCTACGGGAACTTATAAAAATGAAGGACAAAACACATGGTCACGTACGAGTATGTTGTGCAAAAAGCCCTGATAATTTGTCCACAAAATCTATTCACGATTTTAAGCTTTGGAGTCATATTTAACATTAATGAGGACTTAATTAATCAGATGCAGTCATTTCATAGGAACTTCCCGAAACTTTCAACTAATCACCAAAGAAAAAAATTTGGATGAAATCAATGATTTACAAAAGTTGGAAAACTGGAATGATTTATATCGGTGATAATGATGATAAAATACAGTTTACGCCGTCATTTGTTTAAAAAAACGCTTACAAGTTCATTTAACTCAATATCTTTGTTCAAATATCGTATAAATAATTTATCCCCGACATTTATCTAAATTTTCTAAACAAAAAAGCACGGAGTAACATGAATACATAATTAAACCATAATCAAATATATAAAGTCGCCCCGTGTGATATTTTACTCCACAAACGTTGATCTATTTCACAATTGTTTTTTTTAAACAACATAGGTTTGATAACAAAACTTCAATGTAAAATATTACATCGTAATCATCAAAGGTAAAAACAGCCTACAAACATATTATGTGGATTTTGAACATTCCATCATAAGTGTTGACGACACCTTATAACGCTTTCAGCCCAATAAATCTGATGTTTTGAAATAGTAGCCCCAAAACATCCATACCTTGATCTCTAGCAGAAGATATCCGATTCCTAAAATTCTTCGGATCAAACGAACTACTTAAAAAACGCTATAAGTACAAGACAGGCATACTTCAGAAATTCTAATCAAGCCTGTAAAAGTTGTTTTTTTTTTGTTTTGTCTTCTATTTCAACTTTTCTTAATATTTTCACGGAAATCGTGTTACTATCACACCAGGTACACTTATACGGCTTGATTGTTGATATGCACTTATGGATGAATACCCTCACCGCTTATTCTTATCAAGGACAACATCAACCTCGAAGTTTTCGGTGAATGAGGAGTTTTTCATGCATCGTATTTCTACTATAAATGAACGGTGTATGTATGTAAGGTTTAGTGCATCGCAAGAGAGATCGGTTTTTTTTGTCTTCTCCATATCTATAGTAATTTTCTATGCCATCAATTTAATATAAACGCAAATGCCGGGAAAAACCCAAACAAATGACAAACAAGAACGAAGGCTTAAGATATTTGAGAAAATATTTGAAACTAATTGATAAATATATGGATACATGCTTTTTTAATAGCAGGTTAACGTTGCACCAACAGCCAGGGTCATTAACGACATTTCCAGCATTAACGATGTAGGAAGACACAAGGCGTACATGTAGGTAGAACCACGCTGACCTTCCAGCAACCTGAACAGCTACTTCATGTGTGAAATTGTTCGGGATTCGAAATCACCACCATGCGGGGCTAACGATTACATGTTAGTGACCATAACCACGCGTCAACGGACCCCTGTGTATATAAAGGTACAATCCTTACCTTCTTTCATAACCTATACACCAATGACGATTGTAACTACAATTAGGCTTCCATACTTTCACCATTCTGGTATATGCTTGTACACAGGGTACTCTGACTAGATCCATGCTAACATCTTGGTATCGACATACATTGGGCCTGAAAACATAAAATAATGAAAAATTTCAAATTCAGATCTTTAACAAGGGTGAATACATGTAATATCATTTGACGTCAAAAACAAGCACACTATTAAATAATTTCGTTCACAGTAGAACGAAATAAAATGACGTCATGTAATAACTGGTCCATCAAATTACTAATATATATACAACACACAATAGCATTATACAGCGTACAATATACACACGAGTTTAACCATTAGGAAATGGATATTATATACATTCACACCATAAATATTAACGTCACAATGTTAGTAGTACGTGTATTATGGAAAATGGCGTAGACTCACATCATACATAAACGAATGTATTCAAAATGCACATGATGCAAATAAATGACGTCATCGATGTTTATCTAACATACCCAAATAATGTACAATGAAGTTAGGACCGGTGGTTTATTGTTTCCCGAGAGTGAAACGAAAAGTTGATAAATGGATTATGTTTTTTTTAACTAGAACAGCTTAATAATCTATTAAACACTTTTACTCCACGTGACAGCATAATTAAGACAAATCACATATTTCCAGGCAGTACTTGTCCGGGATCAATAAATAATAACACTATTAAGAGGGGTATAATTGTGTTTTTTTTTAAGTATAATTGTCTCTTAATACTTTAATGTAGTGAAGAACAAGTTAATCTCCTTTGAAGTTTGTTTTTCATTCTCAAGACAATTCAGCTTCACTATAAAAATAGTGACTGTGTAATTCAATCTGAATATTATAAACTGCATTTGTAATCACTGAGTAGAGATAAAGATGTGCTATCATCTACCTGGTAAACAAATTAAATTATTTTGTTTGATATAGTTGACACGAGTGCTATGTTTATTAATTCATTTAACGTTATTTTGTTCGTTGTCACTGTTTGAAAGCAAAAAGAACTTCGATATCTTTACGCCAAGGTGCCAAGCAATGCCAATGAAACTGTGTTGATTTGCAATTTGTATATATACAATGTTTCCATATCGACCTGCCCAAACAAGTTGAATTAATGCGTATATAAAAATAGCCCTGTAAAAATAGCCCAAAATTAAGAAAAAAACTACACAGTCTTTAAAAGACGGAACAATATTTTTACTTGTATTTCAATGGCAAAGAATAACTATGCGCCACCCTATGATGTATATCAGTGTATGAAAAAACATTGTTGAAGAAAGAAATATACGAAGACACATTACAATTATGATAAACCGTTCGTATGTCGCGACAAAAATACTAATGTACAAATTTGTCTCTTCGTCATTTTGACAGGTCGACATAAATCTCCGCGGATGTAAAATCTGTCTTTATGAATTATATAACACCTTTTTAATGTTAGCATGTTTAGAAGGCGATATTAATAATTACGGCTTTCAATTCTTTTAGACAACTACATCGCCATAGTTAACCCACCAATTGAACAAAAAAGCGATTCGCTTTTTTTCTGAATATCATTATTGTGCAATTAAATATTCAGTACATTATACCGTGCATGTGATTTATATGTAATTAACGGCCCATATAATATTTTATACGGTATCGTACCAACAGCGCGATATATCAATTTCTTCAGTTTGAATAGTCAAGCAACGGAAAGCCTGCAAGAAATGCTCAATGAGGGTAAATTTGTGTACTCCGGATCTTTATTTATTGTTTATTATGTATACAATTAATATTCTGTTTAGATCGCAATTGTTACCTTTGATATGTCACGTGAATAAAACATACGAATGAATTATTGTTAAGATGTAGGCATTAGTGAACAGTTGGGAAGTAATTTAATTGTCATGTGTTTTCAATTTCTTTTGTCGCGGGAATGGATATTATGTGGAATTACGGCATCGAATGGATTAAGTTTTTAATTCTTATATATTAACGACAAAACGTTGTTGATGTAAAAGAACTAAAAAAGTATACAAATATATACTATTTGAGTTATTCTACATTTTCTTTTTTACTTTGTTATGTAATCGTCATATGCACGCTTTGTGATTTTAAAATCCCGAACACACAAATACTACACATAACAGCAATGCACATTCAAAAGTCACGTAGCAATTTGCTTTAAACTGAGCGGAAAGTTAGTGTTCGCACAAAAAATAGAACATTACAAAGTGCTCACTTTTTGTTATTCTCTGTTACCACAAATAGTTTTTTTAACATAAAGAGTATATTCGGCTTATAGAAATGGATATTTCTAGAGCTAAACAGTTTCTTGAGCCCCGGCTGGATGGCAAACATTTTATTTATACACAATATTTCCCAGTATAAAGAAGACTTTTCTCATTTAATATGCAATTTGCGTGTAGTTTAAGACATAAATAACGGGACCGTACTGTTAGTTTTACAAACACAAAATGGATTTCCTCCTCAAGTCCACGAACGTTACATAGCGCACTTTGCAATTAATCACATCTTATATAGTCATTGGTTTGAAAGTAAACAACTCCACAATCAATTACCTACAACAAATACTGGCTGTTGTTATGAATTATAGATGAAGTAGAGACTTGATAAACGGTGTTTGAAATATGATTTTTCCGTTCTCAGATCGTTGCTGTCTACAATCTCCGAAGTCTTAATCGACATTCTGCCAATACCCTTCGTCTGCTAATTAGAAAATTAACAAAAGATGCAATTACGTCTCAAATCTTGGTAAATCGACCCATGTGTAAATGTTTTTCTAGACATTTACTTAATGGTGCTTGGAAGGTTTGT
Source organism: Lutraria rhynchaena (assembly GCA_008271625.1). Lineage (NCBI taxonomy): Eukaryota > Metazoa > Mollusca > Bivalvia > Venerida > Mactridae > Lutraria > Lutraria rhynchaena. Next base: position 244,277 of record VIBL01000149.1, on the reverse strand, counting down.
ATTATATTAGAGAATGTTGCGTGATAACAATTAAAGAATTGTACATTACATGTATTGTGCTGGCAGAGTTTATCGTGTTCATTATTGCTTCGCTTTCAACAATCTGTTTTCTTTAAACACCTACAAAAACCATAGAAAAGTCGTAAAGACGATACGATTGATGCACTGGCCTAAACACATGGTCGTATGGCTTAGTCTTCAAGCCTTTGTTTTATCGCATGATTAGGAAGGTTCAGCTCCGATACCAGGACCCACTCAAAGAAGATCAAATAACTAGTATTTATATCATATGGGCAGTGATAGCACAGGTAAAGGTAACATGACAATATATTTGACGACCTCAACATATCAATTAGGTAACTCTCAACGTAAATCCTATTGTGCTTAGTCTTGCACTAAAACATATAATTAAGCCACAAAGTCACGTTAATGAGCAGATAACATCAAAAACAGTTTTTATTGTAAAACTAAAGATGTACAGATGTATTTTCACAATCGTTTGAATATACATTGATCATTCATCTATGACCTTATAGTGCATGTCCAATAAAGGATCAGTGTTAAGCGATGTTTTAATAAAACTTTACGCTGTTCTTTCAAAAATTGTTTCTGTTCCTTCAAAGAATTCGCATATAAAACGTTTTAGAAAATGATATTGTGCACTACGTGTGTGTATGATTGTGTATGAATGAAGTATGGTGCGTAAGTTTGAAAGATATCCGCCAGGTGTCCTATCGCAAAACTAACACGTAGTTGTCAAATAGTTTCTTTCATATTCCATTGAGAAGTCAAAGCGGAACATATAATGCAAGTGGGTGTATGAGTAATAGGGTTGTCTTTTATTTCTGGTGTTCAAATAAACTACAAGTCATTATGATAAAGAATCATTTAGCATCAAAGAAGAGTTGTTGCGTTCAACTAATTACTATCAGGCGGTATATGCGCTACTGATGGAGCTGACTGGGTGCATATTTCATAGCAAACATTTAGAAAAAAGAAATGAAAATAATTTTCAAAGGGTATTGTCGAAGACATCCACAAACAATCTTGTTTGTTCATTACATCAATGGTACAAATCTCACGTTTATTCCAAGTCCATGAGTCGCCTTGAATATTCCCTAGGGAAAAGAATAAACCCCTTAAATAAAGCAAATGAATTTGAAATACATGTCCGGTAAAAGTTTCACCATTTTCTTTATTTTTGTCTCGGGACCATATACTAGTATCGGAGTAGGTACGTACTGCTAAATCTTAACTTATACTTCAGCATTGAAATCTACAGTCAAGTTTGGATAAACCTTCACATATGTCATCTAATATTCGTACCGGAATTATTTATGGAGCGTATAATGTTAACATAGTGTATTGTTAACCTTGTTGACATTGAATACAATTAAATGAAAGCTAATAGTGTGGTATTAGGCTACATGAATATAGATTACCATCAGTTTATGTATCAAACACATTTACCATAATTTATTATCATATACCCAGAATATATCAAAATTGAATTATTATTGGGAGGTTAATTTTGTATCCAGAATGGGATAAGACGGGATAATATGAGCAAACAATTTCACTGTGTTAAATGGGTCAAACAGCTGGAAGAGCATCGTAGAAAAAGATGAACCCAGCAGTTCCCATTCGTGCATAATGGTTCATTGATTGTTCATTATATAAATGAGAAACGGACTTACGGGAAAAAAAACGTTAAAAATAATGTCACCTTTTCAAAAAACAACAACCTAAAAACTCATCCACCACATACAATCATATGAAACAGGGGGGGGGGGCACAATATCCCTGAGAAGTAGCAAAGGTAGAAAGGTCTGTAGCAAAGCTACAGGGGGGTATTTCGGTTTGACGGGCGCTACCTCACACTTACTAAAATAGAATAAAATATATTTTGACCTTTCCTTCATCAGCAATGATCTTTTAAATGAGCAACAATATCATCATAGTTGAATACTAACCAACAACACTAAAAATACCTACTGATATCATTCACTTAATAAGAAACCCGATTTAAAGCAACTAGGAATATTTTACAAACTTGAATGTAGGCAAATAATAAACCCAGTTTGAACTGGGTCAAACATAGTCAGTATACAAAAGAACATTCTTTAGAAATGCTGACTACCAAAACAATATCATCCCCACAACAACGAAATTAAGCACGTTTAGCAATTATCCTCAACAAGAGACAAGACAGCATTGTTATGATATACACACAAACATACTTAAAACAATATCAATTATCGAAAAAGGATTGAATAAACGGTGTGAAAATAAGATGAAAGATAACGAGATAAAATCGTCTGACAAAAAAAAACAAATTTAAAAGGAAATGTATCTCCACCAAGTTATGATAATATCACTCCTATCGATTGGAATTCTTTTCATTATTGTCTTGTAGTCGAAACTTTAGAAATGTTTGACGTTGGGGGAAAATGATCATGATGTTGCAGCATGTGCTTTGTGGGCTGCAGAGAACAACTTGAATATAATGGTGAACTTTGACATTCAACAATAATAATAATGAAGACAGAGGGGATCATAATGTAGCACTTGAAATTACAATTGATGACAACGAGCATGATGAATATGGTGATCGTGGTGATGGTGAATTTCCCAAAAAAGATGGTGTTGGTCAAAGTGGTTCAGGTAGAAGTACTTGATTATGATATAAAGGGATCATAGATTATTTCTTGACACTAAATTTTAAAGCAAAAGCAAACGGCTCAACCTAATCCCAATCGAACCTGGGTAGTCACATATTCGTGCTTCACTGCTGCAATGTTTTGCTCCTAGTATGTAATGCTTATACAACATTCAATCACTTAGTTTATGATCAACCTGTTGCTGTGCCAGCTATTACATTTTATGAAAGCGTTTCTTGTTTGTTGGAAGCATCATTATCTTTATTTCTGTAACTGACATAAGCATTTTTCCATGCTGCCTACATTGAGGCAATTAGTTCATACTGAATCATCATACATCGTCTTTTATCATCATCAAGTTCATATTTATTATGTTTTTATCCCTACATCAAACTTGATATGAATGTCTGGGATCTAATTATTGGTGCCTCTAAACAAGCGACCTGACGAAGAACACGCGAGGCAAGGAATACTGGTGTAATCAGGTATATAACATATTTTAATAACAAAAAAAACGACAATTTCTAAAACTTGTTACAGATACACAACGCTCTTGAAATGCTTAAGCACCAGAAAACAGATATGTTTTAACGAATAGTTCGCGTTCTTTTCCCTCTGCACAAAATATATCAAGAGTGACTGTTGGTTGAGTGTTATTGTAATTGGAGTCATTAAGATGAAGCACGTAAAGTGATAAGTAAAATATTATAATGCACTTGTTGATTTCATCAGCAGCCGCTTGAAAACAACATATTGCATGTCAAAAAAATAGTACAAATTTGCAGACCTCGAAGGAAACGTATAGAAAAATTGCCGTTATTAAATGATTTAAGTAATTAAATGATTGTATTTTATTTGTAATTTAAACGTTTTTATAGATATTGTGGGACCATTGAAACGATTAAACAGCTGTCTACTTCCAAAATTAAGCCACTATTTATTAAAAGAAATTTATTATTTCATTACAAGTTGAATTTAATTCGAAGTATTTAAATCTGATTTTTGAATGAGCGAATCATCCTGATAATTACTCAGCTGATATAATGCGCTTGATTTTGATACCAACATAGACGGCATTCTTTGCCTGATGCAATTGAAAGTTCTGAAATAAGATTGCAACAGCTAGAGTCGTGAGTAGCATTTGGTTAGATACATTATATTAATAAATACCCATATAACATAAATCATTATTCATCTCTCTAATTGAAGTGTACTTAATTTTACACCAGGCAGTCCAAGTATCAGTGTGTTACCATTAACATTTGACACAGTAGGGAAACTTATATCCTTCTGATGACAATGTGATTCTATTCATGTTGTAAGTGATACACTGGTATCAGTTGTAATATAACTGACTGATCACTTGCCACGTGCCATTTTAATTGTCCCCATTGTCATAGAAACAATGCAACAACCTCGCGGTCGTAGTGTCACATGACTCTTTGGCGATCACATGACCACTTTGATAAATGAATTAATATAAAAATAGATGCTCTATAAATGGTCTACAATATCTTTTCAAAGTCTTTGGCTAGAAGCGTAAAGTTCTATATCCTTCTTCATTTATTTACATTTAGTTTTGTGTAGTTTCACTACATGAAGTTTTACTTTATGCTCTATCGTAGAATACAAGTACCGTGTCTAAGTGACAAGAGGTGAATGCCAAGAGGAGCTGTTCTTTTCTCGATGGCAGATTTGATTTATAGCACTGGATAAAATACATGCGTACTGTTTTTGTGATTTTCATACTAGCTTCAATTAAATGTGAATTAATCATAAAATACAAGAGTGGTGTTTTGAACAATACAATATTACATTACTTTCAAGCGGTCATTATTCTCACAAAAAACGTTATATTAGTCAACTGGGAAGTTCGTGTCCGTTCCATTGAACTGACCACCGTTCACAAAGGCTAACATTTTTTTTCGAACATTCGAACATGTCTTCATGGGACAAGATACAAGAAGGAGATAATTGTAAATGTAAGACCACATAAACAGACCGCTCAATAAACCAAGAGCGTATGAATGAAGTGAAGAACAGGATGAGGTCCACAAAATATAAAAGAAGAGACTAAATATACTGGACAGACTTATCAGAAAGAAAAACAAGCAAACTGAGATAGGATTTGAAAATAAGCAGAATGTAGAACAGTGTAGCCCTGTTTATCATAATCATTCAAAGCCCCTAGCCATACAACAAATAAGTTCAGGGATGATACATTTGAGAACAGGAACACCAACGGACTTGGAACTCATACATGTTTTATATACGATTCCTACTGAAATGAATCACGAAACAAGACCAGTTTTTTCATATCTCCTTAAAACAAATAGAGTACTTTGGGCTCTAGACAACAATAAAACATAAATTAGTTACAACATAATCATACAGTCTACATCATTAACCACAACTATAGTTTTTTATAGATGAGACAAACAATAAAAATGCTAGGCAAGCTAATTAAAATTCTTCAACGAAATTTCATTCAATAAACCTGATTAGCTCTGAGATCTAGTACTCAATGACACAGTTGCGGGTTCAAGTGCTCTAGAAATGTTATTAGTGAGAAGAAAAACTCATAACATGATTTAGTTCGCCATAATACTTGACTTTATAGATTATAAATACCTAACAGCTGTGTTAATACAATACGAGAAGAAAGAATCTTATTACTGCAAATATAATGTGTTATGTGTGATGATTCAAGGAAAAATACATACAAAATCAAGTCGTTAAGTATTAATTTCAATTAAGCGATTAATTTCGTAAACATTTATTGACCAGGGTTAATTCAATACGCGGTAAAGAGAGAAATGACTAGTCATACTAGTTAGTTCATTTGGTGCATTTTGATGAATTGTGTAAGTTAACTGAAATAGGACAGAACAATGCATTCAATTAGAGGATACAAAGTTACACATTTCTGTTCATTTGAGCCATTTCATTGGCTTCATCTTCGTTTCCTTGTTCCTTTGTCAAATAACTGATTATGTGTAAGGTTTCTGTCCGTGAGATTGAATAGCATAATGTGGGATTAATTAGTACAATAATAATGATGCTGCATTCCGAAGCGGTACCCTTCGAGACTTTTTTGTCCTTCATTTTATATGGTCTAATGTGTTGGATAAGTTTTTGAGTTTTCGGGCTTTGGGGAAAGTGGATTTTTTGTATTTTATTCATTTTTTCTATCCTTTTTATCTACATACATTTATGATGTATTGAATCAAATATTGTGCACAAAAATATGATAGCCACCAGAGATATGTATTGTAAATATATATATTCTAAGTACTATGAGTTGAAGAATATTTTCATGATATAATTATAAAGAAATAACCGGAATCAACTTTCGATCAGCAGAACAAGAATTGTAAAGTTTAGAATGAGTCACATTATATGTAATTTATTGTTTGTGTTCATATTGTATTCTATCATCCATGCATTTCTAAGGAGATTTTTTTGTATGTATTCTTTCTACGAATCCTTTTCATATCTATACTCTGAGCAAACCTTTGTCATTTTGTAACTTAATGTTTAATACCATACAAATGTAAAGAAATAAAGTAATAAATTCATGAAGTTTATGAACCAGATTTTACGCCGATAAAATACAATGATAATTCACAATAAGGTAATAAATTTTTGCGGATGCACATAAAATAGGAGATACTCAAAAGATCAAATAAAGATAAGCTTTTCCATATTTTTATTCGCTGCTCTCAAAATGTTGAGTTGCATTTTAGACTATTTGTCTCGATGACTCAACTACCATTTACAAAACAAAAACGAAAGGGAAAAGCTCCAATTGCTTGAGTGCTTGACTAGTTAACTTCCACTTGAACTGATCATGTTTCAATGTGGGTTTGTAGTATTGAAGCATGATTGAAGCAGCATACACGCTCGAACTTTGACTTGACACTAATGTCCTCATTATTAGGTCTCTGTCAAAAACTGCCGTTATTCTCTATTTGCCGAAATTAAGCGTGTTTATAGCTACCCGATTCATCCTATTATTTTTTTCGCGCCGACCTTTATGTTTCTAACAGCGAACTACAAAGTACGAACATAGTGCGGTACGAATCATACTTCCATACTACGAAAAGAATGTAAAGAAAAAAACTAGAAACGTTTTGCGACCTATTTTCCCTACTTTTATGGTCAAATAACAGTAAACTGGACTATTTTTGAAGCCTTTCTATGATGTCTTAAGACATGGAATGGGATGTGCATGGTATTCGGTATTGCAATACTAGTTTATTTTTTAAACACTTTGATGTTAACATAATTGACATTTACTGCTTCATATACCACAGTAAACATTTCATTAACTCATATAGATATCATTCATACTGAAACAGATTTACTTGATTAAACCAGTGTGCTAAATTTCACATTTATTTTCCTTTATGCCTCTACAATAACATTGCACTCAAATGAACCACTCCACTTTGACTTCCAAGTCGAAACGTCAGATCGTACATTTTTAAACTAAAAATACATCAAAGCTCACCACTACTTCTGGGCATGCGCGACTCACATAATTTCTACAAATGCATGTTAAATGGAACGATTATATTGTCACACGTCGTGTTTTCATTATGATCGCATTTTTTACAAGTGATTGTGGCTGAAATCTATTAGCTGCAATTAGACGGCCCAATGATCACGCGAGATAAACCATGTTTTCCCATCACTTTTTGTCAAGACAGACCCCTTTTTCATGGCTGTCATCAGATTGATATAATGGCAACTTTTGGCGTATATTTCGGTTACTATGGGAACATAAATCATGTGAATTTTCCCGGGCAACCACAAAATATATCATGCGAGGAAATCGGAGCAATTGAGTATACATGGTAAATAACGCAATGTCATCAAATAAAGATCGTCCATGAGACAGCATGGTCCCAAATATGCCCGAGGTGGAACAAATATCCGAACACTCGTTCAGTCCCTTGAATAAATTCTGATTTAACACAAATATTTGCATCAGTAATTACATTTTTAAAAATCGGAGATAATGAAGTTCTATGATTCGGATTTAATGATTCATTACAAAAAACCTTGGTTTGCTTTTCTTTCCGTTCATACGGAGCCCCCAAAGTGACACTTATGTTTTAACTTGTAGCACTCTTTTTTATTTTGTATTTAAGAAAAAAACATTTCGGAATTACGAAGTAGTATTTCCTATAAACGAAATACTTATTAGTAATTACGAAATAAAAAATATAAGCCTTGAACGGCACTTTAGGGGCTCCGTACGTTCACGACTCGCGTATGTTAACTTATTTTTCAGTTTCTCGAATGGATGAAGTTGCCTGGATAAGAAGATCATAGTAAACTGTATGAAACATAAATTACATGACTTATCGAGACAACTTCATGCTTTTATTGCTAAACAACAGTCTAGTGTCGCCATAAAAATCTTAAAACCAGGTGTATTGTAGGTATAAAATCAGGCGTACGGTCTTTAGAACGCACAAATAGACCTTCGGATCATTAAAAACGAGTAAATGCATTACACGTATTATTAATTATAAACTTTTAAGATGTTTCGATGAAGCAGATCATCTATTCACAAGTTCTTTCCCAGGGTCTTTATTAATATGCTTCACACAAAAATGGGCATGAAATGTGTATATGAATCAGAATGTATAAATTATTAGCAACTTTTCGTTTGTGTACATACTTTATGATGTTTTCTTCTAGAAAACTTGTTACTGAAATTTAATGAAGTTTATGTGGTGTGACAAGTTTAATACAAAATTTAGTATCACGCAAAATTGTCGTCTGAAAAATAAACCTTTTGGTTTATTTCATTGCAAATTACGTACGCAGTGTAATTATTTAGTTCACTTAAACAAGGTATTACCTATTATAGATAAAATATAGCTTACATATCAGAACAATTGAATCCTTATATTTAATAAACCACGGGGTAAATGATGCAAACACGCTACTTTTCTTAGGTTTGCTCATTTATACTTAGAACAAAAAGAAACGGGACACATTCGTTTTAAAGATATAAGTTCGAAAGAATATATTTCATTTCTACATTTCGGTACAGATAAAAGAATTGTATCCGAGTCGACATTCCGTAGTAAATTCTCCACATATGAAGGAAATCGACGTTTTAGTAATAGTAAAAATATTATGATCAATTTTGATGTCACGTTTCATTTGGTATTTAGTGTAAAAGTTGCATCAGTATGCGTCGTTTTACTTCATCATGATTGAAATTTATATATGAGTGAAAAATTAATGTATTATAAATATGTAATGAACTATAACTAAAGGTACATAATGATATTATTATAAATATATTATCCAACCAAGTTGATCAAAGAGATGCTAAAATGAAATAAACTGGTATTTACACACTGGGAGGGTAATGAATTCATATTATTAGACATTGAATGGATGTTTATTTCTTCGTATAAAATATTATGATTGCTTTAAAAAATATCGAATAAATATAATTGACAAAATATTACATTAATGTCGACTTTTCATCTTTTTTATTATTTTTTTATCCTGAAATGATCGGATATTATAAGCAAATAATAATTATATGGCGTAATTATGTTTCTTTTTAGATGTCAAAAACCATGTCAAAATCATAAATCTTCCATAAGTAAGTTTTAAGTATAAATTTATAATATATTTTCTATATCATATATTCGTCAATGTTTTTCAATACTTGTACAGTGTCACGTGTTGTAGTGTCAAATCATAAGATTTTTTATCTAAGACATAAATTATAATACAACACAAACCGAGGAGAAGCTTATCTCACACCTTTCATGATGTAGGTTGTTCCATCTAGATTGTTCCATCTTAGTACACTGATTTGATTCAACTAGGATCAATGTATTGGTATTCTGAATGAATCCACAAACAGTATAGAATTCAAAACCAGACCAGCAATGTCAGGTGACGAGTTATCTGCCGCCTAGATAGGTCCATAACAGTTCCTATGCATTGAACCTGAACCAAATCGTAAAATCGTATGTGCTGTGTTTTAATGACTTTTAATTTTGAACTCTTTTAGGGTTGTTTAGGTTTCTTTCGATTTCATTCCCCATTACGATTCTAAAGATATATTGTTTACTCATATTTAACCATTGTTCATGTAATACATGCGACGCAGGATATGTCTGTTTTATTTTTTTTTTGTTACAGGTTCAAATCATTCACGATACGGAAATATAGTTTATATTTGTCTGTCATTTTGCGTGAAATACGTAGCATACCTCTATTTCATACCATACACATAGAACCATCATAACGTATCCTGTTTTACTGTTTATATTGAAACTTAATTACTACATGTTATGCTACAAAAATGACCTTGCAATCACAAAACGCAATATATTAATGATTGTATCTTGTTTGTGTAAACTCCCACACTTAAATAGATGTTTACAGTTTTCTTATTATAAAAAAGCGAGATAAAAGTTTTGTTGCTGAAGAATAATTGAAATGACATTTATTGAAAGAACATTTGCGAGGTGTTTATCTCTGAAAAAACGAAAGTAGATTTATTTACATCTAGAGCCTATTTTATGAGATAGGAGCATGTATATATGTACTACATGACACATAACAAATTGTGGGTGAAATACATTTTAACGCTGTGATTGAAGATATTTCTTCCAAAATGCTTTCGGAAATAGAAACAACTCTCGGAAAATAGGTTGCGTCCTCTGTACAAACGAGTTCAATTGCAATTTTTTTGATGATTCAAGTTCATGGCCATTGACAAGCTAGCATTCCTTTCTTTCATGTTAATGAATGAAAATAAAAAAAATGTTATAATGATTGTAATCGCATTGCATATTTTTAAATCAATTTATAGCAAAATCCAGTTTGCTTAATTGGCCACCGCGCTGACCTTGTAACCCGGTGATACGGGTTCAAATCTCGGTCGCGGCAGGTCATATCCTTATATGGTATTTTTCTATGAAAATCCGACAAAAATGTGGAAAAGTTGCCGGCTCCTTGTGGAAGGGTAAATTAGCACAGGTTAATATACAGTCCAGGAAAACTGGTTCGATGAACCTGCCGCCTTATGTCACTGAAATATTGTTGAAAAAAAAACGGCGTTAACACAGCGAAATAAATGTATCGAGGTTACCACAAACAACATTAACGTTGTATATACAATTATTCGAATATTAAATAACAATTATATATCATATGATCTTTATCCAATACTGCTACATGGCGCAAGTTTCGGCTTCACCAAACATAATTCAGATCTTCAGGTTCAAGTGTAAGAGGATAAAATCTGATGAACATAGTTCATGTCTATATGCCTGTTTGTGCCCAAACCGTCAGGATGAATTGAAAAGTTCATTGAAATGTTGTAATTATCACTTAAACAGCTGGTTATTTATTTTTTGTGACCGGTTTCCAAAACTTATCAACTTATCTTTACGTTAGGTTAATCAAAACGCATATCATGTTTGAAAATCAAGCCAAGAAAATTTATGTATTTTAGGATAAAGATTAATGTATTGCTCCATTAAAGGACGTTTCCGCATTGTAGGCGGGAGCGTGTGGGATATTCAGATAATATATAGTAACATCTAGGATGACATTTAACAATTATAAAATCTATGATATAATTACCAGTCTTAAAGCTTACATAATTACTCTTTTAGCCAAAGAAAATATCAATAACTATTTAAAGAGAAGAAAATAATACGTTAACAGAAATATATTGAACGGTGTGGTGCCATCTGAGATAAATGTAATTTTCTTCTTAATTGATACGTAGTTTCAACACCATTGGAATTAAGAATATGTTATCTATAAAAAAACAATTATTAATGAATTCTAAAGGGCAAAGTGTCTGTTTTTAAAGTATTAATTATCTTTGGCTTAAATCTAACTCGATACGCTGTCTTGCCTATTTCTTTTTCGTTAATTTACTTGCCAGAATTATGTTAATTACATGCCAGTGGGTAAACACCACAGCAGTTGTGTCAATGAAAATAACTAAAAAACCAAACACACTAAGATCTGTAGTAGTACAAAAATCAGGAGCGCCGGGGAGAATTTGGAAACTTTTCTCCGCAAAGTGTCGTTTTTCAACTATCGTAAAATCTCATAAATTGGGAACACACAATGATAGAACCTATTACTCTTTTAGAAAGCACACCAGACGTAAGAGAATATGAACGTGTGAATCTATAATACAGTCAATGCTTGAATACTGGAATATTGTCTTGGATGCGTCTGGGAATTTACCCCCGGCTAACAACAAAGTCAGATACATGATATATGTATAAAATATGCACATCAATATGTCACAAAAATATGGCTGCATTACAAGAATAAATGTCATAGCATATTTGAAAATAATCCGTTAAATCTCGACAATAATATCACCGCAATAGTTTGGTACGGATGTTAAGAATTTTTGAGTTTCATGAACAAAGGAATAAAACTTTAAAAGATAATATTAGCGACAACTGTATCAAGCGCGAGAGGGAACTCACATCTCTGATTATAAAAATTATGTATGCCAGCAAAATTGCGCAGCAAAGTACATTCTGACATAAGTAAAGCTGACAATGGAGTCCTAATACACAAATTTTCTCAGACCGCCGAATAAACGAATTCACATGAATTCATATAAGTATTAACCACAATAATATTGAAATCATTAAGTTTGGCATGCATCTAACATTTATTATATGAACACGAATTAGCGTAAAACGTTTTAGATATGTTCGTTCTCAGCAATACATTGAAAACACTAACAAAGTCATAAATCTAGCGTTTAATTTCAAATAAATATAACACAGCAGCTTTATTTTTTCTGTACTGAAGAAGGGTTGCTTTCGTGAAGCGACGATAATCAAAACATGGATGGTATACTTCAAACATGGATGGTATACTTCAAACATGGATGGTATACTTCAAACATGGATGGTATACTTCAAACATGGATGGTATACTTCAAACATGGATGGTATACTTCAAACATGGATGGTATACTTATATACTTCAAACATGGATGGTATACTTCAAACATGGATGGTATATACTTCAAACATGGATGGTATACTTCAAACATGGATGGTATATACTTCAAACATGGACGGTATACTTCATACAAACATGGACGGTATACTTCAAACATGGATGGTATACTTCAAACATGGATGGTATACTTCAAACATGGATGGTATACTTCAAACATGGATGGTATACTTCAAACATGGATGGTATACTTCAAACATGGATGGTATACTTCAAACATGGACGGTATACTTCAACAAACATGGACGGTATACTTCAAACATGGATGGTATACTTCAAACATGGACGGTATACTTCAAACATGGACGGCATACTTTAAACATGGACGGTATACTTTAAACATGGACGGTATACTTTAAACATGGATGGTATACTTCAAACATGGATGGTATACTTCAAACATGGACGGTATACTTCAAACATGGATGGTATACTTCAAACATGGATGGTATACTTCAAACATGGATGGTATACTTTAAACATGGACGGTATACTTCAAACATGGATGGTATACTTTAAACATGGATGGTATACTTTAAACATGAATGGTATACTTTAAACATGATGGTATACTTCAAACATGGATGGTATACTTCAAACATGGACGGTATACTTCAAACATGGATGGTATACTTCAAATATGGACGGTATACTTCAAACAAAGTTCATCGATGTCGAAAATGAGAAATGTTGCGTCAAAAACAGATGTATGAACATGATCAACAAATCGTTCATTTTGTAAACAAGCCCTCCATTATATTTAAGAGGACAATACAGTCACTGTATGTCTCATCAAAAAAGGTTTTTATGGTTGATATAATCCAATATCAAATATACTTTTCGCTTGAATTTACTTAAACTATAACCGTGATAATTTAAATCTCGCGAAGCTTTTCACAATGGATTGAATAAGTTATTATTTACATAATTATTGTACTTTTGCTTCCGAACGAGACAAAAGTAACTATATTATCATTACTGGTAGGTATCTCAGTTGTAAGACGTTCAATTGTTGGACCAAAGGCTTTAAAGAAGCAACCAATGTACTAATATCTGTTCAATTAATTCCAGATATAACCTAGTGGTTTAATACATATAAATCATGTACACTTTGATAGTACATTCGATACAGACAAATACATATTTCAGGGCTTTCAATTGATCCTTAAAACAACATTTTGACTCTTGAAATCAGTTCACTAAAGCTTTTGACTCTTGAGAATTTGTACGAAAGGGTCAAATTTACTATGAGAGTAGAAGCGAATTTTGTTGACTGTTAAAATTATCATTAGCTAAGGGTCATTCTTGACCTTCGGCTTTTGACATCTAGTGAAAACTCTGATACTTACAAAGATACAATCCTGTGTCATGTTAAGGAGCATGTAAACATGCTGACAAATAATGTCTAGTATTATAAAAATACAAAGGAATGTATTATATTGACCACTAATAAAATTGTGTCTAAAAACAGTCAAACAAATTCATTCACGAATTTTAACATTGGTGCCCATGGACATTAAATCATTGTCGGCGTTAAGTGAATCACTATTTTCCTTGTTTCTAAATCGTCTTTATTTCCTTTAAATGTCTTGACCATACTAATAATAAGCAATAGCATTATAGACTGGATTTAGAGAATCCTCATTGTTTGATAAATTGAGCAGAAATGCTCAATCTCATATTCGACAAGGCAAATAATACTCCGTGGTTAGTGCAGCAGCCTACAGCGTTCTTTCATTTACAATAACAAGCAACTGACAATAAAGGTGTAGCGAATAGCGTGAAAATTTCAGATTGGGTTGGTTAAATGTATTAAGCATTTCAAGTGAGATGAAATTAATGAGACACGGTGACTTAGCACGTAGTATAGAGACAAGGTGGGAGTCAACCTTTTTTTATTATCACGGGTAGTATTTCAAAAGAACTGCACCGCATGCGGGTACAGTGTTACAAACTTTGGATAGGTATCTACCTTACGTTGATTGATACAGGTTTTAGATAATAAAACATGTTAAAGGAAAAAAGTATATCTCCATATGTTCATCTCTTTTTTAATTCTGAAATAGTCGGATAAGTGTGAAGAAGTGATTTATGGTAAAAATGATGTTCATAGATAATAAAATATGAGAGATAGATAATAAAGACAAGGTTATATTTCACTATGAAGGATAGATGGATGACTTTGTCGAAAGTGCTGAAAGCATGATGATAAAGACATGATTGTAATTTCATTTGATAAAATGACCAGATTTATAAAAAGTTGTTCACCACAATTTAATGAAGTCACAGCATCAAGAATATATGATGAACTTTAAGATCATATTAGTTATGTTTAAAAATTTGGCCTAAAAGCCTAAAAATTCATCGATTTATTGGATGTAACAGAGTAGACTCATAACAATGCTGCACTGATGTCTTTGTTTAGTTTTGTTACAAGAGTCTTCACTTTAATATTTTTTCACCAGCAACCAGGGTCATTTGGCAATTTTTCCGAGGGTGGAGGACGCTAGGTGTACACCTGGGTAGAACCACCGACCTTCCATAAGCTGGCTGGTCGGCTTACTCGCATTTGTAAATTGTTGGGTCCCGGATGCGATTCAAACTCGTTGCAGTTAGTGGCTAGAGATTACGAGCCAGAGACCATAACCACATGACCTCACATGCATAAGGAAATAAACAATTCCATAAACAACAAACGTTTTTTACTGATGACAAAAAGACGCATAGGCAATGTTGCTTGCAATTAATTTTGAAATAGTTTCTAACTTAACCTCAAATAATGTCTATATTTTATCTATTGTTTTAGAAACTAACCAGTCCCAGTCTTTTATTACACCGTGTACACATGTGTGTAAGTGAATACAGTATAACCCTTGAAAACCGGACCCCTTCCGGACAGATCCAAAAGTCCGATTTTCTGAGAATTCCGGTTTTCATAGAGCTATTGACTATAAAGAGAAAAATGGGACGGGAAAAATCTTCCGATTTTCAGGAAATTCCGGTTTTCAAGTAGTCCGGTTCTCGGGGGTTTTACTGTACATCATAATATAGCTGAGGAATCGATAAGAAAGATCTACATGCAAACATATCAATTACATCTTCAAATTCTAGCAAATTCTGTCGTATTCCGGCGTTCTACGTAATGCATTCTCATAATATTTCCGTGTGAATTTTGAAGCTTTTGCTAAAACTGTTTTCTGATCATTAAAGCACGGAAGCTGTTAAAGTTAACTCATTTTTGACATCGTGTTCTTTTCTGAAAATGTTTTATTGTTAGTGAAAAGATATGTTAGCATCTGAAAATGTGATCAATGTAGTTCTGTATTTTTTTGTATTACAACATTAGGCGTTCTACATTACTGAAAGTCTAGGACTACAGTTATCATTGTGAAAAAATGGCGTAATTGTCAGCACGTTTTGTATGTTTGGTGTAATCTCAACACAAAATCTGGTCTGGTGCAACTGAAACATATCAGAAGGATCCAATATGTGTATTTTTAAAGCAAATAACTGACGTACAATAAGTGAAACATGGGTAGAACATGGTTCATTTTTTTGATGACCAATTAGTAAATCATATTTCTACACTAAAATTGAAACTATAGCTTGTGACAGTGTCGGCACGTATGTTATATAAAATATTTATTATAGCTTTATTCCAGCTTTTTTGTTGCTTCATTTCCGCTACTTTGATTAACAAATGTTTCCGCACCAGGACGTTTTAACTTCATCTAATTTTTGTCTCGCAAAACATGTTGTAAATACAAACATATGATATATATATATACCCCGGAGCATTTAATGTAATACTGTTATTCTAAGGTTGTTTACCATGTCGATTTTTGCTAAACATTCTTGGGAAATTGCAAGATTGGAAAACTCTCAGGCAAACATATGATTCTAGATACAGATACTTACAATAAAAAAACATTACAATTCAGATACACTAAGTAGAATTAAATTTTTAAAATTGCATGATTAAATAACGACTACTGTTTCATTCACAGTATCATCCATGTTAACTTCGTAACTGACACTCGATTTACACATCCATACATACTTAACCGAGAAGATCAATCATTTTGCATATCATGCAACGAGGCTTTCACTGTAAAACATTTTCTTATAGACTGCTACGAATATACCCTAAACCGCAACCAGTATTTCAACGCAAGCTCACTCAAAGACCTATTCACAAACACTCCATCTATGCTTATTATTCAGTTTTTAAAGGCAATTAATATGTACTGTAAAAAATAATTAACATAATTAATTAATTAACAAATTCTGCTGTAGGTGCGATATAGCCTAGTTAGTGTTTAACGCACCGTAAAACACCAATCAATCAATCAATCGATCAATCAATCAATCGTAACTGACATCATCATTTGCAATTAAAAAATGCGCGAAGTCTTATCACCGAAGTATGACGTTATTAATTTTGATGACGTAGTAGTATTATTGCATGTAGTATGACGACATTACTATGTCTGCTATGTGACATCATTTTTGCGTGACGTCATTCAAATGACTTTAATAGTGGTGCCAATGTAAAGTAAAAAGATACACACTATTTTGTCATTGATCATTTTTGCAGGAATTTGAATATTAGGTATTAAATATGAGATATTAACATGATCTCATTAAAGATAATTCATTTAACCGCGGCTTGAATGCAGCATTGTGTGTCAGATGAAATGGATAATTTATTGTACATGCAATCTGTCTCTCTAAAAACGAATTAATGCGAGAATGACGTGTGGTTGTTCAGGGTTTAAAAATTCGCAATTGAACTTTGCACGTGAATTAAAATTTCATTCGATTCATTTAACTCACTAATTCGAAAACAAAGCCTTTTAACTCGAATTTATCTAAGATTACAGTCAATTGTTTTGAATTCTTGACAGAAGTGCATTAAAATGGTAAATTAAAACCAAATATATAAGGTAAATAGGGACGCTTGTCTCAATATATTAAAAATACGTCGCATGCTTATTCATTTATTACATTTTAGTGTGTTTTAATTAAGAACAAGCCTATACTCACATAAATGGCTTATGGTGTTTTCTTACATTGCAAAATAGATTAAACTCAAATAAATTTCCATCCTCATAATACCTGTTTTAGTAGCGCTAGATGTGTGATATGATTTTATTTTATACCAAAATAATTCATTTTAATACAATGGAATTCAAGTTTAATTTTGAAAAAGAAACATGCAAAGCACTGGCATTCATTTTAAATCATGGTCACACTGGTAATGGTTCTGTTGATACGCATGAAATGTATGGCACTTTTTTAAAGCCCAAATATCCGTTTTTCTGATAATTCCGTCTTCAGATAGCTACTGATTATAGAAGAAAAAAAACTGGGACTTGAAAAATCGTCCGATTTTCAGAGAATTCCGGTTTTCAGTGATTCCGGTTTTCATCGGTTATATTTCATATCGTTAACGGCCTCATCAACAACAGATATAATAAATTTATATCAATTAATGCACACCGAATCCCATTAGCCTTCCTGGTGTGAAAAAGTATATCTACAGCACCGATCATAATTTCGTTTGCCGTAGATTTACGTTTACGGTAACATAAATGTAGTTTTCATGTCTTGTGGTATTTATATACGAAAATATTGACTTAGTTTTCATGTCTTGTGGTATTTATATACGAAAATATTGACTTCAAACACACATTTTTGTATCTTTTCGCGGCCAATTGATCAATGTGTTTAATCTTGAAGTATTGTATCTATTTAAGAAATGAATAGAGATCCATCAATTGTCATGCACCAGTTTTTGGTAAAATAGTTGTCAACAACGTGACCAACATTTATTTCATTGACTTTCTTGTCGTAGTTCAACCATAATACTTCAAGCACCAATAAATGTTAAAATACTAATGAAGTGTAACCTGCCGCGAAATATTGCACTGAATACGTGCATTGCTATATCTTGATTTATAAAATTACAATTCTATATCTATAAAAACGAATTAAGTTTGTGTCACACGTTTATACATAAGTACCGTGGAGAACGTAGCATTTGATTACATTAAAACGACATATAAATATTTACATTTTACAATTTTAATGTATTGCCTACGAATAATCGCATTATATCAATCCGCATTCACAGAATAATTAGTGCGAAATACGCAGTGCCAGTCAGGTCTATTTCAAGTACTCTCAACACAGACTCTTGCAGAATGGAGCGTGTGATTCCCTAGATGAGGAGAGGGAACTATCATTGTGTAAAAAAGTCAACTAATACTGAGATGAGTTAAAAATGTAATGTGTGTTCACTCAAAGGTTTGTTGGAGTCCATGTTTATTTCGCAACGATTTTTATCGTGAAGCATATAGAACTCAATGGTAACAAAGACGTCATTATGGTAATCAAAAGCTTTTTGCGTTTTGATTCTGAAATTTAATTTCTGATTGTCAGTTGAGAGAAAATCACACGAACGAAAATTCTATTTCAATTCTTTACACTCAGTCTGGTAATTTCAATTTGACTGTTTTTTGTTTTTCTTCAAGCATTTCAAACATTGACATTAATCTCCGAATCGATAGATGGTGCAAGTGGTTATCTTGCTCCACAGCACTACGGCACGAGACATTTCATAAATCATTTCGATATCCATCCAAGTCTGGAATCAAAGAATTATCATCTTTATGGGTGTACCAAAGATAACTATATATTTATCATCCACGGGAAGCAAGTGCTGGTCATTTCCATCGCACCGCGTGTTCGATAATGTATCAGTGTATACAACGGTCGGTCTGTGTATGTATTTGATAGGACTTGAAGAGCATTGTGTAACTCCCGAAGATTGTCACAAAGTTCACTCTCCCGCATTACACATTTGCCTTTATCTGTTCCATTTATGATGACCATAGTATAATTCTGTATAATTAAGTGTAATATATTAATGTATTCGAGAAATTGTCAATCGCAAAGGAAATTATCACCCATAAACGTGCTCATGAAGTTGCCCTCTCATGTAATCGTCACTTTTGTGAATGTGAACTCACCCACACTTCCTATTTCAATTACTTTGAGTATGACAATAAATTCTCCCTGCTTTGTTTTACGTAATCTCTCATGCTTGACCTTTTGCTGTGTTTAAGAAGTTCTATGTGGTGAGATGGAGTCTATTGTGACAATTTCTGGTAAGATGCACGTATTTATCTTGGTGTAATATTCATCTGATGGTGTACGTGTAACGCAAAGGTCAGTAGAACATTGTTCTATATACACCAAGGCAGTGATCTATAATTATACCATGTAAAGGGTTATTTGCATTTGGTGTACCGTACAACTGCTCATACCGTACTATACCATCATGTGTATTATATAAACCAGCTTTTACGTATTGATTAAACTATTAAACATTACATTTCAGAGACAAGCTACAGACAGACACAAAAGATGCTACGTGTGGTTATTGAGTGACCTTGTATATACAGTGTCTACATCAGCATCATCAACATTGAAACACTTCAAAGCGTACATATTTCATTTTGGCATGACATATTCTGACGCAGTCAATTCGTGAGCAATGTTTCACAGGACCAGTCATGAAAACGACTCTTACCCCTAGTGCTGCGAAATAAGAATTCATTGACCTAGAATCAGACGTTGAACCCAAGTACGTCATTACCCAACAAGCAAACTGCAGATATACCAGAGAATGTCACATAAAAACACTCCCTCCTACTAAATATACCCCATCCCAAAATCGCCTTTCTAATGAGCCAAACATGATAAAACATGACGAAACAATTCATTGGAATTGGTGATCTAACCTTCAGCAATGTCTTTATTGATTTCAGGAAAACGTAGAAAATCACGCTTTAAAAGATTGGGACTTCCCACGGACTGTGCCATACATCACCCGATAACTGCGAATTTTCCCGCCAATTACTGTTCCGTAATGCGTCTGTAACGCTTAAAGCACGCGATGCTACTGAGCCTGATCGACTGTTCCGAGAAATAGAGAAACCGCAACATAGTCCCCTTAGTGCTGCACTGATCGGGTTATTCAATAGAAGACACAATTAGTATAAATGTTTCTCTATCGTTAGCTTAGATTTCTGTCTAGACTTGTTTTGCAGAATTTTTAATTTTCATCTCGTTAGATTTGACTTTTTTAAAATTTGATGCCGTATCAACGCCATTAGAAATTGTATCCACGCAATTAGAAAACCGTTCGTAACCATAGCAACCTTGATATAATTGACGTTAATTTGCTCTATCCCTATGACCAATATCCTGGAAGTTTGACCCACACATCATCTGAAATCATTTAAGTAAATTGGGAAATATTATATTCCGCTTGATGAGTTTCTATTTCTATTTTCCGATCAATCAACATTATTTCCAAATGATCACGCCGTAAAAAAGCACCCATATCGGGTAACAGCCAATTTTCTAAAGCTGAATGTCTTTTTACTTTGTTGTACATAATATGTTTGAAGGATAGTTTTCTTATGGATCAAAACAACACTAAGCTGACGAGGTATCTAAAATATATTTCCCTAACACAAAAGTTGCTGATGTTTTCCTCTGTAAATCAGTAATGGGTAACGAAGGACTTTGTAAGGAACGTCTGAAGCCAATTTTGGCTCCGCTCGGGTATCGAACTGGATAAAAATTACCCTATGCTTGACCGATTGTGCTAAACGAGAGGAGTTAAAATAAAAGAAGATATCTGACTGAAAAGAAAGATTAGAACATTGGATTCAAGTGGTATAATGTTTGTCACGTTATAGTACAACATTTATAGTTCAGGCGAAGGTAATATGCCATTCTTGTTATGCGTATATCGATTGTAACTAAAATGTTTCAAAAAGGTGCCTTCAAATCGTTTTTTCTCCATTTAAGTTGGACGAACAATCCGATTGTCATAAGTGCTTTCTTTTATGCATAGTTATATTTATATGCAAGAAAACATCTTCCATGTATACCTCGTAAAATTCAAACACCAAGTAGATACAAGTATACAGAGGAACCCTATAACCCGGTTTCTTCTCTCGGCTAAATGTTCTGGTCCCGACTTTATTACTACATAATTCAAAAGTCCTTTCTAAACTGGCATCCCCTCTAAACCGGCCAAATGACCTGGTCCCTGTTTCGACCGGTTGGGAGGGATTCCACTGTTTAGTGAATATATGCTCTTGTGAGATAAGATTTTATGTTATACCACTCCTTCTTCGTCCATTCTCAATTGCCATACGTTCAACATGTGGTACGTTAAGTGTATCTGGTACATGAGAATACTGTCTAACATCAAAATTCAAGACAATGTACTGAATGGAGAAATCTAATAACAATATCTAGTAGAACCTTGCGTGTATATAGTACCATAGTGTATAATTAGTGCTGTTAGATTTAATTATACCTTGATTTTACTTGTTTTGTGAAAGATCTATCCGTATTTGTACTACATGTTTAATCAAACTTGAAAGATGAATCGTCAGGGTATGAATTGTAAGCAGTTTTGTTGTTAGTGCTGTAAAATACATGAAAGTAATCATAAAATATATTTTAGCAAATGTTTTAGCAAATATGTGATGGCAAAGACGCCAAATGAAATAATCATCAACTGGAATGTTTTCATTATAGTTAAGACTTGCAACTCTGTTATATGTTCGTGGCCAAAGATTTAATCAACCGTAGAATAGGGAAGACAATTTTAACATACATGTACTTGGTTACCTCTGAGATATGTTTTAAAAAGTGGCCAATGATAGCGCTTCATTCTCATTAAAATCTCTGGTTCTTTGTTATATTGTATGTTGAAATGCAGTAAAACGTTATTGAAGAAACTTTCCAACTTAGAAAAGGAAATGCAGGTAATCATTGCCATGTTACAGTGGATCCCCTCTAAGCCGGCCAAGCCTGGGAACAGGTCATTTGGCCTGTATAGAAGGAATGTCAGTTTAGAGGGTATTTTTGAGTTATATAGTAATGAACATTTAGCCGATTTAAAGGAAAACCAGTTTACAGAGGAACCTGTTTGGAGAGTTTCCACTGTAGTTGTTGATTCTGTCTATCTACACCAATGTTGTGTACTATTACGAACTAATAACTCACCCCACGAATCGTATGCAGAACTAGTTAGCTACTGATTAATGTAATATGTTATCAATCAATCTCGTGTTTAAAATCTAATAATCATAGAATCAAATAAAATTCAGCTTTGATCTGATAGAGCAGTTTAAGTCCCAATTAAAAGAATACCAGGTGTCCTAACCGCGTAAATGAATGATTGAAAGATGTCTCTATTTCATCGAATAGACAAGATAGAAAATTAGCCTGCTTGAATAAGTAGTTAAAATTCATTCGCTAATCAGTATATCGGTAATAATGCAATTATGGAGCAATTTAAATAGTTTAAATTCAAAATCTCTGTCATGAATACGACAAAAAATGACCTATATTGAACGTCATGACGGTTATTCACCTTACAGTGGACGGGTTCTTTTCTAACATAGACTGATTTACGATTTCCGTTATTTTAAAATTGACTTTAAACATCGAGTATCGGTGACCAGTCTTGAAAAAAACTAAGTCAATGTATTATAAACAATTAGAGTTTACTATAAATCAAACATTAAGACCGTGTCAACTAAAGAATTTTTATTTGACACATTACACGGTATTCTATGTTACAATTGAAATAATATCGCGTCTTGTATTTTGTCACGTATTTAATTAATAAAATATGTTATCCGCCCAAAGACGTGATATAAGCCACTCTTTATCTACTATAACTGATTCGCGGTGTAATGCATGACTAGCTACAGACAACGCTTAAATAATTAATTATACACTAATTAATTCTATTAATTGGCGAACGTGCTACGGTAATTTACAAGGCGTTCCGATGTTTTCTAATTTGTTATACAAAACCAGCACTTACAGTGCGTGCTAGTGCATATAGTTAATCAGAAAGAGAGAAAAAAAGATTTTATGCACTTTGATAATAATTCGGTCGCACATTGGTTCGATAACACTTTGGAATTTAAAGCAGAATATAAATTTCTCCAATAGAAGCATTATATATAAGGCCAACGCAAGTGTTGGTACATGTATATGTATATGAATTGGTCAAATATTTTGGTCTATATTGAGTTGGATGCATCAATAATCCGGAAATAGAAATAGCGTAATTTATGGCGATTTATAATTATTCACTGCGTAAATAAAATGGAAAATATACAAAATATTTTGATATTAAAATTATGTTTTTACAACCTGACTAAGTATTATATTACTCTCTTTTCACAAAAAAGTGAAATGTTAATTTCTAGTTTATTGTGTTGTATTGCAATTAGGTACGACAAAAAGTCATTGCCCTTTTCGATTTAAGATTATAGGGCATGCTTACATAAATTTGACACAAGTAAGGCCATCCTAAACAATGCTGGATTGTGGTTACACGACGCAAACTTTTAACAGTATGTATTGTGTGGGCATTCCTTTTTTGCTCACCATCGTATGCTCGTACTGAAAACGAAAATCGGGAATGAAGAAACAAATGTTCAAAATCGCATTTTTCGGGGATCGGCGAATTTTTAAATGAGTGGGTCGCGTTCATGCATACCAACATTTTTATGGATGGCCTAACATCGATGTCATTCAGATTGTCAAGTTTAATGTGTTAATTGATTAAATATACCATTCTTTAGTACGCTTTGATAGTAAATAAATACTGATTACATGAGTCCACTTTTTGACGCTGAATATGAGGTTTACCTTTTGAATAATGAAAGTCAATTCAATTTTGAAGTAAAATAATATTACGGTTTTATTTCAAGCGAAATAAACTACCTTGGTCATTATTTAGATTGAAATAAGATAGACACAGCTCAGGGTGTTGTCAGTTAAATTGACAATGTATTATAATGATTGTATTCAAGTAGAACGAGAGATTGACATACGATATGTATTAAGGTAATGAAATACGTGTAGTCTGATTCAATAAGCAATCCTTCAAAGTCTAGAGTAACTATGAGACACAGTTATACTATGAATGTATCCTAATTTTTTTTATCCTTTTAAGTGCAATTAAACCACAATTAGAAAAAAAACGTAGAATTGCTCATCGCTGGTTCTAAATTATTTAAAAAAGAGTAAAAGTTAACAAATCTCTCGCGACCGGTGACGTATCAACCCATTTAAGAAAAATGGTGACGTTTTTATATCAAAAATTCAGTTCACGATTTAAATCTAAAAACGTACTGCACAAAATTAACTTAGAGTAATATCGGTGGCTTAATAGTAATAATTTCTATGTAGTTTGAAATAAAACACATAAATGTGTTCATGTTTCCTGAAATATTGGTCACGTGACGGCAATCAAGATCTATTTGTGTTCGTGTTTTCGTGCATTATTTTCTTCAATCTTGTATTTTCATGATAAAATATATTACAACAAAATCTCATTAGTTACGTCTCCAGCAGGGTGAGTACACTTCATGTCGAGATTTTGTTGAGATGAGAATTTTCCCAAACACTTTAAAACAAAAGAAATCAATGTGTTATATAGCTTGTGGGTTGTTTAGGGGACTAAAAGTTGCGGAGATACCGCGTAATTATACAAGCAATGACTTACAACGATTTGATGCAATACATGCATACATATAATAATGATAAGAAGCACCACCGTATGCAAACGTACACCGGATGCGCCCAAGTATTTGACTATATTGATATTTTTGCATTATATTAAGACAAATCCAGTATCAGAGTCGTTTTAAGTCCGTGAAGACACTGGACTTACCTACTTTAAATCATTAGCGTATTCCTATAGTACCATAATTATATGCGTGTATAGTGATTTCCGTACCGAGAGAAATGCGACAACGTGACAACCAACGCATTTTTTCTATGTAACTTTTTCAGTTTAGTGAGGACAGCTCCCTTACGCGTGAAATTTTTTGCCGGGTCGCATTCAAACATACAGCGGTGAAGGGTCAGAACGGAGACCGTAATCGCTCGATCAGAGGCCCTTTCTTTGCTCTATGTTGTCGGCAGATGTTTTTCATATTTTCTATGTGCTGTGCATTGCAAACCATCAATTTTAACACATTTACATGTTGTTGTTGTTGATGATGGTATGAAAACACCATTTCATTGAAAGATGATTGTTATATTCATGGTAAAATAACATCAACATTTCGTGTGTTATCCTTGAACGTCTTTATCTCTACTAGATGTTACTAGATTTTGATAATCTCATATCTCCATGCTTAACTGGAAACTTTCTCTCTGCAGGGATTCAGAGATAGGTATTCAGAGTTTATGTTTTATCATGATAAACACACAGGTATATTTGCAAGATACAGTGCAACCTCTCAAGAGCGGCCCTCTCTTGAGCAATAACCTCCCTTCAACAACTGTATGATTTTTCCCACGGGACAATTTAACTATTAATTTAACTTCTCTAGAGCGACAACCTCTCAACAACAACATAATTTTGCTTCTCGCAAAGGGTGTTGCTTTGGAAAGGTTGCACTGTATTAAGAAAATTGTCGTTTTACGGGTCGAAATCCGCTAATCCTTATACCGTACCTCGTATAGACACGATATGAATTCAATAGAAATTGTTTGTGGTGGGGTCTCCGTGGTCGAGTGATTTTAGGTTTCTGATTTAATAAATGTGAGGAAGCTGTCCCGCTGGCTTACGGAAGGTCAACAGTTCTATCCATGTGTACGCCTAAGGTCTTTCCCCACCCCACCGTTAAATCTTGAAAAGTCACCACATGACCCTGGCAATCAGTGAGGCGTTTAATTACTGAAAAAAGTTGTATGCATAATGTTTCATTTTGGCATCATGTTTCCGCTCAATAATGAAATTAAATGCATTTAAGATTATGTTTTTGTTACTTTGAGTTCTAAAATAACGTTACTAAAATTAACTAGACTTTGACTGATGTGTTGTTTTACAAGGGTTGGAAGGTTAGATACTAGTAATTACTGACAGATTCCGGTAATCAGTGGAGACGTTATTTTCCGTATAATATATCGATTCTAAATATAACAAATTGACTTCATCATCAGCATAAGTGACATACAACAAAAATAAAACATATAATTCAGTCGTCTGGCACAGCTGGGTGGAATAAAATCAATCATACAGAAAGCTTAAAACAAACAGAAAATCACAGCAGAATTCACGGAAGATATAAATGCAACCACAGAGTTAGGTGTAATGTATATGTATGACATTGAAATAAATGACTGTATACCATGCACTCCCAAGATAAGTACCTGGTAAACCGCTGAGATATACAAACTTAGGACTATACAGTCCAACCTGTGAACAAAGACCACCCATGGGAGAGACGAAATGTGGCCTTTATCGACAGACAGCCTGTATTCGGAGGTCAGTATATTCTAAAAACTCAGTGACGGTTTTCCAAAGAATGGCCTTTATTCAGAGGGTGAACTTTATTCAGAGGTTGCCTAAACACAGGTTTGACTGTACTACCGAAATTCGCGAAATTATTATAAATTGTTCTTTGGAGCATGTACTTTTGGATCACCGTGTATATGAAGTAAAACATGACAATAATGCAATAACTGAGACCAAAACGATCAAAATAACGAGGTGGTTTCATTATAAAGTTCAAATATAGAAGACTCTAGAAAACCTGTCCGGCAATAAGGCTTTGACCAGGTCGTTATGTGAGGTTTTACTGTGTAGTTATAAGCACAATGAATATATTATATGACTATCGTAAAACCTATTGTTCATTTACCTACCAACATTCTTTTTACTGAATGCCATATTATTTTTTGTCTTCATTTTGTAAATATGGCGGGAAGTAGCTATAGTGTACAGTGGTGTTTCGCTATTTTACGACTTCTTTGTTGGGCTAGAAAATAATTATGGTTACTTGACCAAGAAAAATAGGGTAGATAGGTTGCAAAACTTTCCTTGTCTATTTTTCTAAGCATATATGTCGTACTTTGGAGGAACGATTCGTTACCAAATGCTTTCATACTTTGGATTTTTCTGTTCAGTCGGCGCAAAAGAATTGGGGTCACTCAGATTAACGTAAACATGCCTATTTTTCTGGCCTTGTCAAAGATGGACTCATTTTGATGTGCCCTATGTCAAAGATGGACTCATTTTGATGTGCTCTAATCCAATTTGTATATGTGCAAAAATCTTGACACATGTGTTTCATTTAATCTTTTATAGTATTCGGTATGTAGATTTGTCATAATCATGTCCCCAAGACAGTCCAATGTAGAAATTAATGCGTAGGTTTATGTCTTAATCCAGAAAATACATCCTCTATTATCTCGCGATTTCTTATCATGAGAACATTTCCTGTGCTATAATAGTTTTATTGATAGCTTTATAGGAATGCGCTCTCTTTCCGGGCGGTCTTTATTGTTGGATAATATTGGCCTTTTAAACGTCCCCCGGAATCATCAAAATACACAGATTGGAAGATCAATAGACAGTGTGTTCATTTCTTCTCATTATTTCAGTAGTTTTAAACGAACACTTGCTCATATATCGAGATTGTTTTCATCTTCCGTGCCGTGTAGACTTCGTATAGAACGAACATGGCAAAACAGAAACCATTGATTGCGGCAATTTGGCTGCTTTAGTTTATAGCCATCTGAGATTGGACCAGCTAATAACGCAATAAGCATACCATAAATCTATTTTTAGAACTATATGGAGAAGGCTTAGTTTCAGACAATAACAAAAGCTCACGTGGCAGTGATACTTAAACTAGAGGATTCTAGTCAATGAATCAGTGTTGAAACACTGAATTCTCGTAATTATCTCATCTTTGAAAACAATCCTGATAATTGCTATGGGAGAAAATTAACACTTTCAGTCAAGACTTCTGTGACCTGAAGGTCATTAACGTGTTCATCGTAATCACGAACAAATACGTCACAAAAAGGTTGGACTTTAAATCGATCCGGTGTAAAACATCTTCATTGAATCGTGATGTGTCAGATTTCTCTGATAAAAAAATCTAAATAAAATGACAAAAGTTAAATCATTCGATGTTTCTTCTCGTTTAATGCTCGTCACAGTTGGGCATACGGCGCATTTTCCACAATTTGAAACCATTTGTGTTTCTGATGTGGAAATGTTTAATGGGTGATGATTATTCTTTGTGATTCATTGTATCTGCGTCTTAATCTGATGCTTGAGGGTAATTGTTGGTTCTTTGGGTTGAAGGTAACACTTAGAAACAGCAGTTGTTCTCGGATTCCAGAATTATGATAATTTCTAAATGAAAAAAAAATCGTCCACACGAATATTCCTAGTGGTTAACCCGAGAGTGTAGTTTACCATTCAAACTCCACATTTCACCCCTTAGAATAATCAGGGAGCAACTGAGACGAATGTCAGAAGCTGATATGAGAAGACCTTTAAATAGGTCTAAACGGAGAAGGTCATAAATCCTCATACTTCGACAAAATTCACTTTTGAATTTTTCACTTTTTGAGTGCAGTCCAACATCTCCAAATCAACATCCCTTGGGAATAGCAAAATTATGTTGTTGTTGTTGTTGTTGTTGAGAGGTTGTTTCTCTGGAGAGGTTAAATTAATAGATAAATCATAGGATAGGAAAAAAATCAGCTTATTATTCAAGGTAGGTTGTTGCTCAAGAGAGGGCCGCTCTAGAGAGGATGTACAGTGGATTTCAAACAGCAATGGACGTACTTTATTTTAGATGGTAGTATTGTACTAAATAATACCTTCAAAACTTAACGAGTACGTTCTGTAAGATTACTGACATAACATAATTCACATAATCTAAACGTACGTTACCAAATCTTATAACAAACATCAGTCCATTATTGCTAATACGATTATAAAGTCATCATTTACCAAAACACATATTTTAACTTACAGGACAGATGGTATCTTACTGGTTTTTTATACATAAAGATACGACATTGGTCTCACTTTTGTTAAACGTATTTTGTATACTACTGAAATACAGGTCTTGGTTTTTATTTAACATATCAACATATTTAACAACTCATAAATTATGTCCACGGTCGCTCAAATCTTCAATCAGTTTGTCAGTTGTAACCGTACACCTCCTATACAAGTATCATCATATGCTAAAACGCATCAAGGCATTGCCGTCATAATTATAATACTGTCCTTCTAATCATAAAATGGAATAAAGAGATCAAATAGGCGCAAAAATTCTCATTCAAATGTTGACCTTTGATTCTGCAATATTAATTAAGTTGTGTAAAATCCGTCCAAAGTGTTTGAAATATAGCGCCTCTGTGACCCCACGGGAACCTTTTCATGTGTCATTTCATACAATAATATAGACAAGCTTATCAAAATGCTAAATAGATATGTCTATGCTTCACTGATGCCTTTAAGCCGAGAATACCAAGTACTTTAATACAGATATATCTGTAAAACCTCATAAAATAAAGTCCTCCTACAATTTTGATCGAAAACATGTCAATAGGTTCCTGATCCATGATTGGAGGTAATGGGAATATTTCGTGGTGCATCTAAATACGGGGATGAAGCTATCTAATTAAGAAAACAAAAAGCTATCGCTAATTGTCCTCGCATGCTGCAGGGGTATGCCATTGATTAAACGATACCCTTTGATCCCATCTGACACGTCACGTGATAATACGACGCACATTTCTTGGCAATGTTGGATAATTTCGACAATTTCCGAATTAAAATTAATTGATAAATACGAAATGTACCCTAATTAGACTATCTATATAGATTATCAATTCAAAAATTGCTGGGGTGGACGTGTCTTTAATGACATTATGGCATTGTTCATGTATGCAGGAGGTTGAATTTAGGCTACACAGTTAGTTATTCGAGCAAACTGGGACTTTAGTTAATCGTTATATTGTACAAAATACCTAAAATACAGTTGCAATGTATATTATGTACTTGACATAAAACTTCTCCAATTAAATCCTATTTATCGCAGTTCTTGACCGGCCAGGTACAGCGTCAACAAGCTTTAATAGTTACACACGGTGGTATTGTAATTGATTGTTTTGTTATATAAATAGATGCACGAATGATTGTATGTATAACACATTTACGATAATTGGTACGCTATAATGACTGATATGTAATATTAAATGCGAAATTTCAGATAAATGAGAGGTATCAAATACACAATTCTACATTTAGTATGCATTACTAAGCATAATAGTAAAGAATAGATTTTAATTTCCAGGGTAGTTATGATTAATTTTCATTTCTAATATTTATATAAAAGTGCTTTTATACCTATAAATATTCTTTTTTTACTTTATAACCGAGCGACGCATTTAAAAAAAACAACGTGATTAGCACATCCAACTTACATATATTTAATATTTTACTTTGCAGACGACGAAATGCTAAATAATTGCTTATATTTTCCTAGGAAAATACGATAAATTATCATTTCAAATTTTGAAACAAAAGTGCTTGTGTACCTACGAACTCTTGTATTTCATTTCACATACGAGCCACGCATTAAATACACTTAAGTTTGCCTCACATACGAAACATACATTTAATATTGAACTTTGCAGACGACACAATGCCACAAAATACCGATAGGTATAATCCCCACAGGTGCGAGTCGTTTGGGATCATTACTGATCGTAGAAACGAAATATTTCACGACCAAACGTACAAACAAGATCTTATATTAGAGCATTAATCAAGGTGAACTTGTGTTTGCCTTGCCGTACAATTTCATCATTGTTTACCTTGTCAGGCCGCGGCCGTGGTCTAGAGGTTAGTGCGCTTGACTTGTAACCCGGAGATCCGAGTTCGAATCCGGGTCGCGGCAGGTCATACTCTTCTATGAAAATTTGACAAAAATGTCGAGTTTTCTCCGCATGTGGAGAAGATGCCGACTCCTTGTGGAAGGGTAAGTTAGTACTGGTTAGTATACAGTCCAGGAAAACTAGTTAGGTGAACCGGCCGCCGTATATAACTGAAAAAATTTGAAAAACGGCGTTAAATTCCAGTGACTATAAGGTAACAATTAACTTGCCAGTTTGTCAGTTGTGAACTTTGGGCAAGATATTATCTTTTGTATATTTCCCCCAATAAATCCTTGTCTTGTCTTTTTTTCATAGCAGCAGTTAAAAATCAGTTCTATTATTCTTTAGTACTTTGAAGCAAAGTACTTAATTTGAAAAATAAATTAAATTTTTATACTCCATTAAACAGTTATATTCATTTAAACTTTGGTGAGACTAGATCTGCATGTACACAAATATATTGTTTTACCAAAGCTTCAAATCAATGTACAGTAGAACCCCATTTTTTCGACATCGGATCACCCGAAAATCAAGCGTAATCCGAAAGTTTTTAGTTTTTCACGGTCATGATGAATTCCCATCAGGTGGATTTTCCGAAACCGTGGATCTTTTTGAAAAAAATAATATTTCGGACCCATCAATTTCAAGATCGAGGTTCTACTACAGTAAACCTTCAAATAACGACGACCTCAATATTACGACCACCTTGTTATAACGACCACTGATTCCCAGACCGGCTTTCAATAACACTCCTATAATTCAACTTCATAATAAGGCCACCTCATTATTACGACCGTTTTTCGGGTTCCGAATGTGGTCTCATTTTTTTTTTATTGTAAATATAAAATTTATACTTAAGTAATCACAAAGCGAGATAAAACTGCATATCAATTTTATTATATTCTTTTGCTTGTGCAATGATATTTGAAAATTTCCAATCGGGTGAAAAAGAGTAAAGCATGTGTTCACAACAAAAACGTCTTGTTTATAATGAAAATGACACGTATCTGATCGCTCTGATCAATTTAGAGAATAGATCCGTGTGTGCGTAAGTGTGACCTGTAAAATTAGGCGTTAAGTCATTGTCATGTTGTAATGAGAGACATTTTAAAAAGTTGTATTTTTTTAAGACGACAATAAAATGTTTAACTTGACGTATGCTTTGTATTAAGAAATCGAGTTGAAAGTGGTGCAAAATATTTAATCAGATGAAAGAGATAATAAATGGACACAGTCTAGTATCATGATCGACAAGGTTCGTAAGTATAGATCGATCAAGTTAGTGCTAAGACGATCAACTTGTAAAAAAGCTGATCAAGCTTGTATTAAGATCAACGAAGTTAGTACTCAGATGGCAAAAGTTAGAAAAAAAGATTGAGTTGATGCTCATCTCGACCAAGGATGTTATAATATCGAAGGAGTCAGCATTAAATTAGACCACGTAAAAAATATTATTAATTGAATATAGATCAAGCTCTGCTACAGAGCATTTAACTTTAAGACGATGCCAAGTGGCTTTTAAAAATCACGAGCGGCATTTAGCAGAATGAAGTTTACCGCTAAAACCTTATTAGTTTTAAAACAGTCTTTCTCTGGGCTGCAATAAGTAACTTTAATACAATATCCTTAAAACGGCTACAATTTAGCAAACATTTTTTTTTATTTTTCCGTAATTGCCAGTTACAAACTACTAGTATTTGCTAAATTTATATATTCTTCCAATGTATACAATATATATATATACATAATTTGTCAGTCACCAATTATGTGCTATATATATATATATATATATATATATATATATACATATTTGTAGATATTGTGCATTGAAATAGATTTTATATATATACATTAGTAAATCGTTAAGAGCCCCATGAATTCAACTCTCAAAATACTAAATGATTTACCATAAAACGTGCTTCCTATTGATCGTTGACAATAAGACAAGATATGTCCATACACGGGTACATAATCGTAAATCTACTTTGTGACATTTTTACAAACGTATGAATAATATTGTATAACAAATTCCTTATGGGAGCTGCGACCTTTTCTTTACTATAGCCTAATTAACGGAGCAAATAGTAGTTTCAATAAAAGCCAATCGTTGTATTAATAGCGCGTATTATGTACTAATTGCCTACAAAAATCTATGCGTGTGTAAATAATCTCCGCCAATATTGTTACAATTTAGATCATTAGCTTTCTACTTAAGCACCTTAACTTTGGTGAAAAATATTCAATTATTAGATTCAAGAGACAAACATGACTATGCGAACACTTAAATCGTATCCTATTCGCCTCCCTAATTAATATTAGAATTCGTTGGGTATTTAGCTGGTAACACCTCTAACCATTTTTAGGCAGAATATGAAGATAATTTTAATCTAGATGAGGCTGACTTTCACAGGCTGTAATACGTAGATAATTGTACTTCAAGTCTATTATTCTCAGATTGCTCGTCTAAGAGTTTTCCTGAAGATAATTAGGCTAGCTTGATTTTACTAAAATGCAATTTTACGTAATAAGATTAAATACAAGAAGCACAATGGTTGCGTATAATAGCACTCGGTCAATATCTCAGTCTTATCTAGCAAGCACGTGACTCGTTCATAAAAAAGGCGACATATATAATATAGATGCGACCATTAATGAGACTATACAGGGGTGTAAATCAAACACAGTACATGCTTATCGCTCGCACTAATAACGTAATGACATAACGACAGCCTGGATAGCATCACTGCAAAATCTCTCGGCACGTGTCTACAGCTAAAATGAAATCAATTTTCTCCCTAAAATTGAGAATGGTATAAAGACTATATCATTTAAAATACCGGGCTTTAAGATTTGGACCGTTCTGAGAAATTCCAGAGAGTAACGCGTTAGATATTCCAGATGGACGACGTAGTTAAATGTCTTTCTATTCGGTTACTGTGATTTCAGTTTGACTGAAGTCAATTAAAACAATTTTATTATGTGAATGTTGTCCTTCAGAATACATTTTTGAAACCAACTTAATGTATTTGTTATTACTTTTTTAAAAAACAAATTCTACTCGCGTGTATAAAGGCAATTCCTGGACAAAGTCCTATATTCCATTAACCTTTCATCAACTTCGCTTTCAAAGCAATGGTCCACAATTTTAACAATAAAGTACCATTTGGTCAGTTTGACAATATTCCACAGACCTACAGATGAATACTATCAAATGGTGATAGGTTGGATCATTTAATTGGTATACACAGCCTTTGTTTTAAATAGCAACCCGCTTATTCAATTAATTTATTAAAATTAAATATAAGAAACTCCAAAGACAAAGAACATTTGTGGATATACAGATGGCTTGAATTAATT
The DNA here is from genome assembly GCA_008271625.1 of Lutraria rhynchaena. Classification (NCBI taxonomy): domain Eukaryota; kingdom Metazoa; phylum Mollusca; class Bivalvia; order Venerida; family Mactridae; genus Lutraria; species Lutraria rhynchaena. The sequence goes on along the minus strand of VIBL01000149.1, from coordinate 209,385 downwards.
AGTATTTTATGGTAGAGATAAAACTAGATCATCTATCGCACTATCCAGTGACATAGTCTTTGCAGACACGTTGTTTCTCTAAAAAACAAAATGATTATGCTGACTTGATCAAAATGAGGAAAGCTAGAGAACTCTTAACTACTTAAACTGCAATAATGTTTTAAGATAAATCGCTTTGCCAAAATTGTTTCGGGAACTGATTTCTCAGAAACAATACTCTCCCATTCCAGCAGATATTAAGTCTCTATTTATGGTCATTTGTGACGATATTGCCGGTCATTAGACTGTTAGATTGGTTTATGGAGCTAGGCAAAATAGTGCAATTAGCTATAATATGAGTAATGTACCGATTGCGCATGCGCGATCATGTTGGGTGTGCGCTATTAACTACATATAAATGACATACGTCTGATTTAGACAGATGTAAATTATTTATAGTTAATCACATGTAACTAATCAATCGGTCTGCATTACTAGTCTATTATTGTTACAAGGAAACAGATTGTGCAAAAAATACAACACAATTCATCTATCCATTAAAATAATGACTGGAATAATGGTGTATTCCTATTGTCCAATTATATCTGTATCCTGGCATTATCTTATATTTTCTCCTTTCCATATTTGGCGGTTTTGTTGAATAAGTTGGCTCCTCGCTCGATTTTGATTTTAGAACTGCAATATATTCCTGCTCAATTCCTATTGTATTGGGTAGTTTCATAATTAACTATTTATGTGGATAAATTGAAAGAAGCATAAATCAGAATTAGGATGCCTATAACACATGAAAAACATCCAATCTTCCCTGCTCTTCCCCCAAATCCCCCCAACCAAAACTCCAAAAGCACATAGGGCCATACAAAAAAAAACCAACGGAAAACAACACACAGTATCCCGAAGAGTAACAACATAAAATCATTATAAAAATATACACATAAGAGCTTTTTATACTTATTTACAACAATAGTATGGAAGCGCTTGTCTTCTGTCTCAAGAGCCAATTTCAATGTATAATACCAGCATGTCAGTTTACAGTGTAGTTGGCCCCTTTTTTTACCATTTATCCCTGCTATATAACGGCAGATTCCTTCCCAAATATAAAAGTAGGGATATCCAATCATGTTCGAGATTTTATTATTGACAGAATATTATAAGCATATTTACTATAAACAACAAAAATAAGTCCTTCGATATTAAGTGAAATCAGATATAAAAAACATAACTCAAAAAAACGCTTTGCTTTTAATGAAACAAGGTGATGCTGTTTTTTCTTATATTGAATTTCATTTTGACAGCCTATCGTCGACACATATCGTGTCAAAATATGATACGGTATTATATTGAAGTAAATTGGAGTTAATTCAACATTTCTGTGTTAATTCCCCACAACAAAATCCCACGACAGTAGAGTTGTTAAAAGATATGATCTAATGTAATTCTAAATATCAGTGACTGTTTTAGGAATGACGTAGTTAGTACGGTATTGATCTAGAACGGCTGGTAAATTATTGTTCGAGAAAGATAAAATGTCAATTCCTTGCCATGGTCTCAGAAACAGGGACTGTTTCAAAATTATTCGTGGAAATCGTATTTAAAAAATAGATTTAAACAAATTACGTGATAAAGATGCCAGTGTCAGTTTTGTTTTATATTTCAATTGCTGTATTTCTTTTATCGTAAAGATACTAGTTTGCGATTTACCGAGTTACCGCCCTTTTGTGCATACAGACCGTAGACGGAACTGAACAAGCGCCCTAACTCCGTCAGTGGCACATTGTAAATATGTCTTATTACAATTTATGTGTGAAACACTCGTCAACAGTGTCACATTTCGTGGCTATTAAGGTGTTTTATTTGAAGTACAAGTTAATATTCGTAGATTTAACGAAACGTAGAATAATAAGCCATGAATAAATTGTCTCAGAACAGCCACATTTCTGTTTGACTGTGTTATTATATTGCATTTAAATGCAAATAAAATAAGCGAAGCATTATATAATGTTGTACGGTTTGACACAGGCTGATACTTAATACTAACATCCTATAAATTAAACATTTAGAAATTCCATCTTTCACCGCAACTACAGCAAATTTGTTTTATGCAAACAGAATTATTGCACCCTACAATTTAGTCAAATTTAATTCAGATTTCTATTATAACAATCGAGTAAAATGTAAACATATCGATTAAAGCAAACATCACATAAGTTATTCTTCTATTACAGCGAATTATTAATGTTATTTCCTGTGTTATAATACGATTTATTGTAGCCTAACAAACATACCTTTATTTGTACTGTTTTATACTGTTTGCAAACCATAGATTGATGTTTGCGCTTCAAAGGGAATAAAATGTGCAACTTCATTCGGGCTGTTTGTCAACTTAGAGGATCGTTGACTGAAGATACGGGGAAGACGGATATTTATCTAAGGACTGATAGCGCACGTGGAGTCTAAACAAACAATTATACACAGATACAAATCTGTTCTATTATTGTAATACATTATTTAAACACGACCGTCAACTACAAGTATGTGCCAAGTAGTCAATCAAGAGGCATTCAAGTATAGGATACAAAACATAAACATTGTACTGTAAATAAACAAAATATGACATAAATATTATTACGCACGCAAAAAAACATACGTCAATATGATATTATAAGACCTATTGTTATAATGATACCAATTGTTTATGAGTACAGTACAAGTTAGACCCTCTTACAGGTGCAATAACAATTGGCTTACCAATACGAACGATTACCATCCTTTTTTATTCTGAATCAAGATAGTATATCATATTATCTAACCTATCCGCCTCATTTTTACGACACTGTTGTATTCATGACCTAGAATTTCAGTTCTTACCAACAACAATAGAAGACCCCCTAAAACGTGCGTGTTTGAGATCCCAAAGATTTCATCATAATGTATGAGTGTACGTTATATTTTGAATTTTAGTTAAAGATAAGATATGATATAGATAGGTGTTATATGTAAGCGAGAACGCCAATGATTTTGTTATGACAATAGATAACCAGGCATAAAAAAAAGATGAACATCTATATTTTAAAATGATATTTAACTGTCAATCACTCCCATGAATATGCATTCACCAAAATTAAATAAATAGAGTTTTTCCACTGACATCCCCTAAAAGACGGGATAGATAGGGCGGTAGATTTTTTTGAAAACATTTTTTAAATTCGGGGATATGTCATATCTACATCATGTATACAAATATTGGTTGAAACCAAAAAAAGTCTTACGCCTGTAAAAAACAATAGGGTCGTTGGGGTTAGTAGAAACTAGGAACCTTTTTAACGTCATACATTCCACAAGGATATTGGGAATCAAAATTGGAAACAGGGAGGTTTGAACCCCTACAATAAGTTACAAAATTGTTCATGAACATTAAAGTGAGATGCTTAAATAAAGTTCAATTCAATAGACATTTCTTCCGTTAGTCACCCATTTTGAACTTTTAATTTTAAAGTTGTAGGGTGCAGTTCTTCATTGTTTGCTTCTAATGGAGTCGATATTACACATTCATTGTGGTGATAATGTGGTCATCTACTGTCTCCAGACCAGTTTGATATCTTCCTGTGTGATATAACAGACATTGTCGCAAGAATAAAATACATTTGTTATAAGCAGATCTGGCGTCACTCGCGGATTTACATTGTCAATGATTGAATCAAATGTCACAGTTATGTCTCTTAAATTCTATAAAACTAAGGTGCCAAGAAATGACCACAAATTACACAGTTTTAAAATATTCATCAAATGAAATAAATGAGTTAATTTAAACTTCATCCAAACAGCGTTTTGTTCGACTTTATTTTAACTTGGTTCGAAACGTTTAATTGACTCATAAAGTTGTGACCATGAATTAAACTTTAAACATTTTTCCTTGCAGCCAAATCTAATTACATACTGAATCATGCTACAAATCAACATACCCTCTCAAAATGATATGGCACAATGTAGAATATAGCATAAGTTTGTTTTTGTTTGTTTGTTTTTATACGACATTGTCACTGGGTTTTTAATGCCGTTTTTCAATATTTTTTCAGCTATATACTGCGACCGGTTCATTTAACCATTTTTCCTGGAATGTACCCTTCCACAAGGAGCCGCCTACTTCTCCACATATGGTGAATGTAGCGTATGAGTGGCCAACATAAAAAGTCTCGAATTGTATATTTAGTGAAAAAAACACAAAAGTACGGTGTTCTGTTGGAACCATCAAGATTTTATTTCACTGTAACGAAGATCGGTAAATGTAACAAGAAGCTGACTGCCCTTATATACCCGGGGTCAGATTGGCCTCAATCTCAAGATGCCTACCAAAGCTGTGATACGATTTGAAAGACAAAAGCTGCAGTGTTGTAGCAGACAACAGGACAACCAGTGGGTTCACCAGGCCAAAGTGGCCTTTTCAAAAGGACGAAGACAAAAAGTTGAAAGTCCGCGATGGTCCAAACGGAGCACCGTATAACTGCATCTAAATGTATGCTTTAAAATAATCTACAACACGGATCGAATTCATCGTCTACACTGATATATTTGATTTCAACTTTCCCGTCCAAAATTTACGATTGCTTATCAACCAAAGATTAAGCCCGAAATGGTCATGAGTCATGCTTTTTGTGAAATAAACTTGTAAATATACACTTTACAAGGTAGAGTAAATTATACAATAAGCAGTCAAGTGTCTAGACGGTGTTATAGCATACAGACAACCGCCTGAATGTATCTTATTTTATCAAATTTATCTAAATAATATCTACTTCTATCTGTATCATCATTATAAAGTGTTTACCTCAATAAATAATCGTACCTTATTTGTATTACGTTTCCAAATTTGTCTTTCAGAAATGATAATAGGTAAATTTTCAAATGAATATTATCAAGACAAACATCATAAGTATTTTTTTTTATATTTCAAAATTTATTTTTTATCCCGCCGATTAAAGATAACATACCTAGGACATATAATATTTCATTATGCAGATTTCAATAGATAATGAAACACTCCAGTTGTAACAAGATATGATTTTTCTCACTTGAAACTTCTCTTTCTTCTGTTTGTTTTTGTTCAATTTCTTGAGAGAGGTTAATTAAGGGAATCGTAAAAGTTGTTTCAAGTGCTAGGATCCACCTTTTTACACCGAGTGGAAAAATTGTTAGTGCTAACAAAATTTTATAATTTTGATTTTTTTATTAAATAAAAGAGTACGCGTTAATCACTCCACATACATTTTATATCATCTTTTGGGATCTCTTATTTTCGATACACGGGGTACTGGATACATAATTAAGATACCAATCATGAAAATTTATGATTCATGAAGACAAGATATCTAGCAGATAGCAATGATGTTCATATTGACAGTAGTACATACCTACATTATTATGAGAAGACTGAAAAACGGTGTAATTATACATTCAGGTTGTGAGACATTGCGTTTTAAAGTGGAAATTACTCATACCGCGTAAGCTGTTAACCGACATGCTTGCAAAATGCGTGGTTAAGCTCTCAAGTGTCGACAGTATAAAGTACAATCATTGTTTGCATTCTACTTAATGTATGTGACAAAGATGAGAAGTAGCGTGCATGATTTAATGAATACAGTGTTATAAATAAACACACTTTCTTCTAATAAACACGTGTGTCTTACATGCTGTGAGGAATATTTCAAATATTTCGCTCAAGTGTTTGAAGAGGAGACGAATGTAATACCGCAATTTGTCAACCATTAGAGGATGTTTTCGTTTGTTTAAGAATTATGCTTTGATTTTTATTTTCACTCTTTGGGTACACATCGAACCTTTGGTGTTTTTTACAAACTTTAACCCACATAACCACATGTCGTAATTTGCACTTTTGAAAGCACTCGAAAAGTATGTGTGTATTTTTTTTAAAGTTTTACGCGGTCTAAATTCTGATTCTTTGGCCCGGATTGTGTAACTGACGATACAGAACAACCACAATAAATCATTCTGTCCTTTTATCGTACAACAATTGTCTTATTATACCAAAACAATAAAAAGATTTATAGTAGAAAGTCACAGACGTAGATAAATTGTATTTGACGGAATAACAACAGACTAAGAACACATATGCCATATTTAATTAACGCTGACAAACAGACAAGCACAGGCATTCTCATAGTACATTAAACGGCGGGGGAGAAGTTCAATAACTTACTACATACACTAGTTGACGAAAAATGAAAGAAATTCATCCGGTAATTAACATATTCTTATATCAATTTGCATATAAAACACTTTAATTGCAATGTGGAATGGTTTGATTATGCTAATATCCAAATTTTAACACACTACACCAACATTTTGTTATGGTTGTAACAAAATATTAATCACTTACGTACAAATTTATAAACAAGTGCTAGTTTTTAACCACAATCTTCTTTACGCTTGCTCGGTAAATTTGTAAGACGTGCCAGAAAATTGTTGAGATTGCTTATTACAGAATTATAAAAAAGCATTATGAGGTGTGCATTAATTACTGTATGTGTTCAAGTGCATTTTTGTCTTATGGCTATCGAATGACAATCAGTTACAACATTCATTTTGGAAACTTTTTGTTCAATGACATCTTATAGTCGTAATGCCATTTTAGTCCTGTTGCAATTTTATACTTTAAGTAGTGTATAATTTGGTTTCAGTGACACACTGTTGTTTAACGTCCCACCAACAGGTAGGGATCATTTGGCAACTTATAGATAGTCGGAGACTATAACTGTACGGCCACAGAGGCCCCTTAAGTGACAGGAGCGCACGATTTTAAAAAGTGATAACTCATAAATTCCCATTTAATAAATCATTCGATGTACGCCACCCTCAGCAATGAAACGTGTGTCTCATTGCGCCATCAGAAAATGAAGTAATGCCTAAATGGCTTAAATGTCGGCAGAGAAATCATTTGTACACGACAAGCTTAATGTTATTCAAGATTATTTTATGTTTGCGTACATATCTATAATACTAGCGCTAAACATGCAAACCAGGGTGTAATTTACCTCACACATGTCATTGTACCTTATAGATGACACAGATATACACAAATATCATACATGACAGAATAGGTTTGTCACCCACAAGACAATTTGTTCATTTTAATGTTGGTTCATAAATCAATTTTCCAAAAAATGGGTTGGCAAACAGTTAAACGTGAAAACCTAGTAATGAACGAATGTGAATATTTGCCACCAAATAAACAAATGCCGCGCTTGAGAATGCAATACCTCCGTCGTCGAGTTGTTACGGTCTCTGACTAGCAATCACTAGCACCTCAACGTTGTGAGTTCGACTCCCACACGAGATCTGACAAATTTCATATGTGAGGAAGCTGTCCAGCTAGCTTATGAAAGATCTGTGTTTCTATCCTGGTGTACGCCTGGATTCACCTTTGCTATTAAAGCTGGTAGTGTCGCCAAATGACCATGGTTGTTAGTGCGACATTAAAAAATGTTCGTAATTTATGATATTAAAGACCATATTAACCTCCAAATGAACGGAAACTTTACATAAAGACCAATATTTGCCCTTTCCTTTGATATCTACAGGTTTGCAGGTTCGTCGGTAATTATATAATACAACACGTGTCCTAAATACATTGACATTCTTACTAGACAGAAACATAGCTATGAAATAAGATAGTGCTGTTCAGCTACGGGTTGAATAGGCGTGAATTTAAATCCTTAACGTTTCAGTGACTTTTTTTGCCACAAATGTCATCATGTCCTGTTGCATCACTTGTGTTTTATCTTTTCAATCTTTTCTCAACGCTTTGAAATAAAAGATCGAGTCAAATGAATTACATATTTTATGACAATTTTAGTAACCGAGGCATCAACTGGGTTATAAATTACATATAACAAGGATGAACAATTTGATGTATCACATTTTCGTGTTAACATGTTGTTTGTCTCTAAAAACATAATACTTTATCTCACTCGCTAAAAAGGAAAAAGCATTTATTTAAATACTTTTTTCCAACAAAAATTAAATCGCTACTAGGCTTGATGGTGTGATGGAGTGTTTCTTCCTAGCCCAGATCTCCCAGCATGTGCCAGTTTGTAGCGTTGTTATGGCTTTTGCGAAATGGAATCACATTATGAACCGGTATTTTTAGGGGAATATTTTATTCCCAATACAATATTCAACAGTTCCTCTTATCATGAGACGTGACTTGATTCGAACTCGCGACATCTGGGAAGAGCGATCGACTCCTCTTCAACTGAGATCAAATATGGACCATATGTCTTTGATTGTGTGGGAGAGTTGAATGAGAGATCATTTTTATCATTTAAATCACAGCATGCATCGCGAATATAAGTTGCTAATCCGTCTTAGAAGCTACACTTTCGTTACTGAGTCATAAAGTTTATCTTGTCGATAAATGAACAAGTTAACAGGGACAAATACACAACAGTATACAATAAAAGTGCCTTCACTGAGATAATATGGCATTAATTAAGTATGGGAACAACAATTAAAGACCTGATATTCATTCCTACGATGTAATCATATCATTATACTGTGTCTATAAGACGTTATCGTTATCCAACAGGTATGTATTCACCGTGATACACAAAATGTAAACATATAACAAGTTTCGGGGACGAAAGGGTGTGTTGGCTTATCGGTAAATCTATGACGAAATTAGATTATGATGCTGGGAAGGAACAGGGTTATTCAGACTAGTTAATTTATTCTTGAGAAAATTACATTTTTCTCCACATGATTTTAATTACATTTAAACTAATGCAAAACCAGAATTTCGGATTTGTGATAGCTGCTTTCCATTACGTCAAGAAATGTCAGTTTTGTAAGTCCTGGTTATCTATGAATTCTAGCCTGGCTTTTTTGCCGCGAATGCGAGGGTCTTGTGATTCTGTTTTCATGAGTTCTGTAACGCTGACAAATTGTGGCCGCTAACAAGATATAACCGAGCATAAACTACATAAGACAGTTCTGACACGATAATGAAGCTTATGAAATAGATTTTAATCATTGCAATTCGATATAATTATGAAAAAAAAGAAACTGAATATTTAACAGTTCTTTCTTGCTGTTGATTTAAGTTTGTTTATTTGTTTGTTTTATGTGGCATGCTGTCACTGAGGTTTAACGCCGTTTTTCAACAATTGTTTAGTCATATACGGCGACCGGTTAACCTAATCAGTTTTCGTGGACTGTATACAAACTAGTGCTAATTTACCCTTCCAAAAGGAGCTGACAATTTTTCCAATTTTGGAGGAAAATCGACATTTCTTGTCAAATTTTCATAGAAGGGTATGAGCTGCCGCAACCGGGATTCTAACCCGGATCTCCGGGTTACAAGTCCAGCGCACTAACCACTGGGTCACGGCCGTGGCCCTGTTGATTTAAATTTGTCTTGATTCATCTTGGAGTCAAGTCAAAAATCCAAAGTCCATAATTGGTTAGTTTTCCGGAGAAATTAAGTTAATTTATACAACGAAAATACTGTACTTTCCGAATTGATCCCAAAAAGATATAATTCACGACGGCATTTTTTTCAAACTTTTAATGCGTAGTTTCGATCTTAGCCCTAAATGTTTTGGATTTCTGACAAGCGCCCCTCGGTTGAGCATTAATGACAAAATAATTAGCGGGTCATTAAAGAACTTAATTTGTCAAGTCGGTGCTGAAAATAACCGTTAAAAAATTCGTTATAAATGTACTTAACACACTCAGCTAAATAACCCGCACGTTTAGTTTAAAGTTAATACCGCACATCCCGAAATTATACGGAAAATCGTTGATATTTTTGCTGGCACATAAAAGACCCAATTATCCATCGAAGAAATATTTGAATTGAGAAAATTTTATCTGAAAACACTTGAGCCATATTGTCTTTGAAAGATTATTGTTTTTCGCTTCGTTTCAACCTTGCATTTGTTTTTTCATTATCCAAATAAATGTCTTTCTCCAATCAATGTTCGTTTTAGACACTAGCAATAAATAACGAAGGATAATGGAAAGGTTTCCTAGCAGATGATCAACCTTACGGTATATTTACGGGCCTGGTAAAATACTGGAACGAACCAAGGAAAATCAGATATTTCCCATAGAAAATATCTATTCAAAATATTGTGTGGCAGGATAAATAATACACAAACCGGGAACACTGCAATTACCTATCGCAGAAATATGAAAAATGGGACGATTTTGTAATAATATAATAGTAACGTCGTGATAATGTCGTTTATAATAACTAATAACCAGGTTTCATTAAATAAAGAGGTAGTGTTCCATGTTAATCCGTGTTTTAAAGAAGCTATGATCACATGGTTCAAGATATATACGCGAATTCCTGCCGCCTTTTGAATTTTACTTAAGTTAACCGAAAGGAATCGTAGCAATTTGTGAGCACAATTGATACTTGCGTATGAAATATACCTATATCTTACATTTTCATTATTGAATGTTACATGATGGGAATATGGCGGTAAAATAACGAAGCTCCTTCATAAACGAAATATGCAGAAGAATATAGCAGTCTAATGAAATACGGAGCGTGAGATAAAATCTGTCGAGATTAGAATACAACTGTTGGTTCTCATCAGGAAAATGATCAACAACAAAATGGAGCCAAGCCTTATAATAAATTATTATCTTTTAAAATGCTCAGTTACAACAAGACTTTATATCATGTTGTGTAAATATTCACGTCCATTGCTCTTGAATGTGGACGATTAACCGCTTGACCAGTTGACAACTTGTTTACCCGACAGCACCAGAATGCCATTTTTAAAGTGCAGGCAGTATGCTATTTTTCATCAAGCGGTTGTAAACCGTGACGGACAGTTTACTGTCCTAATTTATCAGCCTGTATCTCCGACAATTCAATATTTTGTTCCAGCAACATTTGTCCGAATGTATTATAGGGCTGTGAAAACACCCGTTATCAAAATTTGTGATAAGATTAGGGTTTAACCTTACAAAATATTCAAGGTTAACGTGCAATAGTGTTAACGAACTTCTATTTGCAAAGATCAACAAACAATGTTATTGTCACGTAAGATTCGATGAGGAGACGAGCTTCCAAGAGCTGCTTTTTCATTTGATAACCAGTTCACTGCCAGAATGTTCGGTTTAGAACCTCGTTTTAAAACTACAAAGATGTCATTTCTCATCCAGACAAGTGTGCGTACAATGCCAGATTAAAATATACACATAACAAAATGATTCCTTCTAATGTTGGCATGCGTCAATGCTTCTTTCACATTTAATAAAACATCTGTTGAGCAATAACCATATTGTAATGCATTCATACAATTGGCCCTAGGTACCTTGTTTAAACAGAATAGAAACTATTCAAAGAAGGAAACAATCTTAAACACCTTAGCTTTATTATTTTTTCACTGGGTTTAACGTCGTTTTTCAACAATTTTCAGATAAATACGGCGACCGGTTGACCTAACTAGTTTTCCTGGACTGTATACTAACTGGTATTAACTTGCCCTTCCACAAGGAGCCGGCAACTTCTCCTTAGCCTTAGTCCATATTGTATGCACCACACAACATACGAGTATTCTCAGAAAGTTTCAAGTTTATTTACACAATTAATTCTGCATAATATCGATAACGTACAGAAACTGAAATACTAAGTGTGCCTAAAACACGCAAACTTGATCATTCATTGTCAATCCATGAACCATTTGTGGTAAAGATAAGTACATATTAAGTGCAAGTTAATGTAGATTCCATACATCAACTCTAAACCAACGTAAAGGATTTAGGGTTTGATTTTCAAACTAGCTTTGAAGTAGATATTACAAAACTTATCTAAATGTGTACAAATATATACGCTATCTGTTTGCTATTTAATTATATTTCCGTTTTATAGTTTTAAATAATCATCAATTAAGTTACAGTATTCCGCAAATGAATTTAAATTCCTGTTTTCATTAAACAATCGAATCAAAGTTATGAAAGGCTGACATCAGCGGAATGTTTTAAGGTTTATGGAAACATAGCCACGCAACGTATAAGCGACGGATAAAATGTAAAAAATATCAGCGACGGCAAAGGGAACATCGAGTAAATTAATAACACGTATACAAACCGGTTACAACGCATAAGGGATAATTAGACTTACATTAACTAAAAAGGGGCCTCTAGGGTAATGTGGTTACGGTCCCTGACTTTAAACGCTAGCCCTCCCCCACAGCTGCGATTTCGAATACTGACCGGAACTAGACAATGTTCATATGTGAGGAAGCTGTCCAACTAGCTTGCGGAAGGTCGATGTAGTGTTCATGTGTCCGCCTGGGGTCTTGCTCAACCGCTAATGCTTGCAAGTGACCTTAGCTGTTGTGGCGACTTCAAACCCCACAAAACATCAGTTAAATCGTTATTAAAACTATTTTTATGGAAATGCGATTTTTCAATAGAGAAATACAAATATCAAAAATTAGACCGTGAATGATCCGAACTTGTTAATTCATGACAACCACAAATATCAAAAAGTAGACCGTGAATGATCCGAACTTGTTAATTCATGACAACCAGCAGCTCTGTAATCTTTCTTTACGTTTCTGATAATTTTACGGCCGGTATACGGGATGAGTTTGCGATTTAGTGCCATAATTTATGTCTTATTTTGGTTGAATTAAGCGTAACAGCGTTATTTTCGGCTGAATAAAACTCACACACGTTGGTATAAAATTTTGATTTTTATAATTCGCTTCAGTGACAACTCAAAGTTGAGCTTGAAATCATCAATACAGTATTCAAAGTATATATTTTAATATAAACACTTTCGAACCGCTGTGAATTCGTCACATACGCAATACATTACGATTTTGGCTGATAGAGTAGGCATCAACGTATTTCAAAAAGGTAATCCTTAAGGATAAGAATTGTTTTCTGGTGGCCGTACTTGGTTTTGGCTCTTACTTTTCTATACTAATTTATTTAGTCCGAATGCGAAACAAGTTCGAGTGAGCCACCTGGATACTATACCAGTGCTGCGTCCAAAAAATGGGATTGTGAAGTTCATAAACGAAACCCGTCAGGGATTAGAACTCAGGACCTTCGGATCAGAGATAGGACGTCCTACGTACGTTCTAAACCATGATGCCGCCCATTTTAACTCTTGACAAGTGCTCTTGTCTGAAAATGCTAATCTATGCTTTGAGCACAATTTTACCATTTTTCATACATTTCAAGTATTTTAGTATGAATCGGACGCGTAATTGCAAACAAACACTTTTTTAAGGATGGCCCAATCTACTTCACAACCACTTACATAATTATAAATCATAAGATATATTGAAGGAAGAGTTTAGCTAGGCTTAGAGTACTATATTAAGTACAGCGAATCTATAAAAAAATGTGTATTTGAAAAAATATAAACTTATGATTGTTCCTTATACTATTACGATAGTACGTCATTCAAGCTACAGGCGACTGATTACTACTTTTTTATATTGTGCACAGTTATGAAATACAAAAATATGTCAATATTACATTTATTCTTACATTTTGAACACAAACGTGCGTAAAATAGTTTCACGACTGGATAAGAATTAAGTAGCAAGTTTCATGATGTCCCTACTTTGTCGAGACAATCTACAACCCAGTAACAATACTTACGGATCTCAATGATAGCTTAGAATGTGGCATGTAATACGCGTAAAATGTGCAGGTAATGTGAAACTTTATGTCGAAATAAGAAGTACTGGGGCATTAACGTGCAGAAAAAACACGCATCATAAAACGCATTTATGTCACGCGTGTATAGCATCATTAAGACATATCTAATGAACGTGTTTTATATATTATATATATTTCTAACCGATGAGTTTGTTATCAATCTTGATGTTGAGTCAGTTATATCAATATATAACTTGTTCAGACATAACCACACAGTTAAATACTCATGTCCCGTCTTAGTTTGTAAAAAATACAATTGAGATATTTTCGCCATTAACATTATTTACTGAAAAAAGGTATTTTTGACAGTTAACCTTATAGAAATTCTTGTCGCTGTGAAGTGAATCATTTTTTTCTTTTATTTTATATATCATTACACAAAATTTGATGACAACATACTGAAAAGAAAGTTAATTATTTGACGCTCATCAGAAATGAACAACACATCATAATATGCGACAACTGGTGCTCCATTTATTATCATGTTTTCCGAAACTTAAGTACTTGAGTCGTTAAGATGCGTGTAATTGAAGGTTACGATATGAACACTTGGTGTAATAATTATAATCATGCAATGCACGTACGGAACATAAACAAACCATCTTTGTCTGCCGCTGAGAACTAATTCGAATTTATCATATGATAAAATAATTCCTTAGAGTCACTAATATGATTAAGTGAGATGACAGAAAATCATACAGTATTTACTGAATATATAACCAAACGCGTAAAGCGCAATTAATTCAATTAAAACCTGTTAAATCGCTCATTTCGCGTGTAATTTATTTCACCATGAAGTTATATATTCCGTTTAAACAGCGTAGTATAAAATTCATGTCATGTATAAATGCATATTCTGAACAGACGTTTAATAAAAAAATGCAATCTAGCAAAATATTGCAGATGTGCACCTTAGCTTCATCTTTTCTCAAAAAAAAGTTATGCAAAATTTCTCTCCGGATTTTTATAAATGTATAAGATAAAATATTCCTCTAAAAGATTGATTTACATACGTACGGTTTATTTTATATCGCTCATTTTACGTGTTCACGTATTCCATGAAAACATAAACACAATTCTTCTATAAAGTTACCTGCCTGGTTTAGTTCAAGGCGATTAAAGTAATCTTCTATTTACAAATACCAAACGATTTGAATTTAAACGTGTGCGGCGAAATTGACAAGAGTTATAATTATTACATCAAACGTGAATCTCTCTATATTCAGAAATATAAGGTACTATATGTTCGTTTTCACTGTGGTTTAAAGTCGTACCAAAAGCCCGGGTAATTTGGTGACTTTCCAGGTTTAACAGAGGAGGTTAAAACCCCGGGCTTACACCTGGGTAGAACCATCGACTTTCCGTAAGCTAGCTGGACAGCTCCCTTACACGTGAGTTTTGGTCCTATGTGTGATTTAAACTCACAGTGGTGAGGGGCTAGTGATTATAAGTCAAAGATCATAGCCACTCGACCACAGAGGGCTCAATACATGTTCATACAATCGTACCGACCCGGTGTGTTGTCAAGTCTGAAAGTTACGTTGTTTTAAACGCGCGTTATCACGGTCCGTCAGTTTAGTTAATCTTCACATTGCCTTTTTGTTGCAATTTTGAATATAATGTTAAAATATTTTCTTTACCAGGCTGTTAAATATAACCAAATGCAGTAAGTACCAAAATAAATAACCTTATTTCTTTAACGCAAAGTAAACCCACGTAATTCTCAATTTAACGCCTCATTAAGATCAAAAGCAAAAAAAAAAAACGGGCCAGAAAAGTATACTGAAAGTGCACTGATAGTGAAAGAGAATGATATATATAAATAGTCAAAACATATGACTGTACTCACATGCCGGGCTGTAGGTCCTGTCCATTCACCGTTAATACGGAACCAGTTATAATCCAGGAAGCGAACACAAACAACATTGTTGTCGACGAAGGTAAGTTTAACTCCGATGTCATTTTTACGACAGGATTCCAAATTCACGCACTCAATTTTTCTTTATCATACTACGTATCCAGCACCTCGGTCACTTGAATACAATAATCTTAATTTGATGACGAACGAAACTAAGCACGATAAGTTGTCTATATAAGATGTGATAAATACGAAAAAAGATCTAATTCAAAGAGCCGTGTTGTAATAAAAAATGCGTTTTTCACTCTAATGAATTCCTAATTTTGTTATGAAGATGCGATATAAGAACGTGTATCGGATAAGTCACGTAAAATTTTCATAAACTTCTATCCTGCAGACACCTCAAGCGACAAAATTCGACCCTTGGCAATCTTTTTCAGCTAGCGATAGAACAAGTTGACATAACGCATTTATAAAGTACAATCCGTGCTCATCGCGAATGGAATTTTCACAACGACTTTTCACCCCACATGGCGACTTTCTTAGAAATTTAATATATATATCTCCGCTTATTTTACCTCCAAAATGTTTGATAATTGTGGTTTTGCTGTATACTTTTCGACGGCAAAGTTACAATAATTTAAACCACCGCACGTAAGTCCTTTTTATAATCAAACATTCCCCCAAACTGTGTTTTTTGTCAAAAAATCTCCAACAAAATTCACCCAGACATGATAAAATAATTTTCATAAATCACTCGGTTAAAATGCAATTTAAATGATAAAGAAACGTCACTAATTAACTAAGTACTTCCATAAATTTATAATGAACACGCGCAGCTAGCATTGTTTTCCCGTCTATACTTCAACCCGACTATTTAAAAGACGTCCACTGTAGTAGTAGTTTATCCCGATTTCAAATCTAAATATAATGTAACTCCGAGTGTATTCACAATATGACAGCGATCGTCTTTCAACCAAACTAAACACAAATAATGCCTTGTACTAGAAAAAAAGTCGAAAAACTTAAGCTAAATTTAAAGTTACATTAATTTTCTTTAAAGCATATTTCAATTGAACAACATTTGGTCGTCTTTATATCATGCATATATCCGTCCTTCGTGTACATGTATTCATGTTAATATAATTTAAATCTAACATGCTTCGCTGGTAAAATTCAGTTGCGGTTTCGTTCAGATAAATCACCGGTATATAAAATGCCTCTTAAATAGCGCGAACACTTCGGCGACTTTTTATACAAAACTTAGATGTTTTATATCTTTCTCACAACGCTGTATTTTCGGTACAACTTTTGCTCACCAGGTGGAGTGACTATAAGATTTTCTTCAGTCTTGTATTCTATAATTCTTAGACAAACAATTGGCCGTTTACCGATGATCGATATTAGAATAGTACAGAGGAATCAGGACTTTATTTAATTCATAGTACCACGAAATATAGTAATCAAACGGTACACCGTGTACTTAATAGATTGATATACCCAGATTCTGTATTCTGAGCTTATAAAATTACACGTTTTTTACATCTATATCGTTTTGCTAGGATGCAATTAACTAAAAAAGCACATCAAGTTGTGCGCAATTAACTCAATTATTTTAACTTCAGTTGATATACATTTTTTAAAGATTTAGTAAAAGCATACAATGGAGTTAGCGAATTATTCAAATAAACGCACACATTGAAGTTCAATTCTTTCGATAAGATAAAATGAATTGATTCAATGCCAATTTGCGAGTAGGGTTTAAATTGTAGTGAAACATGTGGTGTAGACCACACTGCACGAAAAATGTTTTTTATAATAATTACAATAATAATATCATTTTTTGTTGAAGTATGCAATACAAACGTGTATAACATTTTTAAAACCTATAATTACCGAAAACTTTTTTGAGAGTCCAGCTGTGACTGGTTATTGAGCTTTGATTTAAAAATCTAGTTAAATAATTCATGACAATAGTTTCCTATTGTTGAAAGTCCCCTCTTTGCTTCGCTTAACAAATTAAAGAATAAATTATCTTTAATACTGTATCATATTACGAATAATTAAAATCAAGATATCAAATTTCCACTCAATTATCTATCAATAAAATTAAAATTGACAAATTGAATTTTGTACGATTTGAAGTTTTTTTTTCACTGGCTCGAATGATAAGTCCTTAATTATCATCGTTTGCCGGCTGCTTAAGGCGTCAAACTACGGAACATGTCGGAAATATCCGAGACTTTTACGAAAGAGCCCGAGGGTAAATGTCAGCATTTGTTCGTTTTTTTTTCACGTTATCCAAGTTAAAAAATCAAATACAGTATACACATAATCATGGTAGACATAGCAGGTAGTTTTCATATTGCATAACGACAAAAAACATCATAATATATTAGGGTGTGTACTTAAAGAACATACGGTAGAACAGATGAATCATTAGAGAATAAAATAACGGTTGCAGTATAACAACCCGAGGCTTGGACTAAAGTCGTACGTTTTCACAGCATAAACTTTACTCAAATCATGATTGTAAAATAGGCATTGCACGGCCATACATGTTTCCACTGGCGAACAACGCGAGGCCCACCCCTCGTTTTTGTGAACAAAAAATAGATATGATCTAACAGCGCACCCCTCTCTCTCGAAATTATTAAAAATATTTTTTAAAACTGCATTGACCGCAAGAGATAGCACGAACGGGTACTGATGTTTGTTTGAATGAAAATAATGTAACATACGTGCAACATCGTGAGTTAAAATGATACAATAGTGTGCATAAAACGGTCGCACACGCATTTATTTATGAAATAATATGCAAATTGTGTCGAGTGCAAGTTTATATAAGGTAAACTCTGTCACACAGCCAGTTTTATATACAGAACAAAGTGAGTATATACATTTCAATAATTTATTTGAAAGTTTACAAAATATAACATTTCTGCTGTATCATATCATGTTCGTAGTAAAATTGTATTGAGTACAATGTTTCAAGATTTTATCTGAAAAAAAAAACAACTTTCATCTCATGAATAATATACTTCAATGTACAATAAAAACTCCAAGCTCTGTTCTTTATATATTAAGAGTACCTGGTTATAAAGACCACTTATTTTCGGGCCTAACTTCAGAATACGCCCTATATTCCCCTCGATATTAAGACCGTTTTCTTCAAGTCCAACAGGTGGTCTTAATATTCAGGTTTTACTGTTTATGTATCAAAAAATGGCAACAACGGCAATATTGACAAATGGCGGATTCTTTTTTTCATTGCTTCATATTGTCGGCGGATATTATCTTTTTATTCGCCACGTTATATGAAATTACAAAACAAGGAATTTATCTGTGTACATTGTTTTTTTTTTGCTTTTAATTATATGCAACGTATCTAACTGACAAAAATTCTTACGTTCTCACCAAAAGCTATACAATATCTGCTACAAGATGACAACGTCACTGAAAATAGCTGAGTGACGTAAAAAAACTAAATGCACGTAATACATGCTGACCCTGTGAAAAAACTTTTACGGCAGGTTCTTTGTAAATCTATTTTTTGTTATTTTCTGATTCACTCATTTCGTTGTATCTCAAATTTTGCTGACTAGTTCAGACACAGGAAGCTTGTCATAATTGTTGAGAAAAACTGGGTAAAATTCCAGGAACAATTTTGATGAAATTATTGCCAACGCTGAAGGTATCAATGTTGAAGTTGATGGTGTTATATGTGATGCACGTGCATCTTGTTTGTGTCATAATTAACGCACTGTTTACATCAATAACAACAAGTATATGTTTACATGCGCTGGTAATGTCAAGGTCAAAGAAAACATGAAATAGAGACGAGATAAATTGTTGATTAATACAATCAAGATGATCATGTTGTCAAGCTTCAGGGCATGTATGTCAGCCATTTTTCTGTTGACTTATTTTTATTTTTGTTGCCTCTAAATGTAACTTAAAACAACAGCATACTATTAACAAAACATTAAACATTTACATTATTGTATATAATATAATTATATAACATAAATGTCGACCTTCCTTGACACAAAATTAACGTATATCATGATTAAAACATTGATTTCATCTCGACATTAATAATTCATGTAATTATTGGGTCTTGTTTGATTTAGTACATCATCACCAAGTAACTTGAATTTATTGTTTAAAGAACTAAGACTTTTATAAATGAAATCGAATCCAAGTCATTTCTGGAGATGATTCTTTATTCATCAAATAATAATAAGTGGTGCGATTGAGTAATGTATTTCGTACATAAAAATGATAATTGAAAGAACCGATCGAATGCATGCGGTGCTATGGAATCTTAACAAGGGAAATAACTTACCAACATAACCGGCGTTCTGACTTTTGTTACAATTACCTCCCTTCTAACCACTTTGACACTTTGACACGCGTGCAATAAGCTTGCCCATTGTAAATCATCATTACGTATTCAAAAAAAAGGACGGTGATGATTACGATAAAACGACACTGAATCAGTGAAAGATGAACTTACTGAAAATGATGTTGGTAGTGTGGACATTTCAGTAGATTCATTAGAAGTAAACTACATTGGAGGAATTAAAAACGATATTAATGACTTGTGCGAGTCATGGCCGATCAATAAAAAAGTGTACCTTTATGAATAACACAACATTTATTATTAATTTAAGAGCAATAAAATAGTGTCATGACTGTGGAAATATAAATATTATATTTTAAAATTCAAAATTATTAGTGTTATTACTTCGATATTAATTAATTCATGTTTAAGGAATAATGCAATTTAAGTCTAGTAAATTACTATCAAACCAACGATGATACATCAAAAATTAATTCTGGCGTACAAAATGTTACAGGAATAATTTATTAAGTTTTATTTCAGTTTTAGTCCGTAAATCACAAAGTGCTGATACACCGAGTGCCCTGTAATCATAATATGACACTGGGAAGCATTTTTCAGTCAGTACGCCTGTTTATGTCCATTATTCATATTTACAAAAAGAGGAAACTTGAATGTCAAAACATTGGGATTTTATGGTGAAAACCCTTTATGATAACAACGCCGCTTGACGTGTTATGATTATATGCGTTTATAGTTTATTGTTGATTTTACATTAATGGTCTGACAAGGTTTGGCATGAAAGTTGACAATCGTGAAGTTTTTGTAGTTTCACTGTTTTTATTTTTTCATTTTTATTTGTAATGTCATAGCTTAATGAAAAGAAAAATCTGGATTCTTTGACAACTCATCTTCAATGTCAGCATCCAGGCCTCTTTTTATAAAATGTTTATTTAATTTTTCTTCTAGTATCTTTTGTTCCGTATCTGTCGCGCCTTGGTGTATTTGTATGTCATGTTTAGTTCTGCTATTGTCTATAGCCTGCTATTGTTCGAGCACTAATTAGTCCAGTAAATTAATAATTAAAATTAAAGCTAATTTAAACTTGTATACCCTCCCCACATTAGTGTTGCTGCAGACCGTCCAAAGTCGGTCCCTACGTAGACTGTGTTTTGTCCTCCATGTTTGTATGTTTCAATGTATTGAATGGGTTTCGAGTTGGTGAGTTTTGAAGATGGTATTTTGGGTAAAATGGGATATTTGTATGTATTTTGTTCCACATCTGTATCTTGTCTATAAATATTGAAATGTATATACTTGAATTAAATAGTATTATCATCTACAACCATTGGTTATGAGCGTGGTTCAATGAAATTTATTCAGGTCTATTGTCATATCTCAATTCGCACAATTGACTTGATTTGCAATTGGAAGGCAACAGAGCAAACCTTAAAAGTGCTTGAGTTTCACAATAACAAAATCCCCATGATGTCTTTCATTGATGCTTAAAAAGTACAGGACGATGTTAAAGGTTATCTAAAAACTTAAAGAGAATGAGAAGGTCAAAGTCAATAGTTCTAATAAAAATTTAAATATTCAACCTGGGGAAATCCTCAACAAGATATTTATGTCCCCATGCCCAGTACCTAAAATGTTGGCGAGCAGTGAGATCACTGAAGGTTCTACTTTATAATCTCAATCTAAAATATAGTTAGTAATAATATTCACATTTTTAGACAATTAAATGTCATTACCTTCCGGAGGTTTATCATTTTAAATTGTTTTATTTTTCAATTATTCGCCGCGGTCGTCAATTTTAGTATTAATAAAATAAGCATAAATACCATAATGTTACAATGTTGGAACTGCGCATTCATTCTGTCATGTCAATTCGGTTGATCAGTAAATATTGAGACAACAAAGTGATTTGGTAAATCGTAAAATTTCCATAAACAAATCCTTTCTGCATGAGATAATCGGGTAATTTGTTATTGAAATTGCGGTTGTTATTTTGCTGCAATAATCTATTCAATTAATCGATGCAACATACGCCTTGATAAAAACATTATAAATTCATTTCTACAGAATTGGCAAGATTCATTTAGCTTGATCACTGATATTCTCTTAATATTTTTTTTGCATCTGCTTAGTAACCATGTTCAACGTTTTCCAATACTAGTACCTATTCTTTTATAATTTTCACAGTCTATATTTCGTAGTTCTGTTGTTTATAGTGTTTTTTTTTACATTTTCCTTTAAGTTTATTGTTCCATATGCTGAAATGTGATTTTTCTAAACATTTATCACGCCAGATAACGTCACGTCAAAAGTTGCCAATCGTTTTCAACTTTAATACACCCTCGCTAATTTCAGTACCATCAGATCCTTTCGGCCATTTTAAGGGAGCTTTATTTGGTCGGTACCTCTTCAACATTTAGAACACTATCATCTCCCGAAATATCAAAACGGTCCCTCCGGAAGTCGTTTACGGCATTTAGCTAGTAAAATTGCATGCCAAAATTAATTTGAATGAACTTTCACTAATTGGACGCAATTTACTTTTTTCAAACTTCACAGTTGTCTAGTGTATGTGGTAACAAAGGTATTCCTTTCAGTTCAACTTTCATACAATTTGATGAATTTGGCGGGGTCTCGATTATCATAATGAATATCCGCTTGTTCATCATGGGTGTTAGGTGACAGATTTGGTGATGGGTAAAATCAGCGGGTGCATTAGAATGATCCTGGTCTTGTTCAATTGACTTTAAAAACACAGAATCACTCGAGCGGCGGGATGTCTTTACGAGTGGTTTAGCAATTGTGAAACTTTATTAATGGACCTAAAAGGTTACATTTCAATTCAGTAAATGTGGTGACATTAAGGCGTGAGTGTCATGTACGTTTTACTTAAAATGATTAATGATATGATAGTAATGTTTCATTTTAAGTACATTTTCATTAACTCATTATTTTGTTTATTCTGTGTTCAATTTAAGTGTTCAAAAATGAATTATTATATACTTATTAAAGTTACGGACATACAAATAATGGCTTGGGTGATTGCCAATATTTTAGTTCATACAAAGTAGCCGATCAAATATCATTATATTTGAAATATATTTCCGGCGTACTTCACGTATGTATAATTACTTGCTATAAAGGTATCTTAGCTTTAATAAAACTCGATTGATTGTTAATTGAATTTCAGTAAATAAGGTAACAAGTTCAACTTAATATGACAAAAACATCTCTGACGCAAATATAGCCGAAACATGATAAAGTAGACATCGCATTAATATATCATTCCCTCAAAATAAAATATTCCTGTATTGAATGCGAGTGACAATTTGGTGACATTTATACCACCGAAACTGTTTTCCAAAGCATGGCTATGAACTATCCCCAAGTCTGTTCAGTTCTTTCAACTTATAAAGTATCCTATCAATGGCTGTATCGTATGTATTGTATGGAACATTTCTGGCACTTTCTTGTTCATCGTAGGAGTGTTTTCTTCATTTTTTTTGTATTTTTTTAAAATTTAATATAAAGTGTAAAGAAACATAATGTTTCTAGTTATTGTCGAGTCATCGAGTCATACGCATAAGGTAGATGATAAATATGTCTATGCCATTTCCTAAAGTGTATTCAATCATAGCAACATTAATTTAATGTCTGCAATTAACCATAAAACCATAGACGAAAGTGCAATAACTGTATTTTTCCACAGGAACTTGAAATTATTTCCTTACAGTACGATTATTCTTAATATCCCCTAGACGTACAAATGTGCAACAACCACAACAATACATCACTTTTAGTATAATCGTAATGTCGAGGGATATATTCTAAGTGTTGTACCGCCTTTGTCATACATCATATGCCCTATTGTAACATGGTGGATGCCAGACCATAAACACAGCCACTTGGTTCCACTCAACTAGGATCATTACGTGACCGATTCCATGCTACGCCATTCAAACACCAAGCCAGTCAGGCCGACGCATCTGGCATAAACTATGGAGTCATTAGGTCTATGGTTGGAACCATTCAGTCATAGACAACTGTAGATCGCGCTGCCTGTGTTGTATTCAGACAAATCTGTAAGTTACGTTATAACGACACATTATAAATACATTATGGTAATATCGGGCCATTCCAACTCATTTTGATGTGTCGCGTACCTTGTAACAGTTAAAGTCTCATTGGTGGTAATGTTTCACATTTTTACCATGTCACTTTTTTACTACTGGGTGTCCAGAAAGAAAGGTAACACTATTTATATTGGTAGATGTTTAATGCCCTTATTAATTTCAGATGAGTGTATAATATAGATAGATATGTAGCTCAAAGATGATAGATGTAGATCACCCAGTTCTTGCTACTTCAGAACAATTGTAGAAGTTAAAAAATGTTAAAAATATAGAATAGCAGACTATTGAAACAAAGTCCTCGTGTTCAAGAAGGAAACAAAATATACATTTTGGACTAGACACACTAACATATTTACATGTTCTTCCAAAACTTTATGCATAAACACGTGTTATCTGGCAGTTATTGATGATGTACCTAACCACAAGAGACAAGATACGCAATGACGTTAACTACTGAACTGAGACAATATCCCTATTGAACAACAATTTCATGCTTCATGAAACAATTACACAGCTGGTAAACGGATCAGGAAGTGTAATTCCTGACGAAATTGAAAAGCGCTTTAATCAATAAACATGAAAGAACTGGATTAAACATAAAAAGAATAAAATTGATACATCTTCGGTAGCTGATTCGGGGTAAGCTACTAAATTAAAAAAAGGTTAATATGCATTACGAAAGGAAAGTTACTGTTGTTCATTGATAGATTACAGATAAAAGATGTTCAAACTATTACATGATGGTGTTCACATCATAATCAATCTAATCTAATCAAGTATCTATATCAATTAATTCCCTGACCCGTTCATTTGTTCTATTATTATATATAAAAGATTTAATAAATTAGGACAGTCGGACGAACATTTGAAAAAAATTTAAATGGCCTACTTCTACCAGACATTTCTCCCCGTGTGGTACCTCCTTGTGACTGTCTGCGTCGAAAATGGAGGGGTTTAACATGGACCGAAACACAATCTACCCGGGTGGTAATCCCATGTGACTGTCTGCGTCGAAAATGGAGGGGTTTAACATGTACCGAAACACAATCTACCCGGGTGGTAATCCCATGTGACTGTCTGCGTCGAAAATGGAGGGGTTTCACAATGGACCGAAACACAATCTACCCGGGTGGTAATCCCATGTGACTGTCTGCGTCGAAAATGGAGGGGTTTAACAATGGACCGAAACACAATCTCCCCGGGTGGTAATCCCATGTGACTGTCTGCGTCGAAAATGGAGGGGTTTAACATGGACCGAAACACAATCTCCCCGGGTGGTAATCCCATGTGACTGTCTGCGTCGAAAATGGAGGGGTATAACACGGACCGAAACACAATCTACCCGGGTGGTAATCCCATGTGACTGTCTGCGTCGAAAATGGAGGGGTTTCACAATGGACCGAAACACAATCTACCCGGGTGGTAATCCCATGTGACTGTCTGCAGCAAAGATGGAGGGGTTTAACAATGGACCGAAACACAATCTCCCCGGGTGGTAATCCCATGTGACTGTCTGCAGCAAAGATGGAGGGGTTTAACAATGGACCGAAACGCCATTTCGCTGAGTGGTACTTCCTTGTGACGTTCTGCAACAATGCTATCAGTATTTTAAACTCGGGGAAACGAAAACAATGAAATTATGTAAATAAATAAACATCTCAGACTGTACATTCAGCATTAAACATTTGCGGAATTAATGATAAAATGTATTCCTATTACAATCAAGCTAACACAGACTTACTCTGAAAATACTCATATTACCCATCCTCCGCTTTTTTTGCACATTAAGGCACGTGTGACCAAACACCAAACCAGACACTAAACCCCTACAACAGAACTGGTACTGTCGATGTAAACAGATATCCGGTGCTAAAACCTGTCACTCAAGATACCAACCTGAATTGATTAATTTGCAATTTTCTTCATTGTACTACTTGTATTGCAGATGATTTCCAATGTATTCTGTTACATTTTTATGCGTAAATTAAGTCTTTATCTGCTGTGCTAGGTTGCAGATGTTACAATTAGTTTCTCACATCAAAATACGTCATCTCACATCTTGTGAATTGTACGCTTGCTTTCATCGATAAATAAAAAGTGTAAGCAGGATTGGATCCGAATCTACACGATTTTAGAGTTAACGCAATGCAATATTAATTCTTAAACAACAAAAGCGAGATGATCCAACAAGACTTGGACTAATTTTTATTTTCCTATTATAAGACAGATTGTGTATGTCGACTGGCATGTTACAGTTTTCCGTGATTATAGGATAAATAAAACACTGTATTGATCCCTGGAAGAGAAAGACGTGGAAATAATGACTGGAAGTATTCAACCAGGCAGCTAAATTACGAGCTTATAGCGAGGTAATAGTTTTAATTGGAAATCATTGTACTTAGTGACTACAATTTCCCCCAGACAAACCATTTCTATTGTCCTTCTACAGAAATCCAGACAGTTTTCGGTAAAACAAGTGACATGAAACATCAATCATACCATATAACATAAATTGATTATCGAAAAATTGATGACTACTTTATTGTTGATATCGTTCAAGTAACATCTTAGCAGTTGGCCACTTATTCTATGATTTAATTATACATCACGTAACTACTATATCTTTTGTATTTACGAGACATTTCGAAACTATACAATGTGGGTTTTTTTGTTGGACGAATAATATATCTCGTGCAATATTGTGCCGTTTCAGCTTTCAAAGTTGACATGCACTAAAATTAGAACACCTGCGTGGATATATATTGTGAAGTAGACAAAGGCGATAATGAGACATCGCTGTTAATACCATGATGAATTAAAGTACAGTGGAATCAAAGAAATATTCATCGTACTTGGTCATCTTGAATATAAAAGTGTTAGTTACAGCCAGTAAGACACAATTCTCCACAGCCTCTAAGACGACAATTGTGAAAGTCTGTGAGTAACTACCATTATATATAATGTTTCGAAAATATACATGTTTCGGCTAGAATCAAAACTAGTTAATCCCGTTATTGAAATACTAAAGGCAGTGAGCATTTTATATTCAAGCCTACAAGAATTATATTATGCTATTTATTATTAGTTGTCGTCTTTTTAGTTTGCTTTGCTTGAACATAGCGGCAAATATACGATATTTGGAAACTTTTTATCTAAGGTTTTATATATGAATGGTGAACGAGTATAAACAGACCTTATACCATAAAAATGAAAGTTCATTCAGATAAGGCAGGTTTGTTTATCAGGTCGCTTTGATGGCATATTATTTGAACCTATTAAATTTGAAGGTGTCCTTTCAATGTCTAAAATGTAATTATCTGTGTCGGAAAATGTGTATTATTATTTTGACCAACTTTTGCAGGTTTTAACGCTATTGTACATTATCAGCTATAAATCATATTCACGAACCAGTTTGGCCCGGTATGACATTACGAACAGATAAATGATTGCATATATTTTTCGCGAAAAGTCGGTTGCCTTTATAAGGCAGAAAGGCGCGTTGTTGCAATAAATTTGTTTGAAGCATTCTGTCGTTTGTCGTGTCATCAAAAGTAATTAGTAAATTGGTTGGAAAAGCTTGAAATATAGTCACGAAACTAGTTATAGTACCCCATTAACTACAGTGGCAAATACAAGCCTCAATTATCTAGCCTATTTTAATTTCACACATACAATGCGTTTAGATTTGTCAGAAATAGCCAAAAACTGGACCCTCGTAATTGACAAAAATACAATTCCTATACGACTTTAAGTAACAGTGTAAAGTATCTTTATTAAAATCGCAAAAGTTAGGAATTGCCCTTAAAACAAGTTTGTTACGTCTTCTGTATATATCTAAACGCTCTTTTATTGTGTCAATAATTTTGCATTGGTTCGGAATAGCGTTTTTTAATTTGCCATATGTATATGACGATATAAAGGAACACTTTTAGTGATGTATCTATTTAATAATGTATGCATAGAAATAAAAATTACATTCATAAAGAAAAATATTTGAATTTAAGCTTAATTATTTGTAACAAGAAAAGGGAAGAGTGTTTAACGGACAAAAATAACACATGCCAATACGGCGCGAAGGTCACATGCTCTCCTAGGTGTCCTACTTTGAATAATCAGGTTCTAGATGATTTGGAACTGTGCGCATATTTAAATTGGATATGTACATGTAGTATTACTGGTCTTCAACAGAATATTGGAGAATTCTCACTCATGAATAGCCTTGCAACAACCAATACCTATTTCATAAAGACCAAGGGATCACACGCGTAACCTTTTATATCATAAACATTTTTAACTTTTGCGTAATCCTACAGAATTAAGGGGTGAATGCTAAAAGTTTCTATCTCCATTTTGATAAAGAGTGAGATACGTACTTTTTGCACTGACTCCGTCAATTTTACCAGTAAAATTATGTTTAGGGTACGCGAGCACCGGTTTCATCAATTTCAATGAACTGTCTGCTTCCATGTGTCCGATGGGGTACAGTTTGAGTGTAAGTACTACGAAAACATTAAGAAAGTTGTTCGTACATTTCTGATCTCAAGGAAATACTTGGTTGATGAGTATGACTAGCGAGGTCACCAATACTCAGTTGTACAAACACAATACGTGTAAAGGTACAAGCTCCTTGAGTCTTTAGACCTGACAAACCAGTAATAAACTTCAGAAAAGGCGCAACAAATCAAATTGTGGAGTTGAATCAATGGCATGATGTGTATTTCTATTTATGTTATTTACTAAAATAAAGCATATGAAACGAACGGTAAAAGTAGGCAACGACCTTACCTAAATTTAGCTACGGTGCAGTCTAATTCATCTGTTTTGGACTTAGTTGTGAACCAAACAGCCTGCTCCATATCTCCCTATATAAGTAAAGTAAGTGTCACAGTTGGTATTATCTTGTTTGACTTCTACAAGATGAAGATCGTGGTAGCTTTGCTTTGTGTTGGTATGTCATACTCATTTCATTTACATTCGTCCGACTCAGTTTTCGTTGTTTTTATTAAAATGACCATCTCATGAGGACATAAATTCGTAGATTTTTATTTTCTTAAAAGTATATTTTGGCTTTTCGTTTCTGACATTTTCTTCATAAAATAACCTCGCTAGTAAAGATTATTACAAATCAGGTAATTGGAACTCACGTTTCAAAAGGGATCCCCATCGAAAGTTATGCAATATACGACAGATATCCGTTGGTAATCTCGAATATACGTGTCATCTAACATTTGCAAATTGGCGAGGGTGTAAATTTGGAGCAAGATTTTAAGGGGCCTTTTGTTCAAACCTTTGCTAGGCATGCCGTGTTCGTTATATTAACACTATTTCAGCATTGTCCTCATATTTCTGTCTGTTCGATATGATACATCAATGATAATTAATTATCACAGAACATAAACTGAGACCTGTTTCGTTATTGATTTGGTAAACATACTTTTCGGACTGATGATTATTAAAACAATAACAGATCGACGAGGCTTGTTATTTTCCTGTTTCGGAACATACCGGAAGCTGCATTGTAGCACAATTTCAGATACCGCCTAATTTCTGATGGTAGACGGATATCTCAGCTTTTCGTCACTTATCGTCATTTTATTTCTACAAGGACTCAAGTGCTATCTTTGCAGATTTAAGAAAATTGCAATCACAGATTTGGAGGTCAATAACCTTATTATTTTTCGGTGAAATTCAATGAAATCTACACACGCTAAACAGAATATATTCATATTTGTAAAAAAGAATAATTTCAAATTAGAACTCTTAAAATTAAGAAAATACACTTTGGTAACCTGTTTAGGTATGGGAATCCTTGTAAAACTGAGTTTGTTTCACACAATGATGAAGGACAATAAAATCTGTGTCTAAATGTTGTTTTTTTTTGGATTCAGAGATAGCAATGATTTTTAAATGCGCTACTAAAAAGTGTAGAAGTGATCGACTTGCTTAAGTTAAGCTACACAAGCGATTGAAAAACTGCACTGCTTTACACGAATCCACGAAATTCAATCTCCAACGAAAATTTGTGACGCTGAAATGTAGAAAGACTTCACGTAGGAGAATAAAGGCAGCAATATCATTTTCTTGCACCTCACATATAGATATACGATCAGTCTGACTGTGTTTTTGGTGGTTAATGTTTGCATTGAAGGGATTTGCGGAAATTGTGTAACATTAAATTTCAGACAGGACTTGCAATAATGCATAGCCAGTTCTCTCAGTGCTTTTATTTTCAATCCGCAGACATTTTGTAGATTTCACAAAAGATGAATTTATCCTTGGACGATAGGTATATAATATCTTCGTAAAGAATTATATATCTCCTCAAACAAATTTGCATCTTTAAATTCAATTTTAAAATAAATTATAGCTGATTGAAAGGAAGATAGAGTGGGTCAAATGTAAATGTGTTTGTGGTCAGCTACTTCATACACTCGAAAGTCGAAAGAATGGACCTCCCGATCAAAGCTTCGGCTTCCACGCAGCTGCTTAAGCAACCCCGAGTATTGGCTACGATATAAATTATGTCTATCCGAATTGACTAAATATCCCTACTTTTATATATCCCTTCTTTCTTGTTGCCTTGGGCTGTACTTCAGACTAACTACGTACAAGTACGTGATACCGAACAAGATTTAAATTCTTATCACGATTTTCAATGCATTACAACTGCGGGGTAATCGTTGCCAAATTGAATATAGGTTTTGATTTCGATAAATGCATTTAATTAATTTTAATATTGAGTGCGCGGAGTATCGCCTAAACCTAGCAAAATGTCACCTCATAATAAATGTCGAATCTAATCTGTTGTTTATAAATGATTATAACGCATGTGCAAATTATGTGATGTGACATAATAACAACTTTATACATGTTTGTACGTAATTTCCATGGTAACACAGCCTATTCATTATCATTCATTATACCTTGTAGTTGGTGTCGCTGTTGTTAATGCCGGGTCTAAATGCCAGGGCGATCCAAAAATGTATAATGGGAAGAAATGCGCTACCACAACCATTTATAATGACTACCACAAGGGAGCTTGTGGATGCGGACCAGACAATGGAGATAGTCAGGTAGGGTAATCTTTTGTCTATTTTTATGGATAAAAAAATGAGGAATTATTGTACCCTATACCAATTATTCTTTATCAGCTAGACTCTACTCCATAAATTCTCGCTCTCTATTTAACCAGGTCTTAGACATTATTGGATTAATTAAATAATATACCATCATACAACAAATATTCAAAATTTCAGACATATACCTTTATCTTATTCAAATTGTAGTTTTGACTCATACACACCGCGTTTGGTTGTCTGTTACTCTGCTCTGTGTTTTAGTTGCACACAATTTCTTTACCCTATACTCCTAAATCAGGTACATAATACGTACTTTTTGTAATGCACCATATTTTGATTTACATGGGATCATGTTGGGCAACCTAGTATTAATTCTTGCAATCGGTACTTTTTACATGTCATATATACTTTATTGTACCAGGTGTTCATACCCTGTGTAGCCTGACATGCGTTATTGTACCTTGAATGTACGTTTGTTTTCATTGACATGCATTTACGCAGGATTTTTATTATCTTCTATATTCAGTATGGCTGGAACCATGATCATTTTGTGACAGCTCCAAACCAGGCTTTCTTTGACATCGGAGGAAAAACATGGTGCGGGGGCAATTGCGGTAGATGTGTAAAATTGACCACTACTGGTATGTGCTACATGAATATCAAAAAGCCTTAGATGATGCTTTTATTTGATGCTTTTATTCTATCAAAGTTCAATTTCATTTTGATGACGTACCTCGGCAAGGCATTGTTTCTCAATAATACTTGACTGAAGATGAGTCATCAAACAACGGGCATCCGTGGTCGACTGGCTATGGTCTATGACTTGTAATTTTTAGTCACTCACTGCTGCTAGTTCGAATCCACCTGGGACCAAATTCCACACATGAGTGAGTGTCCTGCCTGGGGTAACTTATTGACCTTGGTTGTTGATGCGACGTTAGACCTAATGAAAAAGAAAAACAACATTTGCAACAATTAACAGAAAAAATGGAAGGTGAAACTATTAAAACTTGACTTACTTTGATTGATTGGTAAATTATGAAGCTGAGAGTGTGAATAATAGATGTTAATGACGTACATTACTTATTTCATAGGTGGATTTGTTGATGGTCAAGGGGGCTATGTTCAGCCTGGTCAAAGCCACACATTTATGGTCACCAACTTATGTCCTAACGAATATCCAAATCTCAGTTGGTGCAGTCAGGACAGAAATAATGGCTACCATAATCAGTATGGCTACTCAAATCACTTTGATTTGGAAAATGGTGCCGGACAGGTAAATTCTATTGGATGGGGAGGACACAACCCGGAAGTCACGTGGGAATTTGTTGATTGCGATGTAGTAAGTTAACCATCCTTAGAACTGTCATGTGCTTGTCCATAATATTACTCAATGATCTATATGATTTAATTATTCGAGCTTTTCAAACTTGACATAAACTTACTTATCAAATGAATATACATGTATGTACTTTCCATCACATTCGATGTATGCTTGACCGTGAGGAGAAATTATGTGCCGTACACAAGAATAAATATAACTACAGCGTTTTGTGGATCTTATACAAATGTTTTCCTCTTCGGAGCATAATCAAAATCAGTTTCAGGAATAGAAGTTGTAACTGTGATATTGTTAGATGTTTATAAACAGAAGCTTTGCAGGAACCATTGCCCATTCATTCATGTTTTGAGTTTCATTCCATTTTAGGACGGTTCCATCGGTAGGGCATTGTCTCTTGCAGAAGTTACCTCTCTCAACACAAACGTACTGTTCACTGTCATCTTGTAGACAGTTTAACACTAAATACTAAATTGACATGGCCAGTCAAGATTGTTTTATCACACCAAACATTTTACATTCCATGAAATGCGAAATGTATATTAGAAACACAATAATATTAGTATTTATTTATGCTTCCAGTAATAATTCAATAGTTGTATTCTTATGACATTTTTCATGTGGAATGCACATCATGGCTCATCTAAGGCCATGAGTAATATACGCCACTCTATTTATATATACTCGTATAATTATATTAGTACCATTATTTAAATTGTTTAATTATTTTCCAGGAGCATCGATATAACAGCAAGACCCCTAGCAAATCGATGTACCGTCAATGTTTTTGTGGTAGATAAAATAAAGTTCATCAGTCCCTTCTATATATACATTTATTTTTAACTGTTTCTGAACAACTGAAGATTCACGCAGTGATTCTTTACGTACAGTGTCCAAAGAGAGCATATCAGTAACATCTATGTATTATGTTCCATACAACAATACGATTCGAGTTTGCAAACTTTCACACCAAAAGCTGACTACAAGAATACCAACAACTTATTAGTTACTTTCAATTTTATACAGTGATGAAATGTCATAAAACTTACACATTAACAAAACTTGGAAGAAAATACACGACACGAAGCATCAGTGTAATGTGTCGTAATTCTGCATCTGCATCTTAAAAACGCAAAACTCAAAGCTTGCCCTTGGAACAAATCAGTTATGTCTTCTGCATTTACTTAAAGCTCTTTTATTATTGACAATACTTTATTCAGGCTTTAGGTTTTTAATTTGACTTATGTTTATGACGATATGAAAGAACACTTAAATTGATATTTATAACAATATACATAGAAATAACAATCATATTCATAAAGGGAAATATTTGAATTTAAACTTATATAAAATCTGAGTTATTTGTGACAAGAAAAATGAAGAAATTAAAATGAACATAGATATGATAATGACCGACAGACAAGTAAAACAAGTCACTACGACGCGGATCTGAAATGACCGTAGCTGTCGAATGGAACTTTAAACAACAGATAAACAATAGAAAAACTGGTCTTCAACTGAACACTAGAAAATACTCATTTGTCATGAAAAGCCTTTAAACAATCAATACTGGTTTATGAAGGACCAGACCAAGGGATCACGGGAGTAACCTTTCACACAAGCCACTTTTTAACATTGGCGTGATCCTGCGTAATCGGGTGATGTGTATATCTCCATTTTGACAAGGAAGGAGATATTTTTTGTACAATGACTCCGTCGATTTTGCGGACATTCAGGATACGCGAATGCCAGTGTCATCAATAATATACTTTTCAATTAACTTTTTTGCTTCCATGTGTCTGTGTGGTACATCTTGAGTAAAAGTACTATAAACATCCATGAAAGTTGTTTATGTATTGCTAAATGTAATCTTGAAGAAACATTTGGTTGATGCATATCACAAGCGCGGTTACGAATACTCTATTGCACAAAGACAATACATGTAAACATACGAGCTCCTTGAGTTCCTAGACAGAGCAAAAAATCAAACCTCCAGAAAAGGCCCAATAAATCAATACGTGTGTTTCTATTTGTGCATTTACTTAAACAAATCATATGAAACTAACGGTAATAATAGGCAACGACCTAACCTAAATTTAGCTATCTACTAAAACTAACAAAAACAATCTAATTCACATGTTTTAACTCTGAACCAAACAGCTGGTTCCATATCTCCCTAGACAAGCAAATTACATGTCACATTTGTCATTACCTTGTTTGACTGCTATAAGATGAAGACCGTAGTAGCTTTGCTCTGTATTGGTATGTTATTCTTTGGTGCAATTTATTTTCGTTGGGCTCAATTTTCGTGGATTTTACTAAAGTGGCTATTTTGCGGTAATGTAAATTCGTGGAATTCGATTTTTTTTAATGAAAAAAGGCCTTTTCGTTTTCTGTCATATTCTTCATAAAATAACCTCGCTGGAGAAGTAAAATACAGGTAATTGGCCCTCACGTGTCAAACGTGGACAAATCAAAAGTTATGCAACATGCGACTGATATGTAATTGGCAAATTGACGATGGTGTGAAGATGGAGCAAAACCTATAGGAGCCTTTCGTGTTCACACCATCTCAGCTATGTCGTGTCCGTTATTTTAACACTGTTTCAGTATATTCCTAATGTTCACACCATCTCAGCTGTGTCATGTCCGTTATTTTAACACTGTTTCGGTATATTCCTAATGTTTCTGTCTGTTCGATATGATATGCAAATGATTATTAATTATCATTGAATTAAAACTGAGACCTGTTTCCTTAATGACTTTGGTAAACATACTTTTAGCACTGCTGATTATTCAAACACTAACAGATCGTCGGAGCTTGTTATAGATGCTAGATTTATTAATATTTCTATTGTCGCTATTGTAAGAACGGTACAAGGTCGCTGTTTGTGCAAATAATATATAATGCGTATCATCCAAACAAATGGTCTAAAACAAGATAAAGTTCCGCCTTTATGCAAAAAGGCATTAAATTAACATTGATCCAATATAACCAACGGTTAACATGTCTTTATACCCCCACAAATGAAATTTTCGGGCTTGTACTGGAATCACCGTGGTTGTTGGTTGATTGATTGGTTGATCGGTCGTGCGGACTGTCCCCAAATGACTGAGACACTTTTGGTGAATATTTTTCTTACATTTTAATGTGAACTTTTCCCCCCATTTTTATATGTATTGCGTTTGCATTGAAAATGTGAACAATATATTGATAATGTTGAAGTTTTCATATTTTGCAGAATAATGCCCATTCATGTTAGGCATCTATCGCGTTAGAAAGAGAACGTTTGAATTTAGTTTGGGGGATTTCTTTTCGAATTTGCATGCATTGTGGTTGAATAAAAGATGTTCACAACATATTATTCATGCTGAAATTGCCATACATTGCAGAATTATGTTCTTGAGACCTTTATTTCTTTATTGCATTATAAAGAATAACATTTGAATTGAAATTAAAGCATTTGTATTGTTTATTAATGCCCGCCCCAAACGAATAGTATTTGTGCATTGGCATATTATGAACTTGTTTACATTGTATTTATGTTTCCTTTCAGAGAAATAAGAAGTTCAAAGAAGTAAATTCGTTGAATTACTGAGAGAAAAATTTTAAGCTATCATTTTGTTGAATCAGCTTTTTCTCAATTTTAGAATAATTATATTCACACAAACGAATTTTTATACCACCTGCAAACTTTATACTAGAATCGCCTAGCTTGATAGGTGGTTCATTAATCAGTTGCGCAGTCTGTCCAGAACACAAGGGGCTAGCACGTTGAAAGGATCGTGTATAATGGTGCATTAGGCTTAAAATGACCACATGGACCAAAAACACCTATATTACATGTATACATATACAAGGGTTACAACTTCCGAAATGACAGTTTCTGTACCAAATTTGTTTAACACTACGCAACTTTTCAAGAAATCGCTCAAATTTCTAATAACTGGTGTCTACAGATAGCTAATACATTATACTACACATAACCAATAAACATTTGGTCCAATTCATAACGATGAAGCAGGTATTTCATCTTTTTCATCCGAAAAATCATCAATTTCGTTTAGTCGAACGCGACCTCGCAACACCAAATTGATCAGAATTACCATACTAAATACACATTAAAACAACAGGTAGAGGAATGACAACGCGTGCTTACCATAAATGTCTTTGAAATACACTGATCCGGCACAAAAGAATAATCCAGAAATGGTCTACTCGCGTAAAATTAACAAAATCGTCGACTCCGTCATAGATCTCCGACTCGCTACGCCATTATGGTTCATCCAATGAAACGTAAATGCATTTTGAGGGGGTATTTAACCACAATTCAGTGATAGATCTAGTTTAAATCGTCTCACATATTCAAATTAAATTCACTTGCTATTTCTTGAGCGTGTAGTCTGAACGAACTAATAAATCTGGGAGCTTTTTCTTAATATAAATTGTGCCGAGAGGTAAAGTGAATATAGTAATCACGTGACCAAGAAACGCGTCATCAACGATTCATTTCGTTTATATTGTTTTATTGTATTCGTAAATCGTGACTTAATTGTGCCTCTTTATACACATAGTTGAATGACACATGAGAATGACGTGATTGAGGCAACCGACGGGTCTATTAAAACCAAATTGCCATTTTAAGATCATTAGTCAACATATGATATATCAATATAGCATTATAGCAAAAATAGTACAGGCTACACATACATGTAGGATATGGAACAATGCAACTATTGCCTCAATATTGCTCAGCGTTACAGTTTAATTATCAGCGACTTCAGATTTTGTATTAAGAGACCACTTGTGGTTTTTGCCTTAAGCAGTATACCAAATTGACTGTATTTCAAAGGTTTATAGTATTCTGAATCCTCTTCTGCTTCCGGTTTGACAGGTCATGTATTTGTTTCGCTCCCGAGAAATTGCTAAAGGACGCTGTATCGTCAATCCAGGCTGAATTATTACTGTTGAAACAGAAAACCCACGCACAAGAAAAAGTGAGAGCTGAACAATTTGCTTGTCTGAAGTCAATGTGTAACGATATCAAGAACGATTTGAATCATGTTTTCAGGACGTGAAAAGGTGTATGTTGAACTCCAGAAATATTATGTGTGATGTATCAAAATCATTAAGTCAGTCGATCATACATTTGGAGGATAGGATAAGGCATCTGGAATGTTTCTTGGACAGTGAGAATATCCTTACCATTGCTTATCTATCGACGCGTAAAGGCAATGAACCTCGACCGCTAACACGTACCACAGGAGCAAACAGACGTGTGACTAGTAAATGTGTTACCGTAAGTCAGCCGTCTTCCCCTCCACTACAAGAGGCGGCCGCTCCGAGTGATACTGTACCAAGTGGTTGTTGTAGTACTGTGATAGGGGGTGTAAGTGTAAGCCGTGGAAGTGAATACCCCACGACTGAACCAGAACCTTGTAACAGAGAAACGGAGGAGCTTATTCCAGTGTGGGTTACGGGTCGTGACACGTGTAATGAGTACGGGAAGGACGGATTACGTGAGCAGCGGAGAAAGCGCACCAAATGCTTTTGCATACTTGGTCTCTCATCCAGTGTGAATACGCCTGTCCTCAGTACAGTGGTTAATACAAAGGGACCCAAGGTTACAGCATTACGTGTTTTCCTGTTACGTAATAACCGTAACAGTGTGCTTATCAGGATGAATGTTATGGCGGATGATAACGCGGATAAGGTGCTTGATCCCGATTTTAGGCCGGACTATGTGATATGTAAACCATGGGTGACAAGATCTCGATCTTCATGCTGGACGTGCGATTTCGCCATTTCTCTCCAATTTGTACACGTGCACGTTGAGGACTGGGTATATTCCCGACAAGATGAAAAGAGACATCATTATCACACTGCACAAAGGTGGACCTGAAAAGCAAGGTCGATCCTAATAATTACCGCGCAATTACGCTTTCGTCAGTCAGTTGTGCTGAAGTTTATTTGAAATGATTGTCTTAGATCGGTGCCAGGAGAACATACTACAGAAGATAAGCGAACAACAAGGAGGATTTCAGCGTGGCCTAGGTTGTATCATGACATCATTTGTTCTACG
The DNA here is from genome assembly GCA_008271625.1 of Lutraria rhynchaena. Lineage (NCBI taxonomy): Eukaryota > Metazoa > Mollusca > Bivalvia > Venerida > Mactridae > Lutraria > Lutraria rhynchaena. Next base: position 170,814 of record VIBL01000149.1, on the reverse strand, counting down.
TGAATGTCTGTACTTCTGCGTGGAACAATCTGCTAAAGTGTATGTGTGTTTTCTGGACGGTGTACAGGCCTTTGATCACGTGTGTCATTCTGGCCTCTTCTATAAGTTGATGGACTATAATGTAGACTCCACAACGCTCATTGCTATCCAAGCTCTATACACTAACTCTCAAAGTCGTGTTAGATATCAGGGACTGCTCTCAGATGACTTCCCGGTATTACAGGGTACCCGACAAGGTGGTAAGAGCTCACCACTCATTTACTTACTTTACATCAATGGTCTAATCGAGGAGCTGGAAGCCAGTGGATATGTCATATGCCTACAGGGACGTTCCGTGGGCACACCGACTGTAGCAGATGACATGGTCCTCATGTCATTCTCCAAACATGGATTGGACAACATGATAGATATCTGCTATGAGTACGCTCGGAAGTGGAGGTACTTCTACAACGCAGCCAAATGTAAGGTCGTTGTGTTTAATGATAAGCCGACCAGAGAAACTAACCGGACGTTCAGAATAGGACCGGAACGAATTGCGGAAGAAGGGAGCTACTGTCATCTTGGTATACCGTGCTCGAGAACGATGTTTCCGAATGCCAACATTCAAGACGCGCGTCTGAAACTGCGAGGAACGTACCTGAGTATACTCAGCAATGACATAGATGTATCTACGGTCAGCCCCATCACAGTTCGCACCATCTACACATCGGTGGTGCTTCCTCGAGCTCTCTATGGCTGCGAACTGTGGATTGGATATTCCAGACGGGCATATATAACCTGGAAAGGGCACATCGGTTCTGTGTCAAACATGTGCAGCAACTCGCCAGGACAACAGTACGCTGTATTGGTTACACGCAGTATGGACAACTTATACGTATGCCGCCCATCCATCAGTGTCGTATGGTGTTGGTAGTCGCTGTTTAGAACAATGGTCACTCACTGACCGACTTCCCTATTGCGGCAGCACTGTGTTCGTTGTCATGTTAACCTAGCCCATGTACCAGTACTTATATCTGTATCATAGTCGATAATGCTGTCCGGTACTGTCTTATGTTTCGTTTCGGTAAGGTCGTACGCGCGGGCAGAGTTGAGTTTTTCGAAATGTTGGCAAATTATACTTACATGTAGTAAGTGTGTGTTTTAATAATCTGGTGCATCAATATAGGCATACGAATCGTACATGAGCGCTGCTGTTTTGTGTCAGTTGTTCGCATTCCTTTTAAATGTATACACATGTCAATTGTTTGGTGTACATGCATTTGTTGATGTTATGTATGTTTTGTATTCACTGTGCATGTATATACGTGTCAATTGTTTGGTGTATTTGTTAATGTTATGTATGTTTTGTATTCAGTGTATACGTGTCAATTGTTTGGTGTATTTGTTGATGTTATGTATGTTTTGTATTCAGTGTATACGTGTCAATTGTTTGGTGTAATTGTTGATGTTATGTATGTTTTGTATTCACTGTGCATGTATATACGTGTCAATTGTTTGGTGTATTTGTTGATGTTATGTATGTTTTGTATTCAGTGTATACGTGTCAATTGTTTGGTGTATTTGTTGATATTATGTATGTTTTGTATTCAGTGTATACGTGTCAATTGTTTGGTGTATTTGTTGATGTTATGTATGTTTTGTATTCACTGTGTATGTATATACGTGTCAATTGTTTGTTGTATTTGTTGATATTATGTATGTTTTGTATTCACTGTGTATGTATATACGTGTTAATTGTTTGGTGTATTTGTTGATGTTATGTATGTTTTGTATTCACTGTGCATGTATATACGTGTCAATTGTTTGGTGTATTTGTTGATGTTATGTATGTTTTGTATTCAGTGTATACGTGTCAATTGTTTGGTGTATTTGTTGATATTATGTATGTTTTGTATTCAGTGTATACGTGTCAATTGTTTGGTGTATTTGTTGATGTTATGTATGTTTTGTATTCACTGTGTATGTATATACGTGTCAATTGTTTGTTGTATTTGTTGATATTATGTATGTTTTGTATTCACTGTGTATGTATATACGTGTTAATTGTTTGGTGTATTTGTTGATGTTATGTATGTTTTGTATTCATTGTGTATGTATATACGTGTCAATTGTTTGGTGTATTTGTTGATATTATGTATGTTTTGTATTCACTGTGTATGTATATACGTGTCAATTGTTTGTTGTATTTGTTGATATTATGTATGTTTTGTATTCACTGTGTATGTATATACGTGTCAATTGTTTGGTTTATTTGTTGATGTTATGTATGTTTTGTATCCTTTGTACCTGTATGTATGTTTTGCTCTCCAAGTATGGAGGAATAAAGAATTTACTACCACTACCACATTGTTTTCATGGCATTATCTTATGATTTCCAACTTCACATATGAAGAAGAATATTATAACTCATGTGCAAATTATGTGATGTGACAAAATAACAAATTTATACGTGTTTATATCGTGCTTAAACTTGAAAACGTAATTTCCATGGTAACACAGCCAATTCATTTATACATTGTAGTTGGTGTCGCTGTTGTTAATGCAGGGCCTAAATGTCACGGCGATCCAAAAATGTATAATGGGAAGAAATGCGCTACCACAACCATTTATAATGACTACCACAAGGGAGCTTGTGGATGCGGACCAAACAATGGAGATAGTCAGGTAGGGTAATATTTTGCCTATTTTTATGGATAAAAAAATGAGGAATTATTGTACCCTATACCAATTATTCTTTATCAGCTATACTCTACTCCATAAATTCTCGCTCTCTATTTAACCAGGTCTTAGACATTATTTGGATTAATTAGATAATATACCATCATACAACAAATATTCAAAATTTCAGACATATACCTTTATCTAACTCAAATTGTAGTTTTGACTCATACACACGTTTGGTTGTCTACTAATTTTTGCTCTGTGTTTTAGTCGCACACCATTTCTTTACCCTTTACTCCTAAATCAGGTACGTAATACGTATTTTTTGTAATGCACCATATTTTGATTTACATGGGATCATGTTGGGCAACCTAGTATTAATTCTTGCAATCGGTACTTGTGTCGCCGGCCACATTTTTATTATCAAGTATGAGTCTTCAGTGTCAAAATGTTTATGTATGAAGCAATAAATGATTCTACCTCATTTTTACATCTACTATAATTCTGAAACAATATACATATATAATTTTAACAACTTGTCGATACAATAATCAAATGAATGAACATATTAAAAACGGTCACGGACAACAAAATGACGGACAACAATATGAAGCCACATAAATCATTTGTCATACAATAAACAAAGGAATAAGCAATAATAAAAACGGACACGGACAACAAAATGACGGACAAAGACGAATCACTCAGACACGGGATAGTGTGCGTGTAGGACGACATAACCAAACTTTAACATAATAAATTTATTAGTTACAAACATATTAAGAGCTAAATAAATTAAACCTTTGATACTGATAAAAATAAGCAATGAAAAATAAATAACAAAATGTTACCAGTACAGTAATTTTATCTGTTGAAGTTTAAAATAAAATTCAACAATATCATTGGTATGATGTTTTCCGAATAACGTTGCACTGAAGACTGATGTAAACGGCAGTAAAAAACTCGTGCAAAGATTAAGTCACAAGATGTTGGCAGTTACTCATGCGTTAATGCTGGGTTAAATGAAACTAAATGTATATAGGTATGGACTGCTAAATATTACTAGTTACTTTTACAACTACTTATAACTACGGTGGTAAACTGGGCCAACAACACTTGTTACATGACATGTATACTTTATTGTACCAGGTGTTCATACCCTGTGTAGCCTGACATGCGTTATTGTACCTTGAATGTACGTTTGTTTTCATTGACATGCATTTACGCAGGATTTTTATTATCTTCTATATTCAGTATGGCTGGAACCATGATCATTTTGTGACAGCTCCAAACCAGGCTTTCTTTGATATTGGGGGAAAAACATGGTGTGGTGGCAATTGTGGTAAATGTGTAAAATTGACCACTACTGGTATGTGCTACATGAATATCTAAAAGCCTTAAATGATGCTTTTATTCTATCAAAGATCAATTTCATTTTGATAACGTACCTCAGCAAGGCATTGTTTCTTCATGATACTTGACTGAAGATGAGTCATCAAGTCTTTTATTTCCATTACTTCTCATTCTTGCGTCAGTAGGCAAATCCCTACTGAATGATGGGGCAAGTTTTTACTGGTTTGAAGCACAGTACCACTCACTCATGTTAGGTCAATTGTCAAGTGCTTTACATAACAGAAAAGTTGCGAGTATTCGAAACGGAGCACAAATTGAAATACACAAAAACATATAAATGAGCATGCTCGGAGGTTAAGACAGTATTGAGATTTTCACTGTGTTCAGAGAGGAATTATGACGACATATATGTGCATAAGTGTAAATCAAAAGAAGGAATTGAAAATGATAGCAAATAAATTACCCCAGCTCAATATTTTTTATATTTTTTTTTGAATCTGGGGAGTTCGCATAACTTTGATTAGATTTTACATAAAAGCAGTGTTTTGAAACAACGGGCTTCCGTGGTCGAATGGCTATGGTCTATGACTAGTAATCTCTAGTTACTCACTACTGTGAGTTCAAATCCACCCGGGGCCAAAATTTCACACATGAGTTAGTTGTCCTGTCTGCGGTAACCTTGGTTGTTGATGCGACGTTAGACCTAATGAAAAAGAAAAACAACATTTGCAACAATTAACAGAAAAATGGAAGGTGAAACTATTAAAACTTGACTTACTTTGATCGATTGGTAAATTATGAAGCTGAGAGTGTGAATAATAGATGTTAATGACGTACATTACTTATTTCATAGGTGGATTTGTTGATGGTCAAGGGGGCTATGTTCAGCCTGGTCAAAGCCACACATTTATGGTCACCAACTTATGTCCTAACGAATATCCAAATCTCAGTTGGTGCAGTCAGGACAGAAGTAATGGCTACCATAATCAGTATGGCTACTCAAATCACTTTGATTTGGAAAATGGTGCCGGTCAGATAAATTCTATTGGATGGGGAGGACGCAACCCGGAAGTCACGTGGGAAATTGTTGATTGCAATAAAGTAAGTAATCCATCCGTAAGATTGTCATGTTTTGATTGTCCAGATTATCGCTCGATGTTCTATACAATTTAATTATTCGAGTTTTTCAAACTTGATATTAACTTTGTCTTATCATCGCATTCAATGTATGCCTTACCGTGAGAAGAAATTATATGCTGTGCACAAGAATAAATCTAACTACAGCGTTTTGTGGATCTTATACAAATGTTTTCCTCTTTTATGAGCATAATTAAAATCAGTTTCAGGAATAGAAGTTGTAATTTTGATATTGTTAGATGTTTATAAACAGAAGCTTTGCAGTGACCATTGTCCATTCATTCCTGTTTTGAGTTCCGTTCCATTTTAAGATGGTAGGTTATTGTCTCTCGCCATAATTATCTCCCTTGTGTTCTCAACACAAACGTCCTGTTCACTATCATCTTGTAGACAGGGCCAGCCACGATTGTTCCATCACACCATACATTTTACATGAAATACGAGATATATACTACTAACACAAGAATATTAGTATTTATTAGTTGCGTAAAGTTGGAACGCAGTTCCCAGTTTATGATTCAGATTGCGAACTGCATTCTGGAACGCAGTGCGCAGTTCACAATTCAAACCCCGAACTGCGCTCCAACTTTATACAACTGTATTTTATTTTTACTTCCAGTAATTAACCAACTGTCATTTTTCATGTGGTATATACACGTCAAGGCTTATCTCAGACCATGAATAATCTATGCCACAATATTTAAATATATTAGTACATTGACTGACATTGTTTAATCAATTTCCAGGAGCATCAATACCACGACAAGACACCTAGCAATTCGATGTACCATCAATGTTTTTGTGGGAGATAAATAAAAATCACCAATCCGTTTTAAATATGCATTTATTTTTAACTGTTTTTAACAACTAAAGTTTCATGCAGTGATTCTATACGTACAGTGTCCAAAGAGGACATATCATACCATCTTTGTATTATATTGCATACAACGATACAATTCGAACTTGCAAATTCTCAAAAGTTTACTACAAGAATACCAACAACTTATTGAAGTTGCTTTTATCCTCACATCGTGATGAAATATCACTAAGTATGTTTTTTTATGCGAGTGGTGCCATAAATTGGATGGAAATAAGTCAACAGGTGTTTATGTACAAGTAGGATTATTTTTCGCCAATAAAGAGACACAACTCTAGTCTGATTATTGTAGGTAACAAAATTAGTATCCTCACAAGTATCGATATGTTATGTGAAATGCTTAAAGAATTTCCACGTTATAATAATCGCAATATTAAAATGGCAAATTTTGGCAAGTGAAAATTGATGATATAATTGTTAAGAGTAATTCGATTAGTAAACAACATATCCAATTTGGGAGCATCATAACTAAGATCCGTGTATATTTACCAAAAAGAAATATTCCAACAGACCATTAAAACTTAACAAAATATTGGAGGTGGAACGTTTTGTGTTTTTTTATGGAAATCCTTTTTTATCTATAACAATATGAAAAGAAATCCAAAGGCACTGAAGAGAGTTAAAGGTAGGGACCTCCATGTTCGAGTGGCGATGGTGTCTGACTAGTAATCACTAGCTTCTCAATGCTGTGAGTTCGAATCCCATCAGGGACAAAATTTCAACTTGGAGGAAGCGATCCAGCTTGCTTATGGAATGTTGATAGTTCCACAAAGGTGTATGCGAAACGTTTCCCCCCATCGCTGATGCTGGAGAGTCGCAAATATGACATTGGCCGTTGGAGCGACCTTCACTGCAGTGAAAAATAAAGTTAAAGGTAATGCATGATCCATGAATATGAACTCTAGACATTAATAAAAACCTGGCAGGAAAAGTTGTACTTCAGTATAAGTCTATCGTTGTCTAATCATTAGTCACATCAATATAATTGGATTTTCCACACTTTAGCATAGTTTTCATATTTACTATATACATTCATGATCACATTACGCAAAAAAAACTCAGTTAAAACATGTGTAGCGTCAAGTTATGAATTGTATGTGCTGATACGGATGGAAAACAGTTATAAATCAACAAAGACAACAACAACTTAAAATACAATAGAAGTATCATTGTTTGATTCATTTTTAATGTATCATGTTATCATAAGCAAACAATAGTGTGTACCTTACATGTGTTTAGAACACAAACATAAAACACAAATACTACAATACACAACATAGAAAACTCAGGCATGGTCAACAACATAACACAGTTATGACAATAGTACCTTAGCTTATTTACCATTGTTTTGTTGACCAAATATGGAAAGTTACAACAAGTCATATCTGTTATGTCATTATCAGACATTAATGATGAAATTAGCTGAAATTAACATCATCATACCTGACACTGCATGATGTCATCACGCAACATTAATGTCATCATACCTAACATCACATGATGTCATCACGCAACATTTATGTCATCATACCTGACACTGCATGATGTCATCACGCAACATTAATGTCATCATACCTGACATCACATGATGTCATCACGCAACATTTATGTCATCATACCTGACACTGCATGATGTCATCACGCAACATTTATGTCATAATACCTGACATCACATGATGTCATCACGCAACATAAATGCCATCATACCTGACATCACATGATGTCATTACCCAACATTAATGTCATCATTACCTGACATTACAAGATGTCATTACATGAGATGAATGTCATCATTATCCAACATTTATGTCTCATACCAGGTAAGTAATTAACTGATTTATAGTGAGTGTGAAATTAAACTTTCTAGTTCAGGATGACGATTAAAGTGAGAAGAAAAAGTGAGCTGTGTAAGATACAAAGAAATTATTTTGTAAGATAATGAAATTATTTTGTAAGATAATGATTAAATACACCACATTTTTATATCTTCTCATTCACTAAATAATAAAACTGTGTTCAATGACCAGGTTTGAAAAACAGATCAGTATTTCTTCACTGTTAAGTAAAAATTATCAATAAAATACAAGCAATACATAAAACAAAGATTAAAAAAATGAGAAATGGAAAAATTAAAAAGTCAACAATTTCATTTCTCATAAGCACGGATCATTTCAGTAAAGACAGTTTGGATAAAAACAATGCCAATGGTAACATCAAATAAACTTGAGATTCAAACGAGGAATTACTAAATACATTTAAAATGCCCATTAACAGGAAATAAGGAAAACTACATGATAAATAACAGCACTGGTGAAGCAATGAAATAACTTCAAAATTCGAAATCATTAGACACTAAATTATTTCATACAGGTGGCAATTGTGCTATTTTTACAAGTATCTATGGTTAAACATGCAGTTTGCTTACCATTTCCAAATACTGCTTTTTTCATTAGTCAATTAATCAATCTAGCTCAGGAATAACTAATTAAATGCTTCAATAGTCTCAGATCAGAGTTTACAAACCTTATATTGGCTTCTTAACTACAGTTGAAACTCATTATGACGATATCTCTCAAATTGACATTTTGCTTAAAATGACATATTTAGAAGTCCCAACTTTGAATCCTCTCTTCACCTTTTTTACAAAATGGCATATTTTTTCTGAGTATAAGTCACTTTTCAGTCTATTTTATCTATGTTTAAATCGACATTACTTCTACTTACTCAAGGTGTAAACTGGCAATGAATGGCACAAATGACTTATATATAATTATAGTCATGTATGGGGAGGCTATCCAGAATTTTGTGGATAGTTTGCGTACAATAAATTTGCTGACATTTTGTAACTCAATAAATTGTATCACACTGCATTTGCTGCAAATGATAGACAATAGTCACAATAAACAATAAAGGCAAACTGGTGAGGATATATAGTATGTATAACTGAATTTCACTACTTATGTAGATAACAAAAGAATTTGACATTGGTAAGGTGCACAATTTTCATTCTATTTAAAACGACATTCGGATCTAACATCGTTTTTAGATCTGATGAAGTTAAAATGGGTGCGGACTGTATTTTTATCCACTATCCATAGAATACAGTTATAATTATGCAATACACATTGATATGTGAAAATTACAACATAGTACAAAATACGTCAGATGAATGTATATCTATCAATAGTACATAACTGTCAAAGTTCTAGTCTACAAAAGTAAGCCAGTAGTGTAAAAGTAGAATGCTAGCAAATGAACAAAGCTGCAAAAAACTGGCACATAAGATTTTAAGAAGTCTACCTCATAATGGTAAACACTAAGACAGAGCACAGACATGATCAGATACAGTGGAACCCCTCTGAACTGGTCAAGCCCGGTTTAGAGAGGAAACCGGTTTATATTATAGAGGGACCCATTTAGAAGGTTTCCACTGTACTTCAGATTTGAGACTGATTTCAAATGACCAATTTTAAGCTGGATGGATTGAACCTAAAGCATGATATGTCAACTTTAATGATTTAGATAAAAAAATGTTTTGCAAACTTAAATACATTACCATGTAAACCAAATGAGACAAATTCTCTTTCTATACAACAAAGGAAGACATGGAAAACAAGTTTAAATCATGGCAGCAAGATATAGAACCAAGATCAGATCAGATCTATGGTTTAAAAGCATAGGTTGAAGTATCCTATCTTGGACACACATATGGTCCCTGTCCTATAAGAACAAATAATCATACATGTGACAGTGTTTTCACAGAGAAAAACATGCGTATTAGTTTTTTGCTTGCTATGAGAAACAGCTCAAGACTTGAACTAGAAGTTAGATTTTTCTAAAAACTTATTCATTTCCCTTCAACATGGTCAAATTTGATTTGGATGGAATAATTTTTTGCTAGTTTTCTGAACCAAGAGGAAGGAGGCTGTATACTCTTAGTAACTTTCTATACAGCTGACCAAAAATTGCTTTGCATGGAAGATTGCTTAAGTCACTGTTTGGTCGAAACAATGTTTATTTCATTATATTGAATAAATAATAAACACATATATTTTCATACGGGACAAGGATCCTATGTGTGTCCAAAGTATGATATATCCACCTGTGTTTAAAAGTAGCAGACAGCAACTGTTAGTGTATTTGTAAGTACCTTGGCCAAATATATGTCAAACTTGTTGAGATAAACTTCTCATTATCCTTTCTTACTAAAAATACATGACTTGTAACAAATTATGATAGATATAACTTAGAGACACCACTTTCATTTCAACTACAAAAATGAAAAATTGGCTTTCGCTCTTTTTATATGCATGATTCTCCTTCCATGAAGCCACTATTCAATCAGAACAAGAGGGCCAAGATGGCCCTATTTCACTCACCTGAGTAAAGATTGCAACTTCTATGGTTTTCCTGTGATTTGACCTGGTGACCTAGTATCTAACCTGAGTTGACCCATGTTCAAACCTGTTCATGATATCATTAATACAAACATTCTGACAAAGCTTGAGGAAGATCCAATCAAGACTGCGACCTCTAGAAGGTTTTCCATTGATTTGACCTGGTGACCTAATTTTTGATCCCAGATGACCCATGATCGAACTTAACCAAGAAATCATTAAGACAATCATTTTGACAAGGTTTGGTGAACCGCCAATCAAAAATGTGACTCCTGGAGTATTAACAAGGTTTTTCCATGATTTGACCTGGTGACCTAGATTTTGACCCTAGATGACCCACGTTCGATCTTAACCATGATATCATTAAGACAAGCATTTTGGCAAGGTTTGGTGAACCTCCAACTAAAACTGTGACCCCTAGAGTGTTAAAAGTTTTTCTATAATTTGACCTAGTGATCTAGTTTTTGACCCCAGATGACCCATGTTCGAACTTGTCCAAGATATTATTAAAACAAACCTTTGACAAAGTTTGATGAAGATTCAATCAAAATTGCAACCTCTAGAGCATTAACAAGGTGCTCAGGTGAGCTAAAAAGCAAAAAATGTGGCTTTGAGCAATAAGACCCTCAAGAAAAAAGGTCAAAAGTTTGGTGGTGAATACTTTTCCTTATGGTACACTACTATGTTTAAAGTTTGGAGTCAAATAAATGCGAAAAACCTCAAGTCATACTTCGAATAAAACTTTTATGAAGAAGACAATAAAAAAGATTCAGAAACAAATAAAAACATCATGCGTCCCCTAACTGAAGGGGCCACGATAATTAACAAGCTCATAAACATGTACCAGACACAAAATATGTGGCTAAACACAGATTCATATAGAATTTAACTTAATGCATCAAGCCAAATATGAACATTATTATAATGCAAATTATCAAAATTCATGGCACAGTATTCCTGTGATGTAAACATTTATCTACATCAATATGACACAACCATTATTTTATAATTCACTACGCTGTGTATACTATATATACATATATACAGCTATACCTCGACACCAGTGTAATGAAGCAAGAAAAAAACTTAGTCATGTTTAGGGTAGACCAAAAATTAAGGCAGAAAAACTTCTTTTTCCCATCAGTTTTTCTAAACACTTGTAAGAATACAAGTTAAGATTCATCCACAAGTAATTTAGTACTCAGGATTTTGTGGTTCGATTTTGTCGGTGCTAAAAAAAGGTCAGTCAGGTATCCATAAACACAACTTATTTTTTTCTTGCCTAAGCACTTGCTTCTGACCCCAGATCAACACGTCCTTTAATGCACTTGAACAGCAAACAGTAAGGTTCATGGAAGCACATCGTCAAACAGTGGTTCCATTTCTGTGTTTGTATTCAACCAGTTTCTTCCTTGATTGCATTAATTCTAGCACATATTTTCAAAGCTGGACCTAATTTCATGTTCATTGTGGTCATAAGATGATCCTCTTTCAACAAAAGGAGAGCTTGTCCATCAATTTCCTGCGATTTAAATTCTTCAGCATATACAGAACAACCAGGAAGGTTCTTAATAAATTCATAAACTTCAGTTACCTGTAACAGATGAATTGAAATGACCATAGAATCAATGAATACTTAATAAGATATCAAGTTTTCACACTAAGTTTTGATAATTTCAGATATTCACAGCTATAGAAAGGAATGCATCTAATGTTTAAGGTAAACTGCCTTCTTTTACATTTTAGATTATCACACACATTATGTACATAGTAACAAACTCGATCTTTCATACCGGGTAAAAATAGAATATCCACTCATTACATAAATTGTTAGAAACACTAACAAAGAAACAATGTTTCCTGTTGTATAAATGCTAACAAATCTACAACTTAATTCCTCTATTTTGAACCAATTACAGTAAAACCCCTGAAAACCAGACTCTGAAAACCGGAATTCTTTGAAAATTGGACAATTTTTCTAGTTCCATTTTTTTCCCTTTAATAATCAATAGTTCTCCGAAAAACGTAATTCTCAGAAAACCAGACTTTGGGCCCAGTCCAGAAAGTGTCTGGTTTTCAGGAGTTTTACTGTATTTGTAAAACTTTGTATGACTGTGTAACTGAACTAATTCTTATTTACCCTTAGTACAAACATACATATTAACCTTTACAATGCTAAGCGCTTTGACAGGTTGTACTGTACTTACATTCTTTCCACTGCTGAGAATGACCTAGACTCACACTATAGTGGTGAATAAAAATATTCAGCAACAGACATTGCTTATCAGTAATTGGGAAACAGCATGATAAAGGTTAACTGTTTTTTTACTTACATTCCATTTTGTGGGGCTGGTTAAGGGCTGGATGTATTCTCCTTCTAACTGTAATTCAGGGGGCGGGGTCTGTAGATGATGATCAGGGGATGTGGAGGGTGAGTGTGTATCCTCCTGACTCACAGAACTACTCTGTTCCTCCATATCAACATCTACCCCACCCTGTAATAGACATACAAGAGGTCATTCGAAAGTTCAAGGACAAAAGCAATAAAACATTCATTTAAAATACACACATCAACATAAATGGTACATCTTAAACATTTATTTATTGTGACTTTGTATTAAATAATTCTATTCATTTCGAAAGTTCATAATAGAAAAATTCCTAAACTACAGAAACTAGGAACATATACAATATATGGTTCACAGACTGATAAGTAAATTCAACAGGTAAGAATTTGTATGATAGTTTTATTACGACATTAGCCATTCCTTTCGATAGCAATATTTTTTTCTGGGGTATATTGTCACTTCAAAAACCAGTGTCGGCAGCTACCTCAAATGAGAAATTAGGTTCCAAGTGAGCTTTGAACACAGAAGAGTGCTAGCAACCCCCATAACAATAACAACTGAAGTTTGTTTTTTTTTTTCATTCAAATTAATTTCATAGATGATGATTCGGTATAAACAAAATGTACACAATACAAAATAAGTACCACAGAACTGGAGCTTTGGAGTCTGTTACCATGCCAACCTTTCTTTCCTTTCCTCTTTCTTTTAAGACCACGGACACCTAAAAAATAGTTGAAACATTTTTTGATAAAAATTTAGGTAACCAAGGCAATATTTTCAAGTGTTTGTTTCATAGACATGCAAGTAAGATACAAACAGAACCATTCTTGGCAAACATATGATGATTTAATATCACTAATAAAAATGTTCAAAAAGCATTCATTGGTTAGTATTTTTTATCTTCAAAGTTATGAAAATCAAAAAAATGACAATTTGTGGTCATGTAAGAAACATTTATACTCAAAATAAATTTTAACTTAATAATAATAGTATAAAGGGTGAATAATTTATATAAAAAAGCATACAATAAAATGTCTCTATATATTGTGAGATATTATTTATTCACTAAAGTACATATTAGAAATATTTTCAAATTTTCTAAAATAATAAAAGATATCAGGAATATAGCCCTTTTAACTTTAATTGTCATCACAGAATTTTGCACATTAACATGAAACAAAAAGATTTTTCATCAGATTTAAGGTCCTAAATCATTGTACCCTTTTCTTTGGGCCTTCCAGGAAAATGATGCAGCCTTTTGGTGCAGCCCACATTGTATCGTTTAGCACAAGATTTCGAGCAGAACCTCTGGGCCGAATTAGAACTGGCATAAACGTCGTTACAAAACTCACATCTTAAAGACTTCTGGCCAGTTAGCGGTCCTGTAGTGTAGAAAATATGACTTTCACTATAAGTACCAAGGAGATCGACTTTGCCAAAGTTAATTAACAGACAGGTGAAAACCGTGGCCATTTCGGACAAATTGAATACAAAATAAATGAATGATGAAATATGAATTAATTTTTATGAATGAAATGATTTAATCACCAGGCTAATGATAAAATGATACACAAATATTCACAATTGTAAATTTCATATACATAATTATCACAATAATTCAACATGTTTATACATTTAAGTAAGACAGAAACATTAATTTCTACCACATTCAAACTACAGGACTACTATACACTGGCCTTGACTTTTCAATGTAGGGATTTCATCCGTGCCGAGTTACTGACAGTTTATTCAAAGAAATATCCATATATAGAGAAACCTCCGCCAATAAATTCACACATAAAGCCTTTACTTAACAAAATTCATCAAAAAGCAGTAAACATACAGACCCATACTTATGACCCAAAGAATTCAAACCAAACATAAACATCAACAGAACAATGCCATATTTAACCCTTCGCCTCATGAACATATTTTGGACTCTTCCAAATTCAAAGCAAATATACAAAACATCAATTAATTTCAGAAAATTGGATTATTTCTATCTGACAGAGTGGAAAACATTGCGCCAAAAGTAGCCATTACTCATTACAAGCAATGGCTTCTTTTGCCAAGTTTTCAAAAGTCGTCTGCTTCTGATGCGGGGAAATGCAGTATTATGAGGAAAAGGGTTAAGATACAGGTAACAAACTCAAATTACCCTATCTTCCTTATTTAAGGATACAATCCAATGCAACTAAGTTCAAATAACTGAAATAACTCAAAAAACACTACTTACGAGTTTCAATATCCATAATCACACTATTTTTTCAAAAATCATATACATACTCTTGCGATATATACTGGTACACATTAAGTAGCTTGTTTTACGATTGTCATAAACTGTACACCATAGAAAATGAATAGTAATCTTGTGAAGAAATCTTTTCAAACTAACAAAATTTACAGACCAGCCCAGTTTTTATCACAAGATATTACAAATGTATTTCAAAGTCATTTCAAATACGGCTCATATATAGGTTGAGACACTAATGATACTGGTGAACATTAACAATAATACAACAAACCTTGTTCCTCGTGACTTGTTTCAGTGTCCTCGTCCATATCTTCCTCATCCATAGATATTAATGATGATTGTTCCACTGGCTGTCCGGGCTTTGGTGGAATAAATTCTGTGAGTAATGAAGATCGCTGTACCTGGATGCAGAATTAATTCATTCAGTTTTATCAATATGACAATAGTCAAATGATTTTAATTAAACAACAGGATGCTATCAGAGAAAAAAGAAACTGTTCGAGTTTGGAGCTACAGTGCAATCTCTCCAGAGTAACATCCTCAATTTAACAACAGCATGATTTTTCCTAATGTTCAATTTAACAATTAATTTAACCTCTCTAGAGCAACAACATAATTTTGCTATTCCCAAAAGGTGTTGCTTTGGAGAGTTTGCACTGTATTTTGTTTATCAAATATTGTACAGCTACATACAGAAGTCATTCAAACTCGTTTTCTTAAGAAAAATACAGTACTAAGTACACCTGTATCCTGTAAATGAACAACAAATATTGCACAAATGTCTTTCACAAATAGTTGATTTCATTAGCCTTATGTAAAACACAAGGCATCTGACCAACACACAAGTTACTGATAATGAACATTGCATAAAGGTGCCAATGTCTTAGGGGACAGTATCAACATTCTTCCAGGTAATGTGAAGTTCATATCAAAACATGAAAGAATAAAAGTAAACAAAATAGCTTATGTTCTTTTTATGTTATACAACTTATTGATTTATTAAACAGACGAAATCAGCATTTACTAAAATAAGACTTTGTTACAATATAGTAAAATTCTTTTCTGGTAATATATCCTATATATTTGTTAAACCCTTAGAAATGAATATATTCCCTTATACTCACAGGGAAGGGCTCTGGCCCCTCTTGTATAACAAAGCCCTCTATGACATGTGTAAGTATATGTGGTTTAACTATGGCACGTTGCTTCTCCACAGGAGGGTCAGCTACTACCATAGGTTTCTGTTCTGATTCAACTATTGCAATCTCTTTTATTTCATTTTCCTCCTGAAATAAATCAAAAATAAAAATTCCGTGGATCACAGCACATAATAAGATTACACCCCAAATCAACACGTTTTGAGAGGTTAGGCTTTCTCACTTGTAATCACTAGTCCCTCAATGCTGTGAGTTTGAATCCCACCCAGGACCAGAAAAATTCACACTTAAGGAAGCTGCTACCTTACAGAAAAATTCATATGTAGAGAGGGTCAGAAATCTTTAACATTTGACCTGAAAGTAAGACCCTGGCCATAGAGCACACATAGTTCCAATGTTAGACAGGCCATCTCATTATGTTTAACATTTGTGCCAATTCTTTCAAAATACCCCACCTAATGACATAGTAGTTGTCTAGATAAGCATAATCTGGATGGATGCATATACACTGAACCAATCGCCATTACGGCAACACCAAAAGAAAACAATAATTTAAAAATAAAATCATACTGGCTTTGTAGCTAGTTTTTCATTCACTGTTGTGTTTTCTACTTCATCAGATGGAGCTTCTTCATTGGTTGATTTTCTTTCAATCTCTGCATCTGATTGGTTCTTTGAGTCAGGTGACCCTAATGCTGTCACAGTATTGGTTGGCAGTGGAGATTTACATGTAGGAGACTGTATACTTTCTGATTTCACCTGATTAGTGGCTGTAGTAAGAAAAATTAACCTAATGCAAAATATCACAGAAACAAATGTCTATTTTTCACGTATCTTTTTTTCATCCTCATAGCCAGAAAAAAATGTTACTATGAATCATCAATAAATAATTTCTTCATTGCGTTGTTCAGTACTTTTTAACAACAATTTGTGTAACAAAACATACATATAATCGACCACCAAGAATTATCCACACCCCAAACCTACACAGACATTATTACCACCTACCTGAAGATGTAACTGCTGGTGAAGATTTCCCTGAACCTTTTGGTCGACCCTTTGTTTTCATCACAGTCTGTGTACCAGTTTTAGCTGTACCTGACATACTGTTAGGTGGAACTTTAGCTGTAGCTGGTTTAGAAACAGATGGTAATAATACTTTCCCAGTTTGCGCAGCTGTCGTCTGTTTCTGTATGGGTACTGCAACAGTCTGTAAATATCGTAACAACAGTTGTACAGGAATCTTTTACAATCAAACAGATTTCAGAGACCAGTCTAAGAATGCTGCCTCACCAATGGTTAATAATACGACTCAGCACAGACCCAGCCGATCAGGTACTTCAGATCTGAGACTGGTATAAAATGACCATGTTAATCCTTGAGGAATACCAATTGGGTTTGGCTTGTAAATAAAAACACTTACATAAGTACAATGTAAATCTCTAAAATTGAAATAACTTTTTTTATTCAATTTGTTTAACACTAAAGAACTAATTTGAACCAAAAATTAAACAACATCCATTGTATTTGTCCCATATTATTCTTTGTCAGTAACAAAATATTCAAAACCATACTTTGCTTGTTTGGAATCAACTAATCAATTATATGACTTTAACAATACATACATTCAAAACTATGCGCTAAATAATAACTGATCAGATAAATATTCTTTAATATCTTCAATCTAGCTTTGCTTCATTTACCTGTATTGTCTGTTGATTAGGATTTTTGAAATTTGAATTCATAGCATTTTGTACACCAGTTACAATACCGGGAGTCTGTATTGGGTTAGCTGATCGGATGTACAAACCTTGTCCTGAAATTGTGCAACAATTATATATAACCTTATTTACTTGTGATTTCAATGCTGTGTATCAGGAGTATGAGGGTTGATAAAAAAGTACCTGGATTATCACAGTAAGGGTTTCACCTTTACAACTCATAATACAAAAGAACATGTTACCCAAGGTATAAAATATTAAACATATTAAATAAACAACAAAAAACAAAAATTGGACTAAAACTAGTATTTCTCTGTTCTTCTAAATCTCAAGGGTATGGATGCCATCCCTGACTGGTAAAAAGGGATACATTGAAAAGTGAATTACCTGATATAATAGTCTGACCTTGAGCTGACATTATGGGTTGTTGTGGATAATGCTGTAACTGTGATGCCATAGCCTGTAACATCTGATTAGTAAACACAGGCTGGGATGATATCAGTTGTGCGTTACCAGCATTACTGACGATCAACTGCGGTTGGGAGAATCTCATAGCACTTTGTGAACTATTTAGTACCTGGCCTTGACCTGGATTGGTTGTCATACCGATTTGCTGTCCTGGTTTAGACTGCAAGAATTAAGAATATGTTAATATTTTGTTCACAATGTTTTAATGTACATGTTTTGTACACAATTTCTGAATGGTTAGATAATAACTTGAGTTCAAACTGATGAGAATTTACATATAATACACTCGCAGTTTGTTTTTCACAAAATCCTGCAATACTGAATCTATCCCTTGAATACCAGGTGAAAAATTTTATCAATTTGAATAGGATATTGCTGTTAACATTCACGATGTTTGTTTTGATAGCATGCAGACTTAGGATTAACATTTTATGAAAGCAAACAAGCATCTACACTTTTCCATGATATTAATATATTAGACCATTATATCATTTACAGAAGCCTCTGTTGTCCAGTGGTTATAGTCCCCCCCCTAGGAGCTGAAATACCACATGACAAATTTCACATGAGAGGAAGCTGTCCAGTGATTTTACTCCACCATTAAAGCTGGAAAAGCCACAAATTGACACAGACTGTAGGTGAAAGTTAAGATTAATACGCACCTGTATTTGACCAAATGTTGGACCTGTTGCGTAAGCTTGTGAAGTTTGTAACTGACCAGCAGATATGACACCTGTAATATAAATACAAATTAATGCAATATTTTCAATCACAGCAATATGTTAGCTTTGAAAAGTAGAATGTTTAGTCTATGAACCTCCATTCATGAGTTCAAATGTTATGTACAGCGCATGTTTTATGTCATGATTTGGTTGAAAAACAGGGTGTTCATACATTCGCTACCTCTGATAATTCATGCTATTTGCAGAAAAAAGACAAGATAAGTACAGAATCCAGGAAAACTGGTAACGTCAAACAAATTCTGAACATAACTGAAATATATCACCCTATTTAATAAGCAATTTTGACCAAATTCTATGTTAAAAAGGGCAATAACTTCAAAGATATAGCTTTCAAAATAATGCCCCTTGTCTTGCAACTGCATCTTATCATGATAATCAAGTATTCCAAGTGTCATGTAAATATATTTAAAAGTGTTTGAGTAATGGGCTACACTAAAGTTTTTTCACAACCGCAATGAATATGACACGGCAGCAATCATAATAACTCGACTTTTTCTTCAAAACATATGAGCTTAAAATTAAAGCATTCAACTAAACATCATGTGCCCAAGCTGCAGGTTATCATGACAGAAAGGATGTACAATGAGAATTATGATTTTTAGGAAGATAATTAATTGCTTCTAAAATGAATCAACACAACCAGTCCATCTATCTCAAGATAATAAAATCTTGTAGACTGACTGTAAAATAACAGATGATGTCATACTGAACATATTATATATATTCTACAGAACAATTAAGGGCCTCTGTGATTGAATGGTTATGGTCATTGATTAATAATCACTAGCCCCTCACCACTGTGAGTTCGATTCCCACCCGAGGCCAGACTAATTTCATGTGAGGAAGCCTTCCAGCTAGCTTGGTGGTTCTATCTTGGTCTACACCTGTAGTCTTCCTCCACTGTTTAAACAGGAAAATTTGCCAAAAGACACTGGCTGTTGGACGTTAAACCCCAGTGAAAAAAAAGTACAGAACACTAACCAATCTGTCCTTGTAGTAATGATCCAGGTTGTCCCAAGATTATAGGTTTTCCACCAATCATAGCTGTAGCCTGTAATTAGATAATACATCCTCTGTTCAATCATTATATCAACATCTATCAAAGCATTTACTGAGCTGTGGTAAATTAGCAATAAACAAACTTTATTTCATAAAAAAAGACCCAACAAAAACATCAGAGAATTTGAGAAACTGATTTTTAGTGTTTTTTTTTATATTTTAGATTTTTGATTAAACAAATGTGAGACATTTTGATGATAGCTTTGACTCCACCTATAATAAAACAAATTTGCAAAAAATTAAAGATACACAGCTTATTTCCTTACCTGTCCCAGAGTATGAATCTGTTGTTGTTGCTGTTGCTGCTGTTGTTGCTGCTGCTGCTGCTGAGTCTGACCCTGTTGTTGAATATTTTGTTGTTGCTGCTGCTGTTGTTGTTGCTGCTGCTGTTGTTGCTGCTGCTGTTGTTGGGGTTGTGACTGGTGTTGCTTGTTAACATTAGATATTGCAGGTTTCACAGTATTGGTGCTGGCAGTGACAGAACTTGTCACCTGTGTTGTAGCCCCAGATGAAATATTCATAATGTTTGGGGTTGTAGGCTAATAAAGTATAGAACAATGAAAAATGTACTTCCTATTATACAGTTAAACCTCAAATAGTGACCATCTCAATATTACAACCATCTTGTTATAACAACCACTTATTTTCAGACCAGCTTCTAATAACTTCCCTATAATTTAACTTGATAATGAGACTAACTCATTATTATGTCTGATTTTTCGGGTCTTGAAGGTCGTCTTATTACTGAGGTCTTAGAGTACATGTAAGTATACTTTAAAAGATATGAATAAGAAATTAACAAGCAAAGCAAAAGAAACCTAAATATTTTATCAAAATTTTTTTTTTGATTTACAAAAATTAGATGATCTTGCTGCTATATGATCAATGAAATATTTAAATGCATGCATGAATTACTACATCAGATTGAGTACAAAACAATATCATAAAAAAATTACTTATATTCATATAAATATAGAAACACAAATTTTATATAAGTTTCCAAATATTCCCAATAAATGAGACAAAATCATAGTAAGATGAGTGTGATTTCATGTTATCTGTAATATGCATGAGCACATCGCACATTTAATAATTTGCTTTACAATAAAATAACTCTTTGCTAAGAAAACACCACTGGTCAAATATTTTATGTTTTTTTATTAAGCTAAATATAGAATTAATAGATTTGTAAGAGTTATACCGTAGTTGGAGTCTGTGCACCCCCAGCTGGTGTAAACATGTTAGCATTGGTTCTACCTTGCATAGCGACCATGTTAGCCATGTTAAGCTGTTGCGGGTTCATACTAACAACATTAGCCTGCATTGCAGCTGAAAAGATGTAAATAGACACGTTTAAATTACTGAATTCATTAAAAATGACTGGAAAAAAGTATGGCAAATGAGTACCCGCATTATTTTGAATAACTTTTTTAGCACTAATGTAGCTCCTTAAAAAACATCTATGACATAAAAAGTTCAAATAATTTGATAAAAACCTTGATTTACACACACAAATAAGGCCCTAGTATACATTAATATTACATAGATTACTGTTTCAATAAAAGAGCCTGTTCACGTCATACATGTATTTTTTAATGTAAATGTAATAAAGACTTACCTTGCATATTTTGTAACATAAGTTGTTGATGATTATATGTAAACTGTGGCATAAATGATGGACTATGCATAGCTTGATGAATCACTTGTACCTACATAATGAAAACAAGTTCATGAAGATAAAGTACTTTGGCTAACTTTGCCAATTTATATCCTCCTTTTGCTTTTTTTGTATACAATAACAGACATATTCAGCATTCTGTTCTTTTTTCAGTGTGGTGTAACATTGTACCAGGAGCCAGGGTCATATGGCTAATGTTCTGGCTTTAGCACTGGAGGAAGACCCCCCAGACATCTGGACAAAACCATTTGTCTTCCATAAACTAGCTGCTGGACAACTTCCTCACATGCGAATTATGTTTAGGATTTGAATTCAGAGCAGTGAAGGGCTGGTAATTATTGGTCATCATATTTCCTTATCTTTGCATTTATCTAATTGAGGATAGAAATCCTTTTAAACCATGGATCCTTACTATAGTAAAATTATGCAATTTCATGACATTGCATACAATTAACATAATCCAAATAATTCAGGAAACTTTACAATAAACAACAAAATTGTGGCAGGGATTATTGCGTAGCAACAGTTTGTGAATCTATCACTAAAGTACATATACTGTAGTATGAACAATAAACATGCTTTGTAATAATAGCTACTCTGAACCTGATTCCTAATGGAATTTTAAATGAAATGAAATAATCACAATTTTCATGCTATCCCACTCGCCTGAAGCTTGAGGCAAGTAAATTTCTATTCAGGCCAGTGAACTTTCTCAAAATCGTGCTATATAACATAAATTACTTACTTCAATAGCTACAAAAAATTAGATCAAACACCATTTTCAAATACACAATGAATGCATACCTGTGGTATCTGGTTTAACTGTGGACGTAGATTATTGGATGTCATGTTACCATTCATAGGGTTTGCAGCCATGGTCATACTGATAGGCACAGATGTCATATTCTGTAAGTTTGGTAACAGGTGCTGTTGCTGTGGTGCAATCTAAACAAACCAATCAATAAATTGTCAGTACATGTCAATAAGGCCTAAAAAAAGGTTTGTTTCCAATAACATGACCAACCAAATCTTTTACCTGCTGACTCATAAGTTTTTACAGCATCCAAGTCATAGTGCTATAATGTATTTTTCACAACAGTGCTGAAAAAACATGTAAAAAAACATAAAAGAAAAGAATCCCTACCTACCAACCCATATTTTTTGGGCATGTAACTAGAAACAAACATTTTTTTTGTTTAGGCCAAAATAATATCAACTATTATACAAATAATACATACACTAACTACATCCACCCAGGAAAAAAACAGTATCTTACACAACTTACAATCGAAACAGTGTACGGATTTTAAATAATAATATAGAAGCATTTTATTGCAGAATGGTGATAATTATAAATCATAGAGATTTTTTTGCATTTAGGCGAAGGGGCCTTTTCTTAAATTTAAGTAACACGGTATATTTGTAAAAAGGAGAAGAAAAAAATTGACCTATACTGAATTTTAGGGAAAAACTGAATAAAGATTTTTCCTGATGGGAAGATGCCTATAAATGGCCTCTGCCTTAAAAAGAAAAAAATCCTAATCAACACATTCTTAATCTTGCAAAATTTCTGAAAATCATAGAGGAACTGTAAAACAAAATTTAAATTTAGTAGTAAGTGTTTATGGTAATAAGAATCAATAATAATTAATGTACAGAATGAGAATGATAACAATTCAAGACAAATATCCTGTTAATTATCCTGGTGATTATTAATTATGCTTATGTGTTTGCAATTCACAATCAGTAAACAGTTTTCTTAATTTGATTGAGGGACCTCCATGGTTAAGTGGTTATGGTCTCTGACAAGTAATCACCACAGGGGGCTAGCACGTTGAAGGGATGGTGTATAATGGTGTAATAGGCCTAAAATGGCCACACGGACCAAAAACATACATATCATGAATATATACATATACAAGGGTTACAACTTCCGAAATGACAGTTTCTGCACCAAGTTTGTTTAACACTACCTGACGATATTTCAGAGGAAAAAGATGAAATACCTGCTTCATTGTTTTGAATTAGACAAAATGTTTACTGGTTATGTGTAGCATAATGTATTAGCTATCTGTAGACACCAGTTATTAGAAATTTGAGCAATTTCTGAAAAAGTTAGGAAGTGTTAAACAAACTTGGTGCAGAAAATGACATTTCGGAAGTTGTAACCCTTGTATATGTATATATATGATACATTTGTTTTGGGTCGCAAACCCCAGAGAAATATTTTTTGGCTTGTCGAGCCTGTAAAATTAATGATAGTAACAAGACTTTTCATATGCATTTTCTATTTCAACAATTTATGAAGATCAGGGTGGGGTGAAGAAATGTTTTCATGTAGCAGGTAAGCTACTAAAAGTAGAAAGTGGATCTGGACGTTCAATGCAGTATTGTGTCTATTGTTTCAGAAAAAGTAGCTGGTGGGAATGCTTGAACAGCCAGTTGATTTTTCCAGATTTTTACACCCCTGCAAACTAACGCTGAATAATATATACCAACCTGCTGCAGCTGTGGAAGTTGTTGAATGGTCTGTTGTTGCTGTTGTTGAACATTCTGTTGTTGTTGTTGCTGCTGCTGTTGTTGTTGTTGCTGCTGTTGCTGTGGTTGTATACTCTGTGGCTGGGGCGGTTGAGGCTGAATACTTTGTTGTGGCTAAAATGATAAATGTTATTTTATAGCATCTATGGTTGAGTGGTTATGATTTCTGATTAGTAATCACTAGCCCCTCAATGCTGTGATTTCAAATCCTTTAATTTTCCAAATGTTACATGGGAGGAAGCTGTCCAGCTAGCTTACAGAATGTCAGTGATTCTACCCTGGTGTACAACTGGGTCTTCCTTCACCTTTAAAGCTGGGAAAGTTGCTAAATGACCCTGGCTGTTGGTGCGAAATTAAACCCCAGAGAATAAAAAGAATTGATTTCATGAGATGAAAACAATAAGTGTAATAATATTATTTGATAGAAATATTCTCCAGTATGGTCCTTCTGTTATCATTTAATGTAATCATTAATCCTTTCGGTGCCAGGGATTTAATTGCATGGTTTACACATATTTGCCAAGGATTTTTCTGGAGGATTGCAGGGGCTGCTTGGGGGCAGTGGTGCTATGCAGGGTTTCCCTGGACGTATATATACCCGTCCTGTTGGCAAATATGCCGAAACTGGGGTAGACGGGTGTGCCCATCCTGGGAGGCCCCATACGGTGTTTATTGTTCTCATCAGCTTCCATGGTTTCTTGGAGGGGTCAGTGTAAACTGTGATGGGTATACCCGTCCTGTAGGCAACTTAGTTGAAACTGGGGCAGACGGGTATACGCGTCCTTATGGTAGCGAAAGGGTTAAAATAAATTTGTAATTTAAAATCAGATAGGTTTCCTGATTAAACAGTTTTTATACAATAATATAAAATGTTAATTGTTTTCAAATGATACAGAATAACAATCCAAACCAACAGGTTGTCCACATTTAAGTGATTCAAAGTGAATAAGAGTGTATGGTTGCCACTGATATATCTACCTGCGGTTGTATTGGTTGTGGTTGAGCCTGTGAAACTTGTTGTGGCTGGCTCTGATTTGCTTGTTGTGACATTTGTCTTTGTACTTGCTGCTGGGTACCAGCAGTTGATACAGGTTGTTGTTGTTGTTGTTGAGCAGACTGCTGAGAGGTAGCCTGCTGATTCTCGGTCATGGTTCAAATTTTTACATCAATACCATCCTACAACACGAAAACAATCCATGATAAGTTGTGTATAATTATTAGCTTTAGATTAGCATTTCTGCTGACTTCATTCTAATGCCTTGCAGTCTATTAAACTCAAATATAATGAATAATCAATTCCCATGGACTACTCCAGGGCCTTTTCCCCAAAAATTGGAAAGGGTCCTTCAGTAGCCTTTCATTTTGAGAAATTCAAATGTGATTTTTGGCCAAATTGGGAAAAGTTAAACAGACTTTCAAGATAAAGGGAGAATCAGTATTGTATTTGGGGGAAATGTTTTCACCAAATAGTGAAAAGAGCTTTATTGCAATTGGGAAGTCACTAAGTATTGGTCTCAATTGAATTATAGGACGAAAAAAGGCCAGGCAATACTCAGACTACAATTTTTTGCAAAAATATAATCCAAATTACAATTGTTTCATTTTTCTTTTTTTTACTTAAGTCCAAGCAAATAAAGTTCCAGAATGCTGTCCAACATTTTCAGGGTTTAATTTCAAGTGTGTCTGAGATTTTCATAAAAACACAAAAAATATTATTCTAAGAAAATACATCAAATAAACTTTTGTGTCAGAACACTGATATTGAGACTGAACATGATTAAAATAATGAGTAAGTATTGACATCAAACTGCATAGCTAAGAAAAAACGTACTCGAAATTTAAATGAATTTTGCACACTGTAAAGGGGGACTATTCATTTTCAAAATAAAAACATTGTTCTTTAAAAGACGCATTTGAGCGATTAAAACGTTAAACTCGAATGTGACATGGAATTTCTGCGTATAATATAAATCAGCTATTCATAACAATTGTCAAAATTTACCCGATAAAAACAAAATGCTTGCGACAGGTTCCTTTGTTTACAAAATTATCGACCAGTTTTCTAGTTCTACAGAAAATCCGCCATCATTGACCTACTGCACGTTTGTATTACGGAGTCTTTTTATTTTATGCGGTTCCCATTTTGCGGATCGACCTGCGGATTTGCGGTCTCTTTGCGACGAAATTATTGTATATTCATTCTAGTATCAGATAATGTTTACATATTGTCTAGAAGGGCTGGTAAATAATGTCACCTGTTGAACAAATTACCGAATTATAGCATCCTATCGGCAAGTGGTTATGATGGCCTGTTGTTCTAAAAAAATTCTATTTGTAAGAATTTAATTATTCTTAAAGCTGGAAACCCTTGCATTTGATAGCATTAAAGATAAATTCCAGATAAATATGAGGCTATCAAATCCATTTAGCACGGGAAACAATTAACTTTAACGACCCTAGGGTTTCGTTCACTTTATTCATCAACTTATATTTTTATTTTCCCTACATTATATTTCTGTAGTGTTTAGACAATCGTTCAGATTATTTTTCAGTAAATTTTCTGTCAAAAACCTCAGCTGTATGAAACTACTTCGTAAGCGTTAATTTAAGATATTGGAACAAAAAGCGGTCTTAACTTTCATTTAGTTTTGTTATTGTGTTGAAATAAAGAAAAGGTACAAAAAACCAGGCCCGAATAAGGTCGTTATAATGAGTTGGTCATAATAATGAGATAGTTGTTAAGTGGCGTTTCACGTTGCTAACATATATCATTATTTGTTCTTTCCCCTCTTCTTTGCAGAGTGCTCTGCCCCCCCCCCTGTCCACTCTCAAGTATACCAGCAATTATAAAACTAGAGTCGTTACAGCGCTGGTTGGTGGGGACGTTGGGGTGGTCATCGTTGATCACTTTTAAATAAGGACCACTTGATTGTACAACGCGGAAATTTCCGAACCTCCGGTTCTGACCCAGGTCCGGATCCTCCTGTTTTTTATTGTTTCCGCGGCACCGAGGTTAAGATTTCCGTTTTTTTTTTTTTAAAAAAAATTCACCCATAACAATGTAATTTTTAAATACTGGACCCTGCACAACACTTAAAGTTTCGAATAGCAGACCAGATATTATGTCCGATTTCCCCATCTATTTTCCATTCAATACTACTTTTGAATACCTGAACTTCTATATTCCGAATTCGGACTGCTTAATGATTAACTGGTAATTAATTAACAAGTAAGGCAGCAACCGTGGTCAAAGGGTTAGTGCGCTGGACTTGTAACCCGGAGATCCGGGTTCAAATCTCGGTCGTTTCAGGTCATACCCTTCTATGAAAATTTGACATAAATGTCGATTTTCCTACTTATGTGGAGAGTTGCCGGCTCCTTGTGGAAGGGTAACTTAGTACAGGCTAGTATACAGTCCAGGGAAACTGGTTAGGTGAACCGGTCGCCGTATATAACTGAAAAATTATTGAAAAACGGCGTTAAACCCAGTGAAACAAACAATAGTACAGGCTAGTATACAGTCCGGGGAAACTGGTAAAGTGAATCGGTCGCCGTATATAACTCAAAAAATGTTGATGAACGGCGTTGAACCTCGGTAACAATAAGTCACATAAAAACAAACAAAACAAATAATACAACGTTGTATATCAAGCTTTGGATGACGCTTTCGCGCGTAAAAAATATTCAAATTTCCAGAGTGGTAAAGCTATTTACAACATGTGATGCATTTCTACAAACGACTGAGTAAACATGGTGAACAACGTGACTGCCTGATTAATGTTTTTGACCGATTAGAAAGTGTGTTTTCACAATACAAATGTAAACATGTCTTATAATACACGCCTCCGTGGCCTAACGGATAAGGCATCGGCCTCCTAAGCCGGGGATTGCGGGTTCGAGTCCCGCCGGAGGTTAAATGTGGTAAAACAGCGCCTTCGTTTTTTTTGTTTTGTTTTTACAAATAGAAAGCACATTACTAACTGGTTCTTTATTACCGTTCAATCCAATGTACAATTTGATTTCAATAGAACAACAAGACGTTTTGTTTTACGTCCTATCGGTAATTTGTCATGTTCGTCATGTGGACACTGAGCCGTTAAGATGACTGGTATAAGAATTCTGAACATCTCAATTGTGAATTACAAGTTGTAGTAAAATATGTTTGTGCATGATGTACTAAGATAAGAAAGGTGATACAAGCAGTGATATATAAGTTGATAAATAATAATAAATGAGAAATATAGTCGGTGAGAACCTTAAAATTTCAATGTTACGTAATCACTATCATCCAAACATCTAAACATTCAAACATAGTTGTAAATTTTTGAAAATAAAAATCTGTTTCCGCTGAGGATTGAACTCAGGACCTTCCGCGTGTTAAGCGGATGTGATAACCACTACACCACGGAAACTTTGTGAGAATTTTAACTTATGAATTGAATTATCAAATTCAAATACACGAGACAATATTTTTTCGCTGGGCCGCTTTTCAACAAATTCTCAGATACAGTAAAACCTCGTTATCTGGAGGAGTAATCGGAACAGACTAAATGCTGGAGATGAACGTGGTGGTCGTGATAACGAGGTTTTTGTTTGTTGGTTGAAAAATATACATATCTAAAAACAAAAATTTTCGGGACTTTAAAAACTCCTCGAGTGTCGGGTGCTCGTGATGTCGATGCTAGTAATAACGAAGATTTACTGTATATACGGGGGTCAGTTCACCTAACCAGTTTTCCTGGACTATATACTAACTAGTACATGTACTAACTTACTGTTTCACAAGGAGCCGACAACCTCTCCATATATAGAGGATCAGAATGATAATACGAACAATGATTAGAATTATGATACAAATAGTGATTCTAAGTTTATCGTTATTATACACAATCAGCGATAATCTTACATTAATTTCAGTATATTGTTACCTAGCCACTATAATACGCTTAAACATTCAAACATAGTTGTACGTTTTTAAATAAAAAAGTGTTTCCGCTGAGGATTGAACTCAGGACCTTCCGCGTGTTAAGCGGATGTGATAACCACTACACCACGTAAACATCTTGTCTACTCAGTTTTTGGAATGACAGTAGTCAAGCTCGAGTAAAAGAATCAAAATGTCAAAATAAATACTTGTACATGTGTATGTAAATATAAAGATCGTTCAGGCACAAAATGATGATGACACCGGATGTTGTCTTATAGAACAATTTTACTGATTTCATCAAAGATGACGATCAGCATAAAATTTATGATTGTACTGATGAAATTGAAAGTGATTTGTGATTGATGCTTGGGATGAATGTAATTGCAATTGTCTCCTAGATGAGACGACGATGATGATTGTGATGAACTCGATATTCATACTACGTTGATGAGTTTCAGTAGATCATTTTGAATATAATTATTTGTAAGAGAAGTTGTAGAAGATGTGTTCTGGGGTGATGTGCTCAAATAAGACGGGTGATTCGAATAGATATACATACGTTGATCGTCATAATAAAGAGTAAATGAGAAATATACAATCAGTGAGAATCTTAAATTTATTTCAGTTCAATGTTTCATAGTCATTATCATACTAGTAAAACATTCAAGCCGCGGCCATGGTCCAGAGGTTAGTATGCTGGATTTGTAAAAAGGAGATCTGGGTTCGAATCCCGGTCGAGGCAGGTCGTACCCATCTATGAAAATTTGACAGAACTGCTGATTTTCCTCCATATGTGGAGAAGTTGCCGGCTCCTTATGGAAGGGTAAGTTAGTATGGGCTAGTATACAGTCCAGGAAAACTGGTTAGGTGAACCGGTCGCCGTACATAACTGAAAAATTGTAGGAAAATGGCGTTAAACCCAGTGATACGGAGCCCTAAAATGACATTCTACACTTATATTTTAACTTGTAGCAGCACTCTTTTTTATTTCGTATTTACGAAATAACATTTAGTATTTAGTACAAAATATCAAACCAAATACTGGTATGCAGTGACCACATTTATCTTAATGTGCATATATAAGTACAATGTATGTGAATATGTACAAACATTGAGTTCAATGACACGATGTAACTTATCCACATGTGGAGGAAAATTGACATCTTTGTCAAATTTTCATAGAAGGGCATGTAATGTTACATAACCACAATCATGGATGTAAACATTCAAACATAATTGTAAATTATTGAGAAAAAAATCTATTTCCGCTGAGGATTGAACTCAGGACCTTCCGCTTGTAAGGCGGATGTGATAACCACTACACCACGTAAATAAATTGTCTATTCTCTTTTAGGAATGACACTAATCAAGTTCGTGTAAAAGAGACAAAATATCAAACTAAATACTGGTATGCTGTGACCACATTTATCTTAATGTACATATATAAGTGTGTAAATATGTACAAACATTGAGGTCAAAGGCTTGTGCAAAATTAGTAAACGATGAAATTGCTGGATTCATACATGTAGCGAATTAGTAGTCCGACTCCATCCTGTGTTTTATATTACAAATGAAAACATGTAATAAAACAAATGTTATTATATACGCCTCCGTGGCCTAACGGATAAGGCATCGGCCTCCTAAGCCGGGGATTGCGGGTTCGAATCCCGCCGGAGGTTAAATGTGGTAAAAGGACATTTGTATCTTCGTATTTTTTATAATAAATATTTTTTATATATTGGGTCCAATATACTATTTTAGTTTTGATGTCATTACAAAATGTCTTATTTTACATCATATCAGTAGTTTGTCATGTTTCATGATCTTGTTCCAGACACTGAGCCGTAAAAATGTCTGGTACATTGTATTAGAGTCTTAAATGTTTCAATTAAGAATTTTGGACCTACCTATTTGTAATAAATGTTGTAGTGAATGTGTCCCTGTTTGATGTACTCAAATAAGGATACTAACACAAACAATGCCATGATATAAACTGATATAAATGATGATATAAACTGATATAAATGATGATACAAACTGATATAAATGATGATATAAATTGATATAAAATGATGATATAAATTGATATAAAATGATGATATAAACTGATATAAATGATGATATAAATTGATATAAATGATGATACAAATTGTGATATATAAGTTGATCATCATTGTATACAATCAGCGAGAATCTTACATTTATTTCAGTATATTGATACCTAGCCACTATAATACACTTAAACATTCAAACATAGTTGTAAATTTTTTAAATAAAAAATCTGTTTCCGCTGAGGATTGAACTCAGGACCTTCCGCGTGTTAAGCGGATGTGATAACCACTACACCACGGAAACAACTTGTCCGCTTAAGTTTATGAATGGTACAACTCTAGTTCGAGATAACGAACCACTAGATCCAATATAAGAATAAAAGCTTTCAGATTATTACATTGTGTCTTTAATTCTGATTAAACCGAGCGGGGTATTGTTACACACGCGCTTGATAAATAAATATTTTCTGCGATCTTCTTGTAAATTATAACATTTTTTGTCTCTTATATATTGCACGAAATAAATCGTTTCACTTAGTAGCGAATATTGTTCTATGTGTGGCTTTATTCTTGATTTAGAAGAATCTTGTAAAAGCTGAGACGATTAAGAATTTTAAATACATTGTTTTTGTAATCCACGTTGTAGTGAAATTTATTTGTGTATGACTCATGATGTCAGCCTTCTCGATATTGCCGGAATACATGTCTGACATTTGATCAAAATTAGAATTTCTGTCTGACCAAATGAAAATCTTTCTTAACGAATATAATACAGATAAGTGATAAATGCTATTAATCGTGCCCCACTGCCGCATGTCTGGTTTGGTACTCGCCGAAAAGTTATTGGATCTGCTTGAAATTTGACAGACATGTCCGACTGTCCAGCAACTTTCACGAAAACTGTGATGTACTAAGATAAGAATGGTGATACAAATAGTGATATGTAAGTTGACTGTCATAATAAAGAATAAATGAGAAATGTACAATCAGGGAGAAATTAAAATTTATTTCATTGTAATGTCACATAGCCACTATCATAGACGTAAACATTCAAACATCGATGTATTTTTTGAAAAAAAATATCTGTTTCCGCTGAGGATTGAACTCAGGACCTTCCGCGTGTTAAGCGGATGTGATAACCACTACACCACGGAAACATCTTGTCTGAGTAAGTGTTTGAATGACACTAGTCAAGCTCGATTGAAAGGAACAAATATATCAAAATAAATACTGGAAAATGTAAATATAAAGTTCGTTTCTGTACAAAATGAAGATGACACTGGATGTTGTGGTCTTTCATAACGATTTACTGATTTTACGGTTTTGTTGATATTGGCGAAATTTTTGTAAGATGAATTGTTGTAATCAAGTTTATGATGAGAATGGAATTTAAAGAATGATAAATGATTCTTGGGATGAGTATAATGGTTTCTGAAATTGACGACGATGATGATAATAGTAATGATGATGAAAATGATATTCATACTACGGTGATGAGTCTCAATTAAGGATTTTGAATATAATATTCGTAATACAAGCTGTAGCAAACTGTGTACACAGATATTATAATTTATACTACACATTATTTTTTTATTTTATTTTATTTTTTTTGAAAAAAAAAACGATGTGGACTCAGCTGCGTACTTGTGTATTATATTATGCAGTTACACACCTGATAGAGATACGTAGTTTGACCGTCATAGTAAATACTTGATGTTCGAATATACTATTAGGGAGAATCTTACAGTTGTTTCAGTATGTTGTCACATAACCACTATCATACACGCAAACATTCAAACATCGATGTATTTTTCAAAAAAGTGTTTCCGCTGAGGATTGAACTCAGTACCTTCCGCGTGTTAAGCGGATGTGATAACCACTACACCACGGAAACAACTTCTCTTCTTTACTGTTTAGGAATGATACCAATCAAGTTCGTGTAAACGAGACAAAATATTAAATTAAGTACCGGTATATGTGAATGTAAAGTTCACTCCAGTACAATATGATGATAACACTGAATATTGTCGTCTTACATAACGATTTACTAATTTTATCGATGATTATGTCTGCGTAAGTTTATGAATGGTACCTGTTGAAGTTCAAGTAAACGAGAAAATGCACGAAACAAAGTATTAATACAGTACAACCTCTCCAAATTAACATCCTATTGGAGAAGCAAAATTATGTTGCTGTTGAGAGGGTGATGCTCTAGAAGGTTAAATATATAGGACAACCTTTCCAAATTAACATCCTATTGGAGAAGCAAAATTATGTTGTTGTTGAAAGGGTGTTGCTCTAGAAGGTTAAATATATAGGACAACCTCTCCAAATCAACATCATATTGGAGAAGCAAAATTATGTTGTTGTTGAAAGGGTGATGCTCTAGAAGGTTAAATATATAGGACAACCTCTCCAAATCAACATCCTATTGGAGAAGCAAAATTATGTTGCTGTTGAGAGGGTGTTGCTCTAGAGAGGTTAAATATATAGTGCAAATCGTAAGGAAGGAAAAATGATGATGGAAGGGGGTTGTTGGTAAAGAGAGGACCGCTTTGGAGAGGTTGCACAGTACGTGTAAATGTCAGGTTCTTTTCTATACAAATAATGATAAGTTTGAATGTTGTCGTTGTTATAAGGATTTTACTGATTTGCCG
Organism: Lutraria rhynchaena; assembly: GCA_008271625.1. Lineage (NCBI taxonomy): Eukaryota > Metazoa > Mollusca > Bivalvia > Venerida > Mactridae > Lutraria > Lutraria rhynchaena. The sequence continues at coordinate 136,788 of VIBL01000149.1, read as the reverse complement.
ATGATCATGATATCAATAATTGGATTGAATGTGTCGACAATGATGCTGCTTTTCTAACAGATGACGATTAATATCAAGTTTATGAGGATAAGTTTAATGAGGATAAAACTGAAAGAGTGATTTGTAATTGATGCTCGGGTTGAGTATTAATTATGATCATGATAAAGAGTTAAATGACAAACATAAAGTTTAGGAGATCCTTACACCATTTTTTCAGAGTAATGTTACATAATTACAACCATTGACGTAAACATTCAAACATAGTTGTAAATTATTGAGAAAAAAAGTGTTTCCGCTGAGGATTGAACTCAGGACCTTCCGCGTGTTAAGCGGATGTGATAACCACTACACCACGGAAACATCTTGTCTGCCCAGTTTTTGGAATGACAGTAGTCAAGCTCGAGTAAAAGAGACAAAATGTCAAACTAAATACTGGTGCATGTGTATGTAAATATCAAGTTCGTTTAGGTACAAAATGATGATGACACTGGATGTTGTCTTATAGAACAATTTTACTGATTTCATCAAAGATGACGATCAACATCAGATTTATGACTGTACTGATGAAATTGAAAGTGATTAGTGATTGATGCTTGGAATGAATATGATTGTAATTGTCTCCTAAATGAGACGACCATGATGATTGTGATGAAATCGATATTCATACTACGTTGATGAGTTTCAGTAGATCATTTTGAATATAATTATTTGTAAGAGAAGTTGTAGAAGATGTGTTCTGGGGTGATGTGCTCAAATAAGACGGATGATTCGAATAGATATACATACGTTGATCGTCATAATAAAGAGTAAATGAGAAATGTACAATCAGTGAGAATCTTAAATTTATTTCAGTTCAATGTTTCATAGTCATTATCATACTAGTAAAACATTCAAGCCGCGGCCATGGTCCAGAGGTTAGTATGCTGGATTTGTAAAAAGGAGATCTGGGTTCGAATCCCGGTCGAGGCAGGTCGTACCCTTCTATGAAAATTTGACAGAACTGCTGATTTTCCTCCATAAGTGGAGAAGTTGCCGGCTCCTTGTGAAAAGGTAAGTTAGTATGGGCTAGTATACAGTCCAGGAAAACTGGTAAGGTGAACCGGTCGCCGTACATAACTGAAAAATTGTAGGAAAATGGCGTTAAACCCAGTGATACGGAGCCTTAAAATGACATTCCACACTTACATTTTAACTTGTAGCACTCTTTTTTTATTTCGTATTTACGAAATAACATTTAGTATTTAGTATTTCGCAATTACGAATTAAAAATATTTCGTAATTACGGAATAGTATTTCGTATTTACGAATTAGTATTTCGTACTTAGGAATGACACTAATCAGGTTCGTGCAAAAGAGAAAAAATATCAAACTAAATACTGGTATGCTGTGACCACATTTATCTTAATGTGCATACATAAGTACAATGTATGTGAATATGTACAAACATTGAGTTCAATGACACGATGTAACTTCTCCACATATGGAGGAAAATTGACATCTTTGTCAAATTTTCATAGAAGGGCATGTAATGTTACATAACCACAATCATGGATGTAAACATTCAAACATAGTTGTAAATTATTGAGAAAAAAATCTATTTCCGCTGAGGATTGAACTCAGGACCTTCCGCTTGTAAGGCGGATGTGATAACCACTACACCACGTAAATAAATTGTCTATTCTCTTTTAGGAATGACACTAATCAAGTTCGTGTAAAAGAGACAAAATATCAAACTAAATACTGGTATGCTGTGACCACATTTATCTTAATGTACATATATAAGTGTGTAAATATGTACAAACATTGAGGTCAAAGGCTTGTGCAAAATTAGTAAACGATGAAATTGCTGGATTCATACATGTAGCGAATTAGTAGTCCGACTCCATCCTGTGTTTTATATTACAAATGAAAACATGTAATAAAACAAATGTTATTATATACGCCTCCGTGGCCTAACGGATAAGGCATCGGCCTCCTAAGCCGGGGATTGCGGGTTCGAATCCCGCCGGAGGTTAAATGTGGTAAAAGGACATTTGTATCTTCGTATTTTTTATAATAAATATTTTTTTATATATTGGGTCCAATATACTATTTTAGTTTTGATGTCATTACAAAATGTCTTATTTTACATCATATCAGTAGTTTGTCATGTTTCATGATCTTGTTCCAGACAATGAGCCGTAAAAATGTCTGGTACATTGTATTAGAGTCTTAAATGTTTCAATTAAGAATTTTGGACCTACCTATTTGTAATAAATGTTGTAGTGAATGTGTCCGTGTTTGATGTACTCAAATAAGAATACTAACACAAACAATGCCATGATATAAACTGATATAAATGATGATAAAAATTGATATAAAATGATGATATAAATTGATATAAAATGATGATATAAATTGATATAAAATGATGATATAAACTGATATAAATGATGATATAAATTGATATAAAATGATGATATAAACTGATATAAATGATGATATAAACTGATATAAATGATGATACAAACTGATATAAATGATGATATAAATTGATATAAAATGATGATATAAACACATATAAATGATGATATAAATTGATATAAAATGATGATATAAACAGATATAAATGATGATATAAATTGATATAAAATGATGATATAAACTGATATAAATGATGATATAAACTGATATAAATGATGATATAAACTGATATAAATGATGATATAAATTGATATAAAATGATGATATAAACTGATATAAATGATGATATAAATTGATATAAAATGATGATATAAACTGATATAAATGATGATACAAATTGTGATATATAAGTTGATCATCATTATATACAATCAGCGAGAATCTTGCATTTATTTCAGTATATTGATACCTAGCCACTATAATACACTTAAACATTCAAACATAGTTGTAAATTTTTTAAATAAAAAATCTGTTTCCGCTGAGGATTGAACTCAGGACCTTCCGCGTGTTAAGCGGATGTGATAACCACTACACCACGGAAACATCTTGTCTGAGTAAGTGTTTGAATGACACTAGTCAAGCTCGATTGAAAGGAACAAATATATCAAAATAAATACTGGAAAATGTAAATATAAAGTTCGTTTCTGTACAAAATGTAGATGACACTGGATGTTGTGGTTTTTCATAACGATTTACTGATTTTACGGTTTTGTTGATATTGGCGAAATTTTTGTAAGATGAATTGTTGTAATCAAGTTTATGATGAGAATGGAATTAAAAGAATAATAAATGATTCTTGGGATGAGTATAATGGTTTCTGAAATTGACGACGATGATGATAATAATAATGATGATGAAAATGATATTCATACTACGGTGATGAGTCTCAATTAAGGATTTTGAATATAATATTCGTAATACAAGCTGTAGCAAACTGTGTACACATATATTATAATTTATACCACACATTATATTATTTTATTTTTTTTGAAAAAAAAAACGATGTGGACTCAGCTGCGTACTTGTGTATTATATTATGCAGTTACACACCTGATCAGGGAGAATCTTACAGTTGTTTCAGTATGTTGTCACATAACCACTATCATACACGCAAACATTCAAACATCGATGTATTTTTCAAAAAAGTGTTTCCGCTGAGGATTGAACTCAGTACCTTCCGCGTGTTAAGCGGATGTGATAACCACTACACCAAGGAAACTTCCCGATATTGCTAATTAATTTGTGAATTGTGTTATCAAAGACTAGACAATGTACAAAACTAAATATTGATGTATCGGCTTTCAGATTACAATCGCCGAAATAGTTCAGTTGCGACAGCGTTATACTGAAGGTCTAAGGTCGGTCCTAGTACCAATGGAGCTGAATCTTAATAATATTTCGCTAAATCATTGATATTCATGTATATGATGATAAGGATAAAATTGAAAGGGAGATTTGTAATTGATGCTCGTGTTGAGTATAATTAATGAGCAAACTAAAAATAAATGACACATGCAGAGTGTTACGTTTATTTCAGTGTGATTTTATATAACTATTGTAAAGACGAAACATTCAAACATCGTCGTAAATTTTTGAGAAAAAAATCTGTTTCCGCTGAGGATTGAACTCAGGACCTTCCGCGTGTTAAGCGGATGTGATAACCACTACACCACGGAAACTTCTTGTCTGTGAAAGTTTATGAATGGTACCTCTTGAAGTTCAAGTATACAAGAAAATGCACGAAACAAAGTATTGATACAGTACAACCTCTCCAAATTAACCTCCTATCGGAGAAGCAAAATTATGTTGCTGTTGAGAGGGTGTTGCTCTAGAGGTGTCAAATATATAGTACAAATCGTAAGGAAGGAATAAATGGTGACGGAAGGGGGTTGTTGGTAAAGAGAGGACCGCTTTGGAGAGGTTGCACTGTACGTGTAAATGTTAGTTTTTTTCTGTACAAATGATGATAAGTTTGAATGTTGTCGTTGTTACAAGGATTTTACTGACTTGCCGATGATCATGATATCAATAATTGGATTGAATGTGTGGACACTGATGCTGCTTTTGTAATAGATGACGATTAATATCAAGTTTATGAGGATAAAACTGAAAGAGTGATTTGTAATTGATGCTCGGGTTGAGTATAAATTATGATCCTGATAAAGAGTTAAATGACAAACATATAGTTTGTGAGATCCTTATACCATTTTTTTCAGAGTAATGTTACATAATCACAACCATTGACGTAAACATTCAAACATAGTCGTAAATTATTGAGAAAAATCTGTTTCCGCTGAGGATTGAACTCAGGACCTTCCGCGTGTTAAGCGGATGTGATAACCACTACACCACGGAAACAACTTCTCTTCTTTACTGTTTAGGAATGATACCAATCAAGTTCGTGCAAACGAGACAAAATATTAAGTTAAGTACCGGTATATGTGAATGTAAAGTTCATTCCAGTACAATTTGATGATAACACTGAATATTGTCGTCTTACATAACGATTTACTAATTTTATCGATGATCACGATGGTTTTGTTGATATTGATGCTGACCATTCATATATAATCTATACCACATACATTTTTATTTTGTTTTTGGAAAAATAATGCGGACTCAGCAGCGTACTTGTGTATAGGCTGATAGAGATACGTACATTGATCTTCATAACAAAATACTATCAGGAAGAATCTCGCGTTTATTTCTGTATGTTGTCACATAGCCACTGCCATACACGTAAACATTCAAACATCGATGTATTTTTTAAAAAAAGTGTTTCCGCTGAGGATTGAACTCAGGACCTTCCGCGTGTTAAGCGGATGTGATAACCACTACACCACGGAAACATCTTGTCTGCGAAAGTTTATGAATGGTACCGCACTAGTTCGAGATAACGAACCACTAGATCCAATATAAATATAAAAGCTCTCAGATTATTACATTGTGTCTTTAATTCCGATTCAACCGAGCAGGGTATTGTTACACACGCGCTTGATAAATAAATATTTTGTGCGATTTTCTTGTAAATTATAACATCTTTTGTCTCTGATATATATTGCAAGAAATAAATTGTTTCACTAAGTAGCGAATGTTGTTCCATGTGTGGCTTTATTCTTGATTTATAAGAATCTTGTAAAAGCTGAGACTCTGACGAAGATGTATGTGAGAAATAACGAACGACAACTCTGGATAGAGGTCGGTTCAACCAAGGAAACATGTTTGATAATACATTCATGTTTTTTTAGGCTGTGACCACATTTATCTTAATATACAATGTAATTATGTAAATGTGTACAAACATTGAGTTCAATGACACGATGTAAAGGTTTGTGTAAAATTAGTAAACGATGAAATTGCTGGATTCATACATGTACCGAATTAGTAGTACGACTCGATCGTGTGTTAAACATTACAAATGAAAACATGTAATAAAGCAAACGTTATAATATACGCCTCCGTGGCCTAACCGATAAGGCATCGTCCTCCTAAGCCGGGGATTGCGGGTTAAATGTGGTTAACAGCGTATTTGTTTGCTTTTTTGTTTTATAAATAGAATACTAACTTGTTCTTTATTACCGTTCAGTCCAATATACATTATGATTTGATAGAACAACAAGATGTTTTTTTTAATCATATCAGCAGTTTGTCATGTTTATCTTGGTTCAGACACTGAGCTGTAAAAATACCTGATGTAAAAAATTCAAATGTCTCGATTAAGAATTTTGAATACATTGTTTTTGTAATCCACGTTGTAGTGAAATTTGTTTGTGTATGACTCATGATGTCAGCCTTCTCAATATTGCCGGAATTCATGTCTGACATTTGATCAGGCAAAATTAGAATTTCTGTCTGACCAAATGAAAATTTGTCTTAACGAGTATAATATAAATAAGTGATAAACCGTGCCCCATTGCCGGATGTCTGGTTCGGTACTCGCCGAAAAGTGATTGGATCTGCTTGAAATTTGCCAGACATGTCCGAAGGTCCGGGAACTTTCAGGAAGACTGTGATATACTAAGATAAGAAAGGTGATACAGATAGTGATATGTAAGTTGACTGTCATAATAAAGAATAAATGAGAAATGTACAATCAAGGAGAAATTTAAATTTATTTCATTGTAATAAATGTTACATAACAACTATCATAGGCGTAAACATTCAAACATCAATGTATTTTTTGAAAAAAATCTGTTTCCGCTGAGGATTGAACTCAGGACCTTCCGCGTGTTAAGCGGATGTGATAACCACTACACCACGGAAACAACTTGCCTGTGTATGTTTATGAATGTTAGAATTCAAATTCAAGTAAATGAGACATCATACCATACCAAACCAAATATTGATGTTTGTTTTTTATTGAAGTTTTAAGATTATTACTTTTTACCATTAATTCAGATTAAAACGAGATATTATCAGACATGCAGCCTGTGTATGACTTAAAAAGAGATAAATACTAGTACGCGGTTTTGCTTAGATAGAGGCTCTCCGATTCACAATTTTTGCAAGTGAGAAAACAACGTTTCATATCAAACGAGCATTATCATATCAAATATAAATGTTCTTTACCAAAAAGAATTATAAACTTGGGGAGACTTTATTCGATTTTTCTGTCGTCCAATTAATTAATTTTATTAAAAATATTTCAATAAATTTTCATGAAAAATGAGCTAAACAAGGAAGTGGAGTTAAAATCTACTATCGTGATCTGTAATTTTGTATTTTGTATTGAGCACGTACATCGTTTATTCTTGTCAGCATGAATAGCTCAGTTTGGGGAGCGTTAGACTGAAGACCTGAAGGTCCGGTGTTTAATCCTGAGTACTAGAGTGAACCGAACGTTCGGCAGCCGAACATGCCATTTTTAAGATTTGTTTAAAATCTCATAGAACGTAAGTAGCTGAATCTAGCTGATATAATTATGTATTTAGATGAACTTTTGAAATGAATAATGACATAAATAATGTCAATTAATTATAACACACTACTTATAACGTATTAGGTAAGGTTCGTTTCTATACAAAATGATAATAACTCTGGATGTTGTCGTATAACATGATTTTATCTATGATTATATTGACAATAATAGGAATGGCTTCGTTGAAAGATGTTGATAGATGACGATTTATATTATATTTATGATGATAAGAATGAAATTTGAAGAGTGATTTTTAACTGATGCTTGACAATTATAATTAAAATTGTCTCCGAAATCCACGACGACGACGATGATGATGCTGATGCTGATGATGATGATGATGCTGATGATGATTGGTTTCCCTGACGTTGCTGCTACTGATCTTGCACCTGAAGATAACGATGTTATTGCTATTGATAATGGCGACAAAATAGTAAGGTTCATATTGATAACAGTTATGTTTTTGATGATAATGATGATAACAATAGTCATGTTGTTGACGATGATAACGATGATGATGATGATGATGATGGCAACGGCGATGATGATATTAATTGTATGATGATGATAATGTTCATGATGGCGATAATAGTTATAGATTAAGTTATTTTATATGGTTATGGCTGATCCTTGTGATGAATAAAAACATTAAAGCCCGTCGACAAATACTCATCCGAATGATAATTCTCGTACTTTTCATCTAAACATATATATAATCCGTATATAACATTCACCAAAGTATTCCCAAATCATCTCAAACCACTGTATCTCTTTTCAATGTTCAAATTTAATCCTTATAAACAAGTAAATAATAAATCATATCTATGTAAATTTAAATTGATTATATGCCAATATAAAAACGAATTGAATGAAAACGCCAAAATATTATTCACATTACAGCCGTGCGCTTTAAGCTCATGGTTTTGACAAAATTCATACCCAAGGTTAGTAATAATGACCGAAAGTTAGTCGAATAAGTAAATGGCAATATGAAATATTGTTTATTTACGGTGAGATATGTTTATCATGTGTCAGTTAAATTTAGAATCATGTCAATATCATTCAAATGTAATACACGAAATGTTTTCGAACGACAAGTAAATAAAAAAATCCAATTTCCATTATGTTAAATTCGATTAGCTGTATTGTAAGAAGGGTGATGAAAGCGGCTATTCAATCTTGTTTTAATCATTTGAATTCAAAATGATTTCTTTTACAAATCATCGACTGAATAATACGATGACTCTCCCGGCGTAGTGTATATCCCTGTGTATCTTAACACCAACTATGCGTCTATAAAATACAAATCTATGTCATGAAAAGGAATATTTGGGAATAAAGATGAACCGTTTTTAACAAGCCGCGAGTCTGTATTTATAATTTGATTGATCGATAAGTCATTGATAATAAATTGAATATTGATTAATATCAATAGAGCTTATTACATTTTTATCATGTGGGTATATATGTGTAAAAGTGAACGTTATATAGGATTTGAGATCAAAATTTTTGGTGAGTATTTCTGTTGTTGTCGACGATTGAATCATGTTATCTGTATAAACATCACTTTTGTTTGTATTTAAATGTTAAACATTTCGTTTCGGTTCTATGCTTTATAAATTTTAATGCAACCACAGACAAAAATGATATTCTTATGATCTTAGTTTAATTTGACTAGAAATTTATTGAATGTAATACCTCGAATCCAAGTGGCGGCACGTTATATCCTTCCATGAAAATTTGACAAAAATGTCGATTTTCCTCCATATGTGGAGAAGTTGCCGGCTCCTTGTGGAAGGGTAAGTTTGTACTGGTTAGTACACAGTCCGGGAATACTGGTTTGGTGAATTAGGTGAATGTTATTTCAGTATGGCGTTATCAGAATGTGAAAAACTAAAAATGAATATGAAAACGAGTGATCTTTTAACGTAAGCTTAGTACTAAGGATTACCATGTGACGATAATCGTCACTCAAAACATAGCGACTTTGAGGTTTGAGATAAGAATTTGACTTAAAGAAGATTTGAGGGTGGATTTTCTTCAAAGTTTCGCGCGAAGATGGTACATTAGTTTTATGTGACCGTCTTATAATGTTAACAAAACAGACTATAATTTTTGCTAAGCGGAGTATACTGGTTTGATTACATACAAATTAATGCGGTATTATTTTAAATTTTACTCAACAAAACTTAACAAAACAGTTGAGCATGTAGTTGCAGCGACGGTCTATGGATTATGGTGTTTTATGAGTCGGATTTTGTTTTATTCTACAGATTTTAAAACAATTCTGCGTTAGTACAATACGTACATGCTACGTAACAAAGGCGATAAAACACGTAAGAATTAGATGATGATAGAATTCTTTATTGTAAAATCTGATAATGGATACATATTATAAGACACTGTTCTTTATAATAATGTTGTAATGTATACAACATTTGTATAATATATATCGTGGCTAGTTGAGTTGTATGTATTTATTTGATTTTTTTTGCTGTAATATCACTTATATACAAAGGTCGGTGGCCAATTAGCAATAATCTGTTTGAATTTGAATTGGATAGTTCTAAAATATTTATCTACGTATTAGAATTATTAACAGGTGATCATGTTTGAATTACTGAAAGTTAAATGGCACATTTACATGCAGTAAAACTTCGATATTATGACCACCTTTGGACCCGAAAAATCTGTCGCAAAAATGCGCTGGTCTCATTATCGAGTTGAATTACAGGAATTAATATTATTGAAAGCCAGTCCGAAAATAAGTGGTCGTAATAACAAAGTGGTCATAATATTGCGGTGGTCGCTATGTGAGGTTTTACTGTACATACATTGATATATTACATTTAGATAATATCATAGCAGTGTGTTAAATGGCCTATACTCGTATTCACGGAGTGTTTATTTGCACTGAGGGGAAGACAAACTCTTAAATACAAACACACACTCGTGACATTCTGGGATTTCCAATTTTCAAACAATATCATCAGCGGCATGGTTCAATACTGATGAAAAGTTGTCAATTTCCTTCGACACGTTAAACAATAGCTATCAATCGATGCTGTTAAATATTTGGATATATTGTATTACTCCGCGTTCGATTGAATTCGTAATTAAGTGCTTGTGTAATGAAAAGTAATTATATTTTGTACTTAAATAGATCATCTGTTATTATACTCGTGCAAGTTTGTAGTCGACACTTAATTTTTTTAAATTTTATAAAATGCTACACTTATACACCTCTGCCTGTTCCTAATATCTGAATTACACACAGCTAAAATTACTATGATCAGTTTTTTTTAAATATTCATAAATTTATAAATAAAACACTAGTTCCGTGTATTTTTTATTGTTCAACAATTGATTTTAAGCTTTCGTTAGCAAAAAGAAAAGCAACAACAACAAGAAAAAAACACTTATATTCTGACTCCAGTTTTCATTTCTTTACTGACAATCATCAATGATACAGTGTCATTCATATACCCATCGTGTTTAACGCGTATTATCAACTTATTTCAGTCAAGATCGTATCTATTATGCATTCGATTGTGAAATGTAAATTTTGTTCTAATAAATATGATGGGCTATAATGCTTAAATCGAATTAAATGTTCGGTTCTGTTCTGTTTACATTCAAACTGTGGACAAAACCTCAATAGGACAAAATATGGCCTTAATACAAAATTGACCTTTAGTAAAAGGGTAAATGGATTTAAATATACAGTCAAACCTGTGAACAACGGTCGTCCTTGGTAAAGACAAAATATGGCCTTTATTGACACATGGCCTTTATTTTGAGGTCAGTTTTTTAGCAATATTTATGTATTGGTCTGTTTTTCGCAGGCGTCTGTTCGCTCAAGTTTGATGGTACATTATGATAAAACTTAAATACGAAATCAGAATTCTGTTCTATTCACCTGAATTCATCATTAGATATAAAAGTTGTAATTCACAGAGCGTCCTAATTGACGTGATTATAAAGACTAAACCATTTATCTGATCATATTTCAGGACCTAATGGCGCTGCTATAGTGACGATAGCAAAGAAATATGACCGATATATTACACATTCCAAGAAATAAAAAGAAGCACAGAGAACATAAGCGTCACCATAACGACCCACCAGACAGAAAAGATAAACACTACAGACAAGAAATTGACACGCGAAGAACGATAACTCCTGACGATCCTACAACTATAAGCCCGGAAGAAAGGAAACGTTTGTTACAGAAACGGATCCTTGAACTTGAAGACAATGAGAAAACTATAAGTAGTATTCAGAGAGACATGGCGGATAGCTACAACCGACAACGGTCCAGGAATAGTGAACACTCGAAATATGCTAGAAGTTATTATAGTGACGATAATCGTCGACATACGTTACAAAGATACTCCCCACATAAAGAAACAGACAATAGGACGCCAAATGTTTTGCCATATCATACACTCCCAAGAGACGACCAGTCTTATAAGCCAAAAAACAAGTCTTCCAGAACTTCACCCATACCGGAACATGGTGACCACGTGACTCAGCTTAAGCCTAATAAACGTGAGAACGATTACGGTCAGTATAAATATATAAGTGCCGTGAGGACAAACGATGTTCAAAACGTACGAAAGGCGGGGCGACACCGCAGGGCTTCGATTCTGCATAAGGCTCAACAACTTCTTAAAGACCGCAAAAAACGTGACTCAAGCGCTAACGAATCACCCAGAGCTAAAAAGGTTGTTTATGTGTCTGATAGATCTAGTTCTGAAAGTGACATGGAATATATTAGCGTACCTGAAACCATTGATGAAGACGAAGCGGCACCTAAGTTTAGATCATATCGAAGAGACATTGGAACAACAAATACACGTTCAGATGTACCATCCGTTGCCCAGGTAACCGTAAAAATATATGTCTATCATACTCTTTGTCACTTACCCAGTCGATGTATAATATATGTGTCTACAAGGGTACACATATGGCCACTTTTGAGACATTTTCTACATAATTATCTGATGTTTCGACATAAGCATGAAACATATTCTTTATACGAGTCTATTAATGTCCGATGTGAAGTATATATATGTCACTGTCAAAATGCTGTACAATTGATAAATATGATAAGTACGTATTTATCTAGTTGTCCCAATTTCATAAGACTCCTTTTCAACGCGATACTCAAATGATTTGCATAAAAGACAAATAAACAGCTTTTGTCAGACATTTTAATTATGGAATTTAATAAATCGATGCATCATAGTTTGCTTTTTTCCAAACATTTGCGCATTCAATTTTAACATTAATCCTGTATTTATCTTGTATCACGAAATCGATGTTTATGACGGACAGGATTAAACATTGATGGCTCTGATTAAACATTGATAGCTCTATATTGATAGCTCTATATAACGATGATCTTCATCTCAAGTTATAATTATATACAGTAAAACTTCGTTATTACGAGCATCGATATCCCGAGGTCCCGACTTATCTCGAAGAGTTCTTAAAGTCCCGCCGGTTCTTTGTTCTTAGTTGCGTACAGTTTTCAACCAACAAACAAATAACTAGTTATTACCTGCACCACGTTAATCTTGAGCATTCTGTATGTTCCGATGACTCCAGATAACGAGGTTTTACTATACTGAGATTCACTTAACTTCACAGTATGCCCTGATATCTACCCGAATACTTTATAAACCTAATTATATCTTCCTCACTAGGGGTTGGATAAAGGGAAAGCATTTTATTACCCATGTCATCTGTAGTTAAACACCCGACTTGACGTATTTGTATTTGTCACCCATCTTAGAACTAATTATCGTATTTATCGCTTTTTCACTCTCATTGTGATCAATAATAATTTACAGCATCTCATCCATTACACGGTTACCTGTCCCTTTCCCCAGAATTCTACATATTTAACGTCACTTTGTTAATTATTAATGACAGATATAAGCTCTACAACAAACTAGGTCATAATTATCTTGTATTATTTGAATTTTCTATTTACTGTTGTCAAAGCTGGAGATGAGTTCCAGTAAAATTATAAACGAAAATGGAGCTCCCTAATTTTTTACGTTAAATTGTTTTTATAGTAATAAATATTTATCCTCTCTTTGGTCATATAAATATGAGTTTACATTTTTACATTTGGAATAATTGGTTGTCAGTTGGTTGGAAAGTTGAATCCGATATTTGTACAAGCTAGTGAGATAGAGATTAAAATAATTAGTGATTGTTTCAGCGTCATTTTACACGATATTGCCCATGTAAGATAATCCATAATGATATTTCTTGACGATATTTGATAGAATAAAATCAGTAAATTGGTTTCCTGCGTTTGGAATAAAAAGAACCCTTAAAATTGCTTGTAATAACGATAAAATAAATTTAATATTTTATGGTAACAAGGTATCTATGCTCTCAGCTGTATCTCTGACCAAAGATACAGTCAAACCTGTGAACAAAGGGCACCTTTCGGAAAGAAAAAAATGGCCTTTATTGACAATTGGCCTTTATTCGGAAGTCAGTTTGTTCTAAATAATCAGTGACGTTCTTCAAAGAATGTCCTTTATTCACAGGGTAGTATTTATTCAGAGGTGGCCGCAAACACAGGTTTGACTGTATTTTCAAGGACAACTTTCGTAATTTTGAATCTAATCTGGACCATAAATCAGGTTTCATTATGGGAAAATATTTGATACTTTGCAGCGCATATTATTTGTTAATTGTTATATGATTTGAGTCAATTATTGATGTAAAATCATTAAAAATTGATTCTTTGGTGTCGTATTAAAATATCTTTGTTATGTAACAACATGACGTTTTGGAAACAACTGGTCATTGGTGATACCTGATGCTAAATCAATAGTTTAATCTAGATTTATATCAGAGGAGGCTGATCGCTTCATTTTTATCGTGTATTAACACTAGTTTAGTTAATAAAGCTACTTTTGGAGTCTTGGAGTTCATTTCCAGTAAATGCGTCAAATCTAGGTGAAATTAAAATGGTGAGTGATTAAACTTATTTGGAGTATGTAGTGTATTTGAGATATTTATTTAGATGTTTTTGAAACAGTAATTGAATGTCAGAGACAATAGTGTGTAATTGTATTTATATTTATGAACGTTTTGAATATGTCTGAAATACTGACTATCAAAAGGATTATTGAAAACTCTTGGAAGGCATTTCATTGTAAATATTATAGATATTTATTTCAAACATAAGACATAAAGCCTAACATCTGATTTATAATCTCAGACGCGCATGTTAATCATACAACATTTTAATATTAATTGTTTTTACGAGCGGTAATTATTATTAATTGCAATCTGTAACAGTTAAACAATTAAGGACCCCTGTCGTTGATAAGTGACTAGTAATATCTATACCTCACCAAATCCCAAATTTCACCAGTGAAGAAGCTGTCTCACGGAAAGGTCGTTGGTTTTACATAAGTATTCGCCTGGGGTCTTTCTGCATCGTTGAAAGCTGGAAAAGTCGTCAAATGACCCTGGCTGTTGGTGAGACGTTAACTCCTAGTTAAATGAATAGGTGACCCGACCGCCGTACTATACTAGTAACTGAAAAATTGTTGAAAAACGGCGTTTAACCTAGTGAAAAAATAGTTGAACAAGACAACACAGGCTAAAAATGAAGTGATGTATCGGTCGCTATATTCTGAGATCTATTAGGTCTTCAAATTGTTGAATACACTAAAGTATAGAGTAAACGTCGAGTTCATTTCGCAGACATCTCAATGTTGACTGTATTTGTAAATCAGTAAGTCATTTATATAAACAGTAAAACATACAAACGGCTGCTAATATTAAATTAATTATATTTACCATTCCATAGAGTCAATAAATTGTTAAGTTCATGCATTATCTCTGCATTTTGTTTTATTTTTTTACCTCGACGGAGGTCGCAATGACATTTCATTTGATGGTATAACAACATTCTGAATTTTATCGTCAATGAGTGACTGTAATGCATTATTCATGTTTTGTACATTATAGTTCAAGTGGATGTTGGGTGATACCGCCGTGTGTGTATGATGAAATTGTTTATCAATGATTAAAAGTTGTTGAAACTATGCGACGTTGATAATAACATGTTGATTTTCCTGATAGCAGGTGTTGAACAAGTATCTTGCCGTGTTTAAGTGACACAATGATTTGTACATAATAATGATTTGTAATAATCGTAATTTCATTTTGAATAATGATGTTGATAGTGTTCATCGGATGAGATATTTGAAGAATGTTCATCGAGTAATGAACTGTTTATCCCAGACATAAACATGTTATTCAGTTACCTAGAAGTTAATTATTGATTAAGAAGTCTTAATGAGTCATAAATGCCTCTCTTGTACGATAGCTTTTTGACAGACATTTTTGTAAAACCACAAACTTTTAAAACATGGGTTACCCACTTAACGGTAGTTATACGCGTGAATTTAACTCCTCCAGAAATGAATGACCACAGTACTACAACACAAAATAGATATCGATCTTTTTACGTTTTATTTCAAAATCAACCCCTTTGATGCGTGGAAATAAATTAAAACATTCTCGAACACATGTAAATTTGAAGGGCTGATTAGGCCTAAACAAAAAAGGTCTGTTTCCAGTTACATGCCCCAAAATATGAATCGGTAGGTAGGTATTCTTTTCTTTTACGTGATTTTACATATATCGGCAATACTGTTGTGAAAATTACAATATAGCACTAAGATTTGGATGCCGTAAAAACTTTTGAGTAGGCAGGTAAAAGATTGGGTCGGTCAGGTAACCGGAAACAAACCTATTTTTAGGCCTAACAAATCCAACTACGAATAAGGGTTTACTCAGTGTAGGATGATAAACAAAGATTGTTTTAATCACGCCGTCAGAAGATAGACTAATCCCATACATAGTTGGTTAATACGGGATTATTTCTTGCCGAATTTATCATCTGCGATAAGTGTCCGTTTATAGACACAGGATCACAGCTTTGAATTTCTGAGAGATATAAGGAAAGTAGCCTGGTTTTTTATATGAGTTTTAAAATCAGAAATTAAAGGGCCACACCTGTTGAGTATGCGGACCAATTTAAAGGGAAAGCTAACACATGTACAATGTGATATCGATAATTAGTATGTAGTGAACACTAAATTTTCATTCGGATTTAAGCTCAGATATTTTTCTGTCGTTTGCAGCCCGATAAGGCTATAAAATCGTAACATATCTATCTAAAATCCAAAGGATCAAAATATATAGGGATGAATTGTACGTCGTATTCTCAAAAAAAGTTTTCAAGCTACCAATCCTAATTTCTTGATCCAGTAACCCCATACGTAACTATTATTTTCTAGCCAATCGACATATTTGTCTAACGGTTTGTATAAGGATGTGTTAGAGAAAAACTATTTTATTGTGTCTTATTATAGGTATTACCAAATGTTTAATAGTAAAAGCGCGTTTTTACCCGTACAAAACTCGAAGCCAATCTAATAAGACGCACGATATTGTACGATATATAGATAATCGTCCAGTTGACATAAATGAAGACTTTATCATCATCCTATCATGCCTCATTGTAGATCAGTCGTCTTAGATCACGCTTAGGATAATTTCGACTAAAAGCATATGAAAAAATCCCTTTATAGAGAGCACATTTTAACGAAATCCGCGATGCAAGCAATCAATAATATTGCGATGAATTACTTTTAATGATTTGAAGAAGTATGATATTGTCACCATGTTATCGCGATATTGATCATAAGGTTAATTACTTCCGGTCGTTACGTATTTAGCCTTTGATGAATTTATCCGCTTGCTGCACTGTATAACACATTTTAGTGTATTTATATTGTACAATCTGATTCGTACGTATCTGATTTGGTAATGTAAATATACAGTCAAATATGAGTTTGCGGCCATCTCCGAATAAAGACCACCCGTGTGAATAAAGGCCATTCATTGAAAACCCGTCACTGATTACTTAGAACAAACTGACCTCCGAATAAGGGCCATCTGACAATAAAGGCAACATTATGTCTTTCCCAAGGGTGACCTTTGTTCACAGGTTTGACTGAAGTCATAAATAAAATCATACTCATCCTTGTAAATATTGTTTCTATACCAGTGGGATAAAATCGCATGCGTTGAATTGTTCACAAAATCAGAATTTATTGTACCGGATCATTAGCAGATTATTATCACTCGTACAAACCTATCCATTGAGCTGAAAATAGTCCAAATATACAAGTTGATTCTGGAGATTGTGCAGAGAATGCAGAGAGTTCGAACATTCTGATAGTTTTGTCATACTGCTTCATTTTCTTCACTATGAAATATTGATCTTCACATGTCAGGGAGATAATTACATTTATACAGATTATTGTCGAAATACGCATCAACAATGTAGTGTTAAAATGTAATTGAAATATCTTAATATCAAAATACAATCGGACCCCTTTTTGCATTATTTATTTAAACTTGTCTGAAGCGTCTACAAGTCACAAACCCGACTATATAACTACCAAGGCTGCTACGAGTTAATAGAGTTTTTTTAATCGAAACTGATCAACCTTCAATAGATTGAACATTTATCGTGCGGTCAGTATTTTTGGTAATTAAATGGACCCGACAACTGATTGTGCATTTTCCAGTGAAGATTTAGACCCGTCTTTCAGAGGATGGAACATAGAAATGTAGAGGAGATAAGCATAGGAAAAGAAACGAGCGAGTAAATACAGTAAAACCCTTGAAAACTGGACTCCCTGAAAACCGGAATTCTCCGAAAATCGGAAGACTTTTCAAGTGCCATTTTTTTTACTATTCTGTAATCAATACTTCTCTGAGAACCGGAATTCTCAGAAAAGCAGACTTTTGACCGGTCCGGATGGGTCCGGTTTTCAGGGGGGTTTATTGTACAGCATTCAGTTGAATTACCATTAAAAGTAGCCATTCCGGAATTCTTATACCAAGTTAGCGAGTCTATTAATTTTCCCCAAAAGGTCGGTAGTTCTACCCAGATATATGCCTAGGGTCTTCCTCTACCGTTAAAGCTGGAAAAGTTGCCAAATGATCCTAGCCGTTGGTGCGACGTAGACCCTAACGAAAAAAAAACATAACTTAGGTCGTTTCAAAAAAGTACCTTAAACCCGAGTGAAACAAATGTACCCATGCAGAAACAATAAGTCCTTAGTGTGTAGTAAAACTCCAAGCGACATATAAGCTTTACTACATGTATATTGCTTTTTAAATCCCCCAAGTTAATCATTATGGCAATTATGGAACCAACAATAAACTATTATGTATGAAACAGCATTCTGTACGAGGAATAAGAAAGTAAATTATTTACTTAAAGTCATACCGAAATATACAGCTGATATTGAATGCTTTGGAACTTAATTTGGGACAAAGAAACAATTTATAGTCTTTTAACCTTGTATCCTCTCCTGGACCTCAAATATCATATTATAACACAATAACAGACGTAACACGACATGTTTGACACTTGATCATGTCATGAATGTATATCAAATTTTAATGCGCAAAATTTTAATACTGCATCAATACAGCTAATTGAATTTTAAACATGAATCATATCAAATTCAAATTGAACCGTGATATTGCGTAAACTACATCCGGTTTTTACGTCAGATACAAAAGAAAGTTTACCTAAAAAAGATCTAGAATTTTGTAATATGATATAAACTTTTGATAGTACCGTTCAGCATTTAATAGATTCAAGGGATAATATAATTTAAAATCTTGTAGACGTTATCACCATTTATCTCGCCCGTAGAATTTAACACATTATTGATTATTTTGTTAACAAAATAAATATAAAATCACACATGTTTAATAGAGTATTGAATTTCTGAACAATGCCAAGTCTTTGGGTGATGGAAGAAAATGGAAGAACCATACAATAGATTCATTTATCTGATGTCAAAATGAACATAAACACACTCGTCGATAAAAGCAAACTCAATTGAATAAATAGTTTGTCCATAAATATTTCTTAATATCGTGTACTAACAAATATTTTTTTTCAAATCGCGCTTTTAAAGACTGTGTTTAATATATAATTTTATACGTATTTGATGTTCAATGTGGAAATTACTGGAATTAATTTATTTGTGAAAATGTATACTTTTTTCGAGAAATAAATTATTTATAAAAATGATAGGGTTTGAGGCATACTCGCATATATTTGACATTATACTAAAATTTACCAGATAATGTAAGAAATTCTGTGTTACGCATGCTGTAGTCCAGCATTTTAGAAGGATGTGAAGACACGCATTAACCACGTGACATTTATCACATTTCTGCAGAATTGTTTTCATACCCGATATTGACTGTAAATGATGAATAAATAAACATTTCAACAAATTACATTAAGCGCTAATTGTATTGTCTTATTCTGAAACGGTTCCTATGGTAACGCTGTGACAAATCTACGATATCTCATGTACGAGAAGAACGGAACATTTTGAAAATCCATGGAAACAATATTTTATCTGGAAAATATAATGAAGCTCAAGGACTTGAACAGTTCTGGTTTTAGAAAACCTAAAAGATACAGATGTGAGATTGTCCAACTGATACTAATGTGAATCTGCTTCTTATACGGAAATACAGAATTGTGAAAAGTAAGCGTGGAATAGACACTATGAAAATAGATGAGGATTTTTGTGTCAAGAGGCGGTTAAGATATTTATTTTGATTATATAAGTATCAGTGAACAAATTTGGATTAATCTTACGGGGCATCCAAATCCTCAAGGAGTTATCACAGAAGGTATAAAAGTGATACAAGAAACTGTAGAGATTATCAGATTTCCGGACGTAATTGTGCGCAGCTGTGTCACAAATCTCAATGTTTGAACTATTATCTAATTTGTTTAATCTCGGTTAGCATTTTTTTGTTATGATACGCACCCTATTTGCATGTTTGTAGCTTTTATTTGAATGTTAGGCGCTAATACCACTACCAGCATGAGGTCTGGTATACAAGCAACCGTCAAGGATTTACTTGTTTTTAATGATCGCGAAAGGACTTAAAATTGACACCATTTTCTGTATGTACTTGACAACTTAATCATCCGGAGGAATTTGTTTTGTTATTATATTGAATTATAAGTATAAAAGTGAACGTACTTAAAACAAGAAGATTATCTATGAATGTGTTAATCCCCCGGCGTGGAGACAGTCAGGGATACCTTGCTATCATCACATATAATCTTCCACCCAAAAGTGAAGTAGAACGTCATTTTAAAACGCTGTAAATCAAGTGTTTCGTCTGACATTTAAGTCCTTTATCGATTGTACCATAGTTTGCTTTCAGTTGTACAAAACAAATCATCAAGCATAGTTATGTAAATCATTGCCAATCGCAATTATGACAAGACTTTCTTATATTCAATAGAATGTAATTCGTTCAGCTATAGACTCACAGTAAATGAGTATACCACGTAAGAAAACTGACATAAATGAACATGATTTGATAGGAATCCATTCAATGGGACGGTTTGTTGTTAACGTCTGATTAAATCCGAACCATTCACCATAAACCTGTTTTCTACAATCCGATTTACATCTCTGCAATCGCTGAAAGTGACAACATAAGAAGGGGGTATGGAAAAATCGAACTCAGCCGTATCTATTCATAGACCTTATTCTGAGGAACGTTTCTTGGCTTCAGGACAGGAACGTGACTTAAGCAGCTTATACCGAGTATCTAGTAATATCTCGAGGGATATAAATAGAAGTGTCGTAAATGACGAGAACAGTGTTCATTCATCACGAGATAACGGCAGGGAAAACAGTGTACTTGGCGGAAGGTTAACAGTTTCTTGGAATAAGCCTCACGCTAAAAATGGATATAAGTTAAGTTATGATCCAAACAGAGAGGGAGGTAATGAATATGAAATTGATAAACCTGATCACGTGAAAACGCCAATTAATGAGATAAGTGATACACGAAGTGTTTTGAGAAATGTGTCGAATATAGATACAGGAAGTGTCGTACATTCGCCGATTGTCGCTCCTGGTGACGTTAAATCTGTAACTGACAATGATTTAAATAAATCTAGAACCTTTATAACTGATGACACTAGTATACCTGTGTTTGATGATACAAGTTCAGTACATACATACATAATCGAAAACACAGCATATACAAGAGACGATACACCGATACCCGAAGAACCATTAGATGGAACTTATACCGTTAGGAAATCAAAGCCAGACACTAAAGATTCTGAAGATATTCCTCCCGATTTGACTTATACAGTGAGAAAGCAGTATGATAAAGCTAAAAATGAACAACGAAACAACCCTAGAATGCTGACACCCGATGACAGAAATGAACCTCATATAACATATGCTAACAGAAAAAATGGCAAGATAGCAAAGGTTCAACACGTGAGTAAATTAACTGATAGTGAAAAGGATCTTAAGGAGTCGGAAATTTCACTGAGGCAGGCAACCTACAGAACACAAGAGTCTGATCCTGGGGATACTATAAATAGTTTAAATAGCAGTCTTCCACCACCAAATTTCAAGGCTAATCTGTTTAATCGTGTCAGGAAGATATCCACACCTCGTCGTGTTCCGAAATTTTCTCCCGTGCCAGGCATCACCAAACCCCAGAAAATTCCTGTATTCAAGAAAAATGCTGATAGGGAACCCATTAAGGTAAAAGCTAAGTCTGATGTCTTTCCGGTTGATAAAAAAACGACAAATGTGATTTCTGTCGGTGTCACACGGGACAAAGATGAAACTTCGAATATTCCACAATTAAAGCACAGGTTTAATGGAATAAAGGAAGCATTTGTAAGCGAAGGTCAAGACAAAGAATTCGGATGGCCTAAATCGACACAAGGTGATTCGAAAGAAGCCAAGAAGAAACGAGCAGACATTGATCGGTATGAAGATGTAGACTTAAAACAAAGAATAATGGATCTTAAACCTAAACGTCATAGGCGGTCAAATAATCCTACAAATGGAGCAGCCAGCAGTGATCAGAAACCTACATCCAAATTGTATCAGAATCGACAAAATTCAACGAACAATGCAAGACATAACGATCAAAATACGCAATCAGGATCACGACTTTCCACAAAGCAACCAACGCATAGTGTCCATCCTTTACTGAAAGAACATCATTCCATACATGATACATCGGCTGATATTTTCAGTGAGACTGATAAAAAATCGAGATTACGACAAGCTCAGTATATAAGCGATGACTTGAAAATAGTAAAAACTAAACTTCAAGACAGTGGTTTTGTTGCTCAGCATATCGATACACAACTTAGAAATACTCTGCAAAAACAGTCCTTACTGGGAAATTTAAATAATAAGTCGAACGTTACCGAACACGGAACGAATCAATCTGGCTCAAAGAAGTATGTTTCAGAACCTATAGAAAGTTTACAAGGCGGAAATAAGACAGTCAAAAGCACGGCAGGTAGAAATACATTGACAGATAATGCGTCTGTGAGAAAATCATCTATTGGTGCAACCTCTGGTCAGAATTCTCGACTTAAACAAAACATTTGGCGAGTACTCCCCAGAATTCACCGATTCAATCAAAATAAAAACAGGAAATCATCAACTATAAGAGGAAGTTCCCCAGTCTCAACCAATACATACAGAACAAACAGTGTGGCTACATGGGTGTTGAAGTCTGCCAAACACACACAGCGACTGACTGAACGACCATTAGTAAACTTAACTCAGACAAAAGCTGTTACACATAAGAATAAAAAATCAAACTCCAGACGTAAACACGCGTATACCCAATCAAAACAAAAGAAAACCATCAATGTAAATGTTACTAATGAGACGGAACAATCAGTCAGGCCAAAAGTGAATTTAATTGATTCGGGATTGTATATGCCTCTTGGAATTAAAAAGCTCAAACGAAAGCCGAAACGACTAAAGCCGAAGCTGTACACACAAGTTGGAAAGGTCAAAGGTTACGAGGTAAGTTCTGAATGTTGATAATTGGTTAAGGAGAGATTTACTCACGTGTTACATTATGGTATAAAACAGTTTGGTGTGTCATTGTTTACATTTAAAATGTAGATTCAGTGAAAGAACTGTATCCGAACATATTTGGACCAAAGAATCCGTACGGATAAGATAAATTATCGTATTAGAAGGATTCGCATTAGAAATGTTCAAGTGCAAACAACTGTTTGACCAAATGAATTCTTGACGTTGTCACCAAGAATTATACAGAATGCGTTCTTTTTCAAGTTTTTTTTCTTCAGGTATATCTATATTCTAGTGTAAACTACCATTCAAATTTCTGTCGCATTACCGGCTTACAATTATCCCAAATAATTCGGCGTTCGTGTTAAATGATAGAAAACGATTTCATGATAAAACAATACCTCGTAAAAATGTCATTTTATCAAATTCCAGACTTTTTTATTAATATGTTCCCAGTTGGCTTGTCTGGTTGTCTGGGAAGAAGTTGGCGTCCAAGCGTACGCCGTCATTTGTATTAAATGTTTTAAATGAACACAAGGTTTTGTATGAGATGTACTTTTCAATTGAAGGAGAGAGTGCAAGGAGAGCTTATCTCCATTTTAACATTGAAGGAGATAGTCACATTCTTGCACTGAGGCCTTTAATTCGATTTGTATTGTATTGAACTCTGGTTATTTGTAAATAATGTGTATTCAAAACATCTATACCACATAAATGGCGCAAACACAGAATTTTATTGTGTTATACAGTGATCATTCGGTAATTTAAAAATTCAATGAAACTGAATTCTATTCAATTGGATAAGCATTCCATAGCACCCTATCTGATGCACTGCGACATAGTTGTAACATATATTTCTATAAGGAAATCCAGTCAAGTATTCCATATTTTAAACGTTTTATGTTACTTTTAACTTCTTTCCGGAATGAAGTTACTATACCTTAGGTTCAACAAATGATGGATGATATCATGTTAAGACTGGTAGACTGTTTGTATTAGATTAATTGTCATATTAATTACAAACTAATGCATTTCAAGTTCTCCGCATTTATTTTGCAGTTCAGAAAATTCACAAACAGGAACATATTCTGTAATCAGCTTAAAGTTTTCTTTTCGCCAACAAGACTCGCGCAACCTGAAATTGAAGCTTTAAGTATTAATTGTTACCGGATATGTAACTGTACTGTAACGCTATTGCATTTAGTTTTTTGGCATAAAATCAAACCTGTGTTTGTTGCCACTTCTGAATAAAGAGCACCCTGTGAATAAACGTCATTCTTTGAAAAAATGTCACTGATTATTTAGAACAAACTGACCTCTGAATAAAGGCCACTTGTCAATAATGGCTAGATTTTGTCTTTCCCAATAGTGGCCTCAGTTCAGGTTTGACAGTACTTTTATCTAGTGTTTCGCCGTGTTACCACAAGTTGCTCTGATGTAAAGCCATACAATTACCATGTTTCTCTTTATTCTAAATGTTCAGTTCTCCGTGTTCGGATATTTTCAAAACATTGAATATCTCGCTCCTAACTTTTGTGATTCTTTATCATATTTATTGCTCTGTTCCGAATCTCTGTCTTTCATTGATTATATTGATTTTGAGTTTAATGTCAGGTCATGCTTGTGACAGTTGTATTTTAACTCCTCACAGCGAATATCACTCAC
Source organism: Lutraria rhynchaena (assembly GCA_008271625.1). Classification (NCBI taxonomy): domain Eukaryota; kingdom Metazoa; phylum Mollusca; class Bivalvia; order Venerida; family Mactridae; genus Lutraria; species Lutraria rhynchaena. The sequence goes on along the minus strand of VIBL01000149.1, from coordinate 111,750 downwards.
AGCGGATCATTAATCAAGTGTTGTCGACATAATGCATCACGTGATTTAAACAAAATGCTGGTTACAGTAATTGCTTATTATAATTTTCATTTATTTCTTTATTGATTTGACTAACTTAGCCATATTTTAGTTAAATTTGTCCACATATATGTCAATGTCACGTTGATTAAACTCTGCAAATATAACCAAAACACACTAGTAACTTGTGATGACAGTAATTACAATGAGTACAGTTAAAGTCGAGAATTCGTCGCTTCGTTTTGACATACTGCTGATTAAGACAGAATATAGAATTAGCACATACCACTATAGTCTCCATGGATACTGCTTCTACAATACACGCCCATCACACCACCGAAAAAGACATTATAATCGTCATCGGCTGTGTCAATATCAGGGTCATCAATAGAATCAACGCTTTCATTATCATCATTAATAACGTCATCGCCAATTTTCACATTCTCTTGATCAACTTCAGTCGTTCCCACGGCATCTTTGATTTGTTCACTGCTGTCTGTTACGTCGAACTGACTTCTAGTAACTGAATCAATAGCTGAAAATTTCGCAAAAATACAAACGGAAAATATAAGGGGTCAATCGAAAAGTGATGTAACTTTTTTCATTTTATATCTACCCCAGATCTTATGCTTGTTAATACTATACACATTTCCCCCCAAAATAACAAACTCCAAATCTACCCAACACAATAACTACTTTGTTTCGCTTTAAACTTAATAAAGAGATACATGTATGTCATTATAGAAGCAAAGATAAAAAGCATTGATGAAAATATACCATTTTGTTATAATTATTGGTAAACATTCGCATTTTGGGAATTTGGGAAAGTTGGAATTTATAGAACGTAATGACTCACATGGAAGTGAATGTTGTGTTTTTTGCTTCCCTTGTTTTTCACATTGATTTCTGAGTTGTCTTTCATGACTAACACGTATGGTAAAAGAGGTCATAGCGTGGTAAAGTCTTGCTGCAAACACAAGTTAAAAAAAGTTGATCACGCCGTTCTCACACATACTACAACTAAATCCCTTGTAATAAGGAGTGCTTTGACATTGACTTTACAGCATGTGATTGTAAAATTAAAAAACTTAGTGTAATTCCATCCAATTATGGAATTTTGAACACATTTTCCATGGTTTAATTTTAAACTAGATGAAGACATATACTCGTGTAGCCAGCTCGTTTAATGTTAATTGGTGGTACTCTTGTCTCACAAGAGATAAAATACAAAATGTAGATACAAACCAGTTATGACATTAAAAACATCCATCGTTAATAGAGCATTATGGATGATTTCTAGCTGACTGGCGATGTTTCCATAACGACTTATTGGCCTCTGAATACAATTCTGGATATACGATTCAATGGCGAATTCATTTATCCTGACATCAGGACGCCAAAGTTGGTGACAGCGCATGGCCAGGTTGTTTCTTGGCATTACTTGGAAAGTGTTTTTATTACACACAGTCTTGGTTACAGGCAGCAATGTTTCTTGTTGAGAAACGGCTGTAAAAATGAACAAATAGTGTCAAATAAACACAAGCAACCATCAATTCTTTAGAATAAAATATCAACACAAAACGTTATTCATTGTTCTTTTCATTATTATTTACATGTATTAAACTTGATTATTGACATTCCCAATAACAATACTGTAAAATGTACCTCAAAAGAACAAAACAACGAACGGATTCATAACGGAAATGATATAGTTATGGCTTACAAACAGAAGTAGGTAATGACAAAAACAATACACCTTTGATTTGAACCTTTTTTCGTATACCAGGAGTTATCATTGCGAGAAAGATATACGCGCCTTTCATCCGGCTGACTTCGACCAATCACTCAGTTACTCTCCAGTACTTGAAACTCGAAACTATCATTGCCATTCGTGATAATACAAATGTATATGCATGTATTTAACTATAGAACAATGCTTACTTTTGCTATGCGATCCTTGAATACATTTCTTGTCGAGTCTTTTAGCTATTTTTCTTTCTAACTTTTGCTCTGCCTGACTATATACTTCTTGTGATATTGGGGCATACTGTAACAGTCTCTTGATGATTCTGAAATCCTTTTGCGGTACAGATTCGACATCCACACCTAAAAGATGTTCATGCGAGTATTAAAAGAATCAAAATACATCAAATGTTTTTGTGTATTAATATCCATTATGCTCATATGAAATGAATTAATAATTTTGTCAGATTTTATATTCTGCATTAAAATGAAATCGAATACATTTTACATAAGATGTTCAACTTTCGTAGTCAATACACTGCTCAATACTCTAAGCGAAGCAACCTCTGTAAAGTATTTAACATTAAAATTATGTATACCGAATTTCACTCTATCGAGGTCTTCTATCCATTTATAAATACCTTGTCAAATGATCCGTTTTGAGAAAAAAATACTTAAATGTTATGTTAATCAATGTATAGAAGAACAATTTCGCTTACTATCTGGATTTCTGACTTCGTATATATAGAATACATTGAGTGGTGACTTAATGTCGGCACAGACCAAGATAGCATACTCCATGCCATTATACGAGTATCTTCTTACTATCGTTGTAACAATGCAAGATTTGTCAAGATGAATTTCTTCGTCTGAAATAAGTATGAAATATGTCACTCTATTAATTCATTTTGTCAGTGTAGTGAGAAAAACATGAAATGTACAAGACAGAGTTTGTATAATTTCAGGTTGTATAAGTAAAATAATTTGTTTCAATGCATTACTAAAAATCAAATGAAATCAAAACATTTAAAAAATAACTGGGTTGTAATGTGATAGATAGCCTTATAAACTCTATACACTTATACGGTAATCATATAAAATGAATTAAAATAATTTATTTACCTTTCATATTCCATGACGAACCATCAGGTGAATAAAATAACTTATCCATTATCTTAAAACGACGCGGTCATTAAAATATGTCTTTCCATAATTTATAGCTGGTTAATATTGCTGTACTTCCACCCGTAACTAAGACGTTGACGTCGAGCGAAGTGTGACGTCAGCGACGTCAATGACGTCACATTGAACGACTATAATACGGAAACGCTTCCTGAACACTGGGAGGTTGTCCTTTTTGTATGATTCATCAATAATTATGTTCCATATTTTATCTAATTAATATAAGTATATTACGTTACATTATAGTATATTATAATGTATGAGCTTGTTATACCGTAAAATTCGTGCATGAAAATATATTCAGTTATATTTGTTTGTGGTTGAGTATTGTAATTTCAATAAGTGGTAACAAAATTAACCTAAACTAGAAATATTGTGGAAAATAGCGTCAGAAAATACCATTCTGAAGCTAACTTTCTATAAAAATAAATATTTTGAATGTATGGATATTTTTACAGAAATGAATTTCTGGCGATAAATTGGGTCCTGTGGTGTTTTGGGGTGAGTGGGAGTTTTGATTTTTTTTTTGTTATTTCTGGGAGTACAACTTTTATTTTTAAAGGGTCAAACTGTTCTTTGTAGGGCCGGTGTTAACTAGAATCAATCATTCTTTACGATGAATTCATGCATGAAATTAATCATTAAGTGTTGGCAAGCACCTTCAATTATTCTGATTTTTTATCAAACGCATAATATACTTAATCAATCAACCAACACTATTTGAAAAAGGAAAATTCTGAAATATTTGACAATTACCGTCAAGTGAATTAATATTTATTCACGTGACTCATCATGTTGTACAATATTGTAGACACGTGTTAAAATATCATGTGCATGTACTTGTTACTGTCATAATATTGTTTCTCCTACAATATGAAATTAATGAAATGGCCCATGAAATAAATTAATGCAAAAATATACACATGGCGCTATTTAGAGCTACGCGGATATATTTTGTTGCAACAATCGATCATTTTTCAATATTTACTTATCGTATATTGGTGTTAAAATCAATATTGCGTCTTTAACAGATAGTTAGTCCACTATGCAGAATAACTCCCTCTGATTAGAGACTTTAAATCGTCCGCGATTATCTAACGATCGGTTGAATTTTTCATCTTTTTCCACCGAGAATATTGGAAAAGAATAACAAGTCATTTTTGAAAAAAAGCTCTAAAGCCAATAATTGTTCCTTTCAAGTATGTTTGTACGATTATTCAAAAACGTAACTTTTCGACTAATCTGATTCCATTGAATATTTAAACGACCAACCAAAAGCAAGAACTAAAATAAATCAAATATCCAATGAAAACATGCGTAATTATGTGATTGACCAATGAGAAAACCCGAATCATATAACGATTTTCTTCACAAACGCATACAGTACTGCTTAACTCTATGCACTGATGTAGCTCACGTACACAGAGCGTTCATACCATTGGATAATTATAAATAATTACGAACGACCCACTAAACGTAGGAAATATAAAGGGAATATTATATAAGTTTGAGGTGCGGTATTGTAATAATTATACCCCCGCAACAAAGTTGATGTTTATAAAACCTTACAAGTACATAAGGCATTAGGTCTTCTTGCGCATATTATAAATAAATATTCGGAATTATTTTCACGGAGTTATGCCCCTTTTCATTAGTCTAAAGACAAAATCTAGTGTGTGTTTCTTCTCAAACGGTTCGATGGATGTCCATAAAACTTTACCAGTGCATTAGACATTAGGTCTACTTGGGCATATTTTACATGAGATTATGTGGATATTTTCACACGGAGTAACGCCCCATTTATTTGTCGAAAGACAAAATCTTGTGTGCATTTCTCCGAAATGGTTTGTTTGATATATACAAAACTTTGCCAATACTTTAGGCATTAGGTCTGCATGCGCATATTTTAAAAAAAGAATTTGCCCGGAATTACGCCCCTATTTTATTTGTCTGTCCACAAAATCTTGTTTGCACTTCTTCTCCTAAACGGCTTGTTCTAGGTTATTAAGCCTTTAAAAAGGGGGCTCTGTGGGGGTATTTAATCACCTTCAGTGATAGTTCTATTTGTGAATGTTTGACGATGTAGCATTTTTTCCCAATGAACTATCGGTCTTCAAGTACCAGTTTTATTATCAGTAAACAATCACAATTAAGATCACGTGGTTTCGGCCAAATAAGGTATATAACGAAGTTTTTATATAATTTTATGTATTTTATAAACTTATCTCAAGTATTGTTCATTCTTTATGACGACCACTGCAATTGTCTCCCTTTTGTAATTCATCAGACTGTTTCTGGATTGGTCTCCCCTTAATTGAATTTTATATGGATGTTACGTCATAACACTAGTGAGGAAAGTAAAATCATTTGCGCGCATTGATCAGAGGAATTAATAGCCGAGAAATGAATGTCCAAAGTCAAGAACCAAAAATGCTATGTGTATGTAAATCTCGTAATGAATGATAATAATATTGATTTGGACAGAGAAAAATCGCAAAATAACCTTATGTAATCTTGTGTACGATGATGTTCCTTGTAGGATTATTCATACCATCATTAATAATTAAAGCTTACAATAAAACTCGATTTTGCCCCAGAAAATTACCACATTTTGATACAACAGACGAAAGTATCATTTCGCCATTTTAAAAGATGCGTACACCAGCGGCTACCCACCAATGATTCAACATTTACTATTCTTAATTGGGGTTTGATATCGCACGAACGGCCAGGGTTATTTGGTCACCTTTAAGGGTGGAGGAAGACTCCAGATATACATAAGGGTAGAACCACCGACCTTCCGTCAGCTAACTGGACAGCTTCCTCACACATAATTTTTTTCTGATCCCGGGTTGGATTAGTACGTAGCCCCTAAAGTGATATTCAACTCTTATATTTTGACATTCTTTTTTATTTCGTAATTACGAATTTAGTACTTCGTTTATATGAAATATTATTTCGTATTTACGAATAGTTAAATATTTCTAATTCGTATAAACGAAATACTAATTCGTAATTACGAAATGTTATTTCGTAAATACGTAATAACAAAGTGTGCTACAAGGTAAATTATAAGCGTCGAATGTCACTTTAGGAGCTCCGTAGATTTGAACTCACAGCGATGATAAGCATAATCACTTGCTACTGTGGCTTGTTAGATTATTGTACTTTTCATTATTTCAGCCAATCATCAGCTTATGTCTTTACCAAAAATAACTGTTTTATAGACAAAGCTAAAGAAATATTTAATTTGTCAGGACGAACACTGTACGATATGGCAAAAGTTGTTCGCATTTGTAAATTTTCGACTAAAATTTTCAAAATCACACATGAATTAACAATTAGTGAAACAATCAAATAATGTAGCTTCATTTGTTTCATTATACAGTACAACCCATCCAAAACAACACCCTTTGGGAGACGAAAAATTATGTTGTTGTTGAGAGGTTGCCGCTTTAGAGAGGTTAAATAAATAGTACACTGGGGAAAAACATGCTGTTGTTGTAGGGAGGTTGTCGCTGAAGAGAGGGCCGCTCTGGAGAGCTTAAACTGTAACTTAGATATTTAAACATTATGTGGATAATGTACTGCTCGTAATATTTATCAATCAGTGATTAGGAAGGCCTCGTTAGATCTCGTTCAAGTTCGTGTTAGAATCCACGTACAAACGTGAGATTTTGTGGGCAGCGGGCATCGTGGTAGAGCGTCCGATCTCTGATTCGAAGGTCCTGAGTTCGAATACCGGCTTCGACCGATTTTGTTCAAGAACTTCACAATCCCATTTTTCGTACTGGTGCAGTGTCCAGGAAGCAGACTCGAGCGTGATTAATATCAGCAAAATTGCTTCTGTCACAATCTAGCTAAAATTAATTAGTATAAACTAAACGTGAGATATATTAGGGCGTTACTAATTGACATTATGAGTTTACTTGTGGGGTTAAACACATCAAATGGGAAGTCAATGGGAATAACCCTATATTGTAGCTCTCGTTAGAACGTCCGCCCAAGACGATAGGAGTTCTTTGTTGAAGATAAGTTTTTTTATATTTTTCCCAAAGATTTCAATGTATGATGCTTTATGCTGTGGTCTAGGTGTGAAGACCAACCTGTGAATAAAGATCATTCTGTGAATAAGGACCATTCTTTGAAAAACTGTCATTGACTATTTAGAACAAACTAACCCTCAAATAAAGGCGATTTGTCAATAAAAGATCACATTTTGTCCTTCCCAAGGGTGGCCTTTGTTCACAGGTTTTACTTATTGAGTATTTGATCAGCATATTTAAACAACACCTGTTCATTATAAGAATTTCATTGACGTTGAAATAAGTTAGTAACTCCGTACTAATGTATCGTGCGCACGTGAGCGATAAAACGAATTCTCGTGATGAGATGCAAAAACACTGAAGCTAAATTATACCCGAGTTAATACATGTAAGCTAACTAATTACACGTCGCTTAATATTTAATATGTTCGTTAGGATATGATGAAATATTGATGCATTTTGTAACGTGCATCATATGTCCATGCCTTCAGCCTGATATCCTTCTAATGACATTGCGTTATCTTATATCGCTGTATGTCTGTGAAACAGAATGGCGCAACATGAGAAATTATAATCATTAAAACAGTAAAAACACATATAGCAATCACTTCAACATCTCGACCACCTCAGTACAACAATGTCAATTTATTTTCGAGCTGGTTTTCTGTATTTCTTGTACATTTAAACTTGATAATGAGATCACTGCCATGTTACAGCTGACTAGTTGGCTCTAAAAGTGATTATGATATCAAATCTTGCCTCATTCATGGTAGATATCAATGTGTTGGTAACCACGGTAGATATCAATGTATGGGTAACCAAGGTAGATATCAATACATTGGTAACCACGGTAGATATCAATATATTGGTATCCAATGTAGATATCAATATATTGGTAATTATACTTAATTATGTCATTTTAGTAATAAAATGTATGAATATTTTGAATATAAAATTTTCATATGATCATTGTATAGTACTCGTAAAATATTTTTTGTTTTGGAATAAAGAATGACACAGTTGCTGACGAAACAGTTTTCTGAATGTACTGAAAATGTTATTGCCGATTACATCATTGTGAAACAAACATAAAGTTTAAAATAAATAAAATTGCATTGACGTTGGCTTTTCGACGCTGCAGTCTGTCAGTGAATGAATGGAAATGTCGATATGGTAATTAAAAATTGCAAACCGTAAATCCAGACATGAATTATTTAGCGCGTTTCAAACATCGGACCAATTCTAATTGTTGTATGGAATAAATTGTCGGTTCATATTACAATCTAATGTCCTTCAAGTTTTTTTCCATCTTTTTTAATATCATGAAAAGACACAAAATTATAAGCTAGTAACCGCATCATCTTTTTGAATTCTATAGCACGTATTCACAGACTTGCTTGCCAGAATTATTTGGTCGAAATATATAAGGATGCGACATTTGAAAATCGTTCATAACACATTATAATGTATGTATTCAGAGGCTAAAAATAAAGGATAAATCGTATTGACATCCGAAAAATCCCCCTTTTCACTGGGTTAAACACCGTTTATTAACAATTTTTCAGTTGCATACAACGCCCAGTTCACCTAAACAGTTTTCATGAACTGTAGACTAACCAGTAATAACTTACCCCTACACAAGGAACCAGCAACTTCTCCACATATGGATCATTTTTGTCTCATGGAAGGGTATGTCCTGTCGCAATCGGCATTTGAACCCCGATCGCCAGGTTACCAGTCCAGCGCCCTAACCACTGGACCACGGTCGCGGCCTCGATAAATACATATGTATCTAAAGCAGGTCAAATGATAAATAATTAGTGGGTGAAAATTGACCGGGACATTTGTCCCGTGCCACCTTTTGAAGCTCATTCAGTTAACATCAGAATAAGAATACAAGTTAATTCAGTGATCTATAAACATTACTTTTTAATGAAGGCATCTTCATGTTTACTTAGAAACACAAGATTGCGTTACAGGGTTACGGTGATGGTAATCAAGATATCACCATCTTTCTGTACATAATTTATGAAGAACAACAATGAAATTAGAACTGCGAAAATATCACCTTGTATAGATAACGTATGTACACAACACAAGTCATATATTGATCCAATCTGTTGGGAATTAGTTGAACGATTGTTCGATCAGTATCTGAATTCCTTATGTCTGGTTAGAGAACCAATCCTTCAGTAAACAATGGAAAAATAACATGCAATGTATGAAAGCATAACGAACATTCAAAGACTGGACGATAGATATGTATATTTCCTTGTAAAGGAACTGGAATTGGAATAAAAAGATCGAATCGAGGATTTATCAGACGAGAATTCAAAATGTTTGTGATTTTGTTGTCAAAAAATATGTGAATGGAAGTTACAAAGAGCTATCAATGTAGATGTATGAAATATGGAGCTTTTTGTCTCATTTGTGTAGACATCGGGTTTACATATATTATTTAACAATTCTTAAGGACACGAGTTAGGTGTAATTGAGAAGAGCCGTAGATACCGTAGACCGTATTAGTCCAAAACCGAGGTTTACTGTCTTTGTCTTTTTAGAAAAAAAGCTTTAATGTTACATCTCAAGTCCTTCATACATCCATATTTAATTGTAAAATAATTGAATTAGCATACTTACACGCCATATATTTGATGAAAACAACGGATATTTACAAGCAATGTCTCCCCAGATGACGATGCAATCAATTCCACTTCGCTACAGCTGAACGCACTACAGAGCATTTTATGAAATTTTAATTTGACTCTTTCTACGTGTTTTTCTTTCTGAATTATAATATTTATACAGTATAAACGCTACCACTTTGGATTTGTTGCTCTTGGAGACAAGACGTGTCGACAAACAAATGATATTTCTGTCATTTAGTAGAAGATATTAAAATTTAAAGGGAATTGTCCGTGAAAACCTCATTCGTTTCTGACAGTTCAAGAATTGTGCAGTGAAAGGAATGGCAGACAAAGAAGACGACATAAATATGAATGTAACTAAGGCAGCAGAGAAAAGATTGAAACAAGAAAATAGAGCGTTCAGCACAAGGACGGTGACTTTAGATAAAGATGACGATGATAGAAATTTGGAAGATATGGAATACATGCAGAACGATGATAACATAGACATAAATATCCAGGGTGACATTAAGAACAATAGTGATTATTTAAACGACGAGAAAGATGCTGTAATGGGAATCGGAGATAATAAAGAGGAGAAATCTAATGAGGCTGGAGGAAGTCTTGATAAAAATGATGTTGATAGAAAACAAAATGAAAAACCTGACAGATCTAGGAAAAGCAAGTCATTAAATAATTCCAAGAGAAATGTTCCCAAACCACGGAAGGACGATGCAGTAAAGAATGGAAAATCTTTCGGCGTACGAGACAAATCACCAAACAAATATCATAAACAAGAACAAATAAAAACGACTAAAAGAGAAAGTGTTTTTAAAAGCCTAAAACCAGTCAGTAAAAATAGAAAACCTTTGGATTCGACGAATACAAGAGAACAGCCGAAACCAGAACAATCTAAGAGTTTAGAAGAAGATGATGAATATAAAGAAGAGTTTGATGAGCTTCTCGCTGAACAAGGTTATAGGTATAATGATGACGATGGGAGATTTGATATGATTGATGATGGTGGCGAATGGGAGGAAAGTGAGAATGTAAGTTGTGTTCAACTTCATTTTAATCAAAATATCGCTACTTAGTTTGCTGTACCAAAACTACGTGATGTGTTCAGCTTGTAAACGGGAAGCGTGCTTATTTGTTCTTTGTCTGAAATGACCAATCATTACTTTGAATTCAGAGACTTGTCTCTTAGGCTGTATAAATCAAGACGAATAATGAAATAATGGATGATATGTATGAAATAAGTAATAAAATGTAATCTAACTAATATTCATACAACTTAAACATTCTACATATTTTTATGGAATTAACATTAAAATAACAATTCATATCATGTTCAACTTGTTCAAATATTGTTTGTTGTTTTATTATTTAATTACATGTATCAGTCGTATCCATTAAAATGTCAGAACAAACATCAATTGAATAAGCATAAAATATTAATTAAAAGTTACATTGTATTTATTTCAAAAGGTTTCATTTGTTTGTTTCTGTACAGCGAGTTATCTGTTGAATATTTCAATACTTTCATTGTCTTTTATGTTTTGTTGTCCGTAAAGCATAGGTTTGTTACACAAGTCAAGAATACGGTCAAACCTCCATGTTGAGACCGCATATGGATAGGTATAAAAAAGAACCGGTTTAACATAAAAACAGTCTCATTATCAATTTGAAATTAAAGATGAAATACTGAAGACAATTCCGAAATAAGAGGACTTGATATATAATGAAGTGGTCGTGATACTGGAGTAGTTGCAATTAAGCTACGTGAAATTATTGTCGTATTGTTATCAATTACGAATGTTTTTTAAATATACTTTTTTCTGTGTGATTTTCTGGGATCACAGGTTACTCCAGAAAATGATCAAGTGAGTCATGCACCTTATTTATTTTTATTCGCGGTAATATTATGAGCCGCTTTTTACCATGATATCAGTCGAAAGTTAAACTATCATAATAATACATTTATCATTTTCAGCTACTGGATATCAATGAATAAAATATTTACTGAAAATATCAGAACGTTAACTTTGTTGCCGACTCATAACATCGCCTGAGGAAATTCGAATGTTTACACAATGATTGTACAAATTAGATTTCTTTTGAAAGAATTTTAGATAAAGGCCCCGTTACACCAAACTGGTTCTCAGAACGTCCGACCCCATCATCAAAATATCGTAAAACGTGCTTGAGTCATGACAATGACAAAAAAAAACGATCATAGTTTGTTCATAAACAGTTCCTGACACGTGCGTCTCGTTTACAACCCGTCTATGTCAAGTTTTGGGTAAAATTGCCCGTTCCCACGAGGGTACTAATTCCAACCAGTCCAAACTCGTCGGTAGTCAGTTTAAACCCGTTCATGACTAGTTCTTCCACGTTCATTCGTTACAGAGCCACGACCTTGGTCTAGTGGTTAGTGCACTGGACTTGTAACCCGGAGATCCGGGTTCAAATGCCGGTTCTGGCAGGTCCATACCCTTCTATAAAAATTTGACAAAATGTCGATTTTCCTCCATATGTGGGTAAGTTGAAGACTCCTTGTGGAAGGGTAAGTTAGTACTTGGGAAAATGATTAGGTGAATCGGTCGCCGTATATAACTGAAATATTATTGAAAAAAGGTACTTTTCTGAAACAACTGTTTGAATTGTAAATGATACATGATGATAAAAGAAACAAACAGTGCACTACGTATATTGACTAAATCTACGAAACTGATGGTCAATGAAGTCAATCAAGTCCAAGTACAAAACTACCATTCTGAATATATCGGTCATTTTCGTGCCTCAATCTAGACGTAGTTGTTCAAGGTGTACCGAATGGCAAAACTATTCTTCTTTCCACGTATAATAAAAGTATTATATAGATAAATATATACTATATAACTCACAGATGAAACTATAAAAAATGCGTATCAGTTTGTATAATATTTAGCATGTATGAGTTAAGCTCGATCTATAAAACGGAAACAAACAGAACACTATTGATTATTATATAATGTTATCTATGTAGTTTATACACCATGTAAAACACTGTTTTTATTCGTATTATTTACACTTGTATCCATCTGTTTAATACATTTATTATGCACGTATTGTATAAATAATTAATGCCGTTTTTTTCATGATATCGTTGCAAGATGCATGATTTACGTATTTTCGCATGGTGAATGCTTTTGTTATATTTTTACTTATAACTATTGTATCATTGCTGAATAATTTGGTCAACCATTGTTAATATCACTGTTCATTTGTCGATAAATTGTCATTACGGCCTCATAAAATATAATAAATGTTTGATGTAGTATTTGTACTCACAATGATATCGATGGGGGATATCATTTTTTAGCGTACATATATATTCTACATGAAGGAATTGGATGCACCCGAAAATCTTGTATTTGGAACAATAACTCAATATACGTCTTATCAGTTGCACCAAAATGATGCATGATTTGATTGTATTTCTTTATAAATGATCCGAACATTTCTTTTTAAATAGGATAATATCGGCTGGTCAAGAGTTTTAAAACAATTAGTATCATATGGAAAGGTCAAAGTTGATCCCAGAGGGCTTCTTATAAGTTAATTGCTATATTGTCATTATAAGATGGAATAAATAGTTCAATCTATACTAAGAGAGTAAAATGAATGTACATTCAAACCTGTGTTAGCGGCTTCGAATAAAGACCACCCTGTGAATAAAGGTCATTCTTTGAAAAATCGTCTCTGATTATTTATAAAAGACTGACTTCCGAATACAGGCCATCTGTCATTAAAGGCCACATTTTGAATTTTCTTAGGATAGCCTTTGTTCACAGGTTTGATGTTATTGCTTTGTGCAATGTTCATGTTTGTTGTACAAAGTTGAATTTACTATAAGTTGAATTTGCCATAAAAGTGAAAGTGGTGGATCACATAAAACATTTTCGAAAGTTACTGATTTTATTTATATACTTCACCCTTAAAATGAAATGCACGTGGAACATTTCAGGCTATAATTTGCCCTTTTCAGTTGTCTCGAGCCATTAATGTTATAAGACCACTCTATGTGTATCTAATAGTGGTGTTTTGTTTTCTAAAATACGAGTGCATTTTTACAAACGGCTATCAATGTTGTATATACATATAATGCTTATACATGCATGTTGTTGCCATAAGGCTGTACTACACGAAGAGTCGTCGCACATTTTCATTACAGATTTGCGTATGTTATTTTACAAATAATTAATATCATAACCAATATGGTGCACATTTTCTTCTTTTTCTTGCCACAGCCTATATATAGCTGTGTTTAAGACACAATTTGTTTGTGTAATATTATAGGGTACCTTTCGTGAGCGCTTGTCATCTTGGTGCATACTATGAGGTAAATTATGCATTTACAATCTTTGTCTGTGAGTGACTGTTGGTGTAGAGTAATGATAATGAATGTAGATTTTATTCATTGAGCTTATACCTTTGGATATTTAAAAGAAGAAGACTAAGTATAGTTTAGCTAGAAAGTAATCAGTAATTTGTACGGGCATGCTAGATCTTATGTTTCCTTCCGTTGATTTCTACGTAGTCCATAGGTCAATTGGCGTCACGTGCTAATCGTTGTATTTACTTGAGTTACGTCCCCTTAAAAGCCATCCCTGTATAACCAGATATTATCTGTTTGTACGGTAAAAATATATTATATGACATAACAAGTATATTTTCGTCCAGTTTTGAACTTCCTGAATTTTAGGAAAATAACTTAATTGTAACGTAAACAAATCGTCCATGACCATACGATAACGCTTTAAATATTCTTTAGGACTGTTAACTAAAGCCTAAACAAAACAGATTTGTTTCCGGTTACATGCCCCAAAAATATGGGTCGGTAGTAGGAATTTTTTCTTTTACATATTTATTCTTTTTAACATATATCGGCAACACTGTTGTGAAAAATACAACATAGCACCAAAATTTGGATGCTGTAAAAGCTTATGAGTCGGCAGGTAAAAGATGGGTCGGTCTGGTAACCGAAAACAAACCCTTTTTAGGTCTAATCTAAATGTTTACCTTATTTAGGGACTTACTGATTTAATGAGGTATACCCCTTGCCTCATAATATGTTATCCCTTTGACTTATAGTACCGCATTTCCCTCTCATCTAAAGCAGACGACTTTTGAAAACATTGAGGCAAAAGAAGCCATTGCTTGTAATGAGTAATAGTTTCTTTTGCTACAATGTTTCTATCCTGTCTGAGAGAAATAACACAATTTTCTAAAATAAATTGATGTTCTGTATATTTGTTTTGAATGTGAAGAATCCAAAATATGCTTATGAAGCAAAGGGATATCATTTTACCTTTTATACGCTGAACAGTTTTAACATTTGTAAACCTAAGTGGAAGAAGGCAAACTCCCTTAAAATGTTTCTTCATTTTAAACAATACTCGATTATCAACTCATAGTTACCCTAATAAATAATTAAATACTTAAGGACCATTTTCTTTGATATGTTTGTCAATTGAGTATGCCCAGTTGATACGCTCCTTCACAACTCTTTAATTCCACCGTTTGGTTTACGCGCTGTTTGTATATGTTTGTCAATTGAGTATGCCCAGTTGATACGCTCCTTTACAACTCTTTAATTCCACCGTTTGGTTTACGCGCTGTTTTATATATATACCCTACCTTTTCCATTTGGCAGACGAAATTCTCTGCTTTTGCTTATGTGTCAATTAAGACACAGACATTTATTCTCAGAATCAGTTATACAGAAGATTAACAAACTCTTTACAACTAAGATAATGAAATATCAGTATAAGTTTAGATAAATTCATTTGAGTGTAGTTTAAATTTTGTGACATAAATAAGTTCATCATTATATACAGATGGACAACTAAAACCACTGGCTTAAAAATGACTGCCATTACATATGTATACGTCCGTTGAAAACACCATCGGTTGCTTGATGCATGGAATTTTCCATTATGCTTGCGCAAAACTTGCCTACAATGATAAAAAAATCTTGCCCGTCGTCTTAAAAAAATAGGGTTGAGACTCAAGCTTAGGCAAAAAGGGAATTGCTTCCGCTACCAGCTCTGAAAAATATAATGTCGGTAGGCAGGAATTTATTATATCTTTTTATTCCAGAGCATGACTGACATTATTTTTTGCTGAACTATAATTTGACATGCAAAATGATATGGTCGGTTGCAAAAAATAGGGCCGGTCGGGGTAGCGGAAACAAGCTATGTTTAGGCCTTATTATTGTTGTCATCTGAATTCGGTTAATCAATCTTCATTTTTTTACTTGTACATAGGAAATTTCCTCGCTGTTACATTGGAATATGGCAATTTTGCATTCGGTTTTATTTTCTTGCAGAGTGAGATTCCCGTATTACATGATGATGGAGACGAATACATAGACAATGAACGACCATTCACCGACACAATGCGAAATTACTATTCTAACTTTCGTAGATATGAGGGCGAAAACGATGCCGTACAAATCAACTACAGAGACCCCGCCCACAAAAAGGTTGGGCGTAATAATGGGGCGTTGGTTCGATTCTTTCGTAATGGAGACCCAAATTTCAAGGGATATACTATAACGATCAATAAAAAGTCATTTGTCAACTTAGATGCATTATTGGTGTTCCTTACAGAAAAGATTACCACCCCAAGTGGGGTAAATTACATTTTTAAGTGGCCAGAGGGAAAACTCATTCAGAGTATTACAGACTTCAGGAACCGATGTGTGTACATTGTTTCAAGTACGTGCAGTCTGAATCCTAAAGTTAAAAAGTATGGTGAGTCACGTGAAGGTCATTGGAGCAACAAAAGTTTGTCCGCTGGTCGGCGTAAGAATGAGCTGGACTTATATAAACGTCCAGTTTCACCCAAAGAATCTCCTTCGCGGAATTCGCCTCTGGTGATCACAATTATAAACAATCTGTCACGTGATAAACAGGAAAAGGTGATATTGAATCCGAACACCCAGCAAACATTTGAAGAATGGTTAGAAGATATTACAAACCCTGATATGCCAATACGGGCACTTTTCTCAGAGAAACGTCCCGAACAAGAGGTAAACGACACAATTACACTATATTCCTAATAGTTATCTCATTACATGTTAAATTGCTCTTCTCATCATTTAAACCTCTTCATGTTCCATCTATAACAGAAATACAATATATAAATCAGACTATATATAAAAAAACGGAATTCTATTTTGTACTTTTGTTCAATCTTAACATAAAACCACTTTCTTTAAAACATATTATATCGCTACACTTCCTACATATTCTCATTAAGCAATGTTATCTAAGTAACTCACGTACTTATTGTGAATCGTTTCAGATCAAGAGTTTTTCTCAATTATTTCGTGCCCTGAAAACCCACAGCGCGTTCATCGCATGCGGAGACGAGCTTGTGCCTGTAGAAATATCAAAGAAACGTCAGGCGACTAGCAGTAACTCCAGTACTGATTCCATGAGTGAGTCAAGGGGGAGGAAGAAGAGGCTGGCGAAACAGAATGAAATGGGTGAGTTAAGTACAGTACAACCTCAAATATAGTGTCCACCTTGTTACAACGACCACTAATTTTCGGACTGGCTTCCAATAACTACCCTACAATTCAACTCGAAAATGAGACCACCTCATTATTACGACCAATTTTTCCTAAAGATATTGATATTACTGAACTTAAATTCCCGTATGTGACTATATATACAAATGTACATATGGATAATCAAACCACTCGCCATTCTCTGAGTTGTACCAATCTCAATGTAATATATTAGCATTTCAGCGTTTTAACTGTAAAACCAGTAATATTGAACTAACAAAATCTGAAGATTTTAGTATCATGTGATAAGTGTAATGTATATCGCTTGGTTTGAATGATACATAATGAGATTGTCTCATATCGCTTGGTTTGAATGATCGCCAACAACATAATGAGATTGTCAGGTTCTTAAATTTATATGATTGTTAACAAACGGACATTTTTTACGCAGATAGTCCAATTCATGCATGATGATTTTATTCACTTTAGACTGTTTGCGGATTAAACATCAATGTCATGATTGTATTCTTTCTATGACTGCTTGTTTTCAGGTCAAATTTATGAAAATGGTCATTCAGAGACCCCAACATCAACATCAATGTCTAGATATGACATGGGGCCAAGACTCCCTATGTACGGCATGAGGGGACGTTTAGAAAGTAGGAGAAACCCACAGGATAGAGTTGAAATAGAAATTGACAATAGTATAAGGGGTGCGTATTTCATTACCAGCCTTTTAAACTTGTTTTATATGAACAATATATTACAAAATTTGAATTGGAGCTACAACGAAAGCGAAACAGCATGATTTGTTTTCTAAATTTAAAGAACAAGAGAAACACACACCATTTCAGTGAATGAAATTGTTAATTTTTACATAACGCTCTCAGCCTCCCTGTTCAATTTATCACAGGCGTCCAAATGCATTACTTTATGGCAAACCATCATAGTTGCCAAATGTCGAAGAGACAAAAACAAATACCATAAAACTGACTTAGCGTCCACCTCAATGTTTAAGTCCACCTCATTATAATGACCACTTATTTTCAGACATTATTATAATTAATTATGATAATGCATTATTTGCCGTATAATGAAACTGGATAATAATAACATCTCAATATTATTTGTTTTCTTTTACATCGGGTCCATATTGTAGAGGTTTTCTTGTATATCTTATTGATAAAAGGTCTGTTATACAGTATTCAGACAAAGGTTAGGTGGTGCTAGATATTTTCTGGAATTTTCAGAATTCATGAGCAAAAGGAATAGGAAATATGGCAGTTAGAATTGTAAGATGCTTACACAGGTGTGGTCATTATTAAAAAGACAATTGTCTGAAATAGCTGGTTTGTAAACAATATCTGGCTACTGGATTGAAAGTGGGTATTCTATTGTTAGATATGCTCTAACCGACTTAATATGGTCCCACCAACAGCTCTTTACTGCGCAGCCGCGACCGTTGTCCAGTATTTAGTGCGCTGGACTTGTAACCCGGCTATTCGAGTTCAAATTCCGGTCGCGGCATATGTGGAGTTGCCGGCTCCTTGTGGAAAGGTAAGTTAGTGCTGGTTAGGATACAGTCCATGAAAATTGGTTAGGTGAATCGGCCACCATATACATGTATAACTGAAAATATGTTGAAAAACGGCGTTAAACTCAGTGACAATGTCTTTAATTTAGTACGCCAATCATAAATAAACAACCGTCACGCCACAATACTTAACCATGAAGAAAATGATTTATTATTTACATACTTAACGGAAAAGAAACGAAAAAATTTTGAACATTGGAGACAGCTGATTGGCTTAAAATGTAGAACAAGTATTATAAACGTTATAAATGTGAACTTCATTTTAACAAGACGATACATGTATGCGTATTCATCAGATGTGATTTTATGGTTTCATGGCAATGTACTTTGTTTGTTTGTTAATTATTTACAAATCAGTCAGACACGAAGATGTTGAATGAATAACTACAAAGAAAGTGGTTACTCCCTGGTTATTCCTCGGAGACTTCGGAGTTTTGATTATATTAGCACTTCGAGAAATGGACGGAAAATGTCCATATTAAATATTAATAAGTTAATTTCATAGTACATAGGTAAATATGTTCTGAGGATTGTTCGCGATACCAATCGGAATATGGTTATATTTATGTCCAAAAATTTAACGGTAGTGAGCACGTTTGCCTTCGCTGTTTTTTTTGTATCAGTCATTTAGTTTTCTAAGCTAACCTTGCCACTCTAAGTTAAGCTTTTTGACTCGCAACATCTTAAATAAAACGAATACGATTTTCAATGAGAAAACTGCAATCAACATAAAGTTTAAGTGTAGTTTGCAGTTGTAGTTGAATTGTGAAATGAATTGATGTGTGTTGATAATAAAAACATCTTCAGAAAGCGACTCAAGACATCCCTGAGTATAATGATGTACAATGATACTATGATTTTCGTTCTACGTAGATAGACGGTTCAAAATCAGGGAACCACGTAATGTGCAATGGAATGTTTTATACGTTTTGCGTTATATGAACACATCTGAATTTGAATTCCGATATCTTTATAGCTGATCGGATGGCACAACGAGCTCAATTATTAGGATGGGTAGTTTTAACATATATTCTCAAATACTTTGAAGTCTTGATTAAAATAAACTTACGCATGAACCAGAACGAATAACGTTGTGGTATATTAAAGGCTTTTGACTGATGATCTTTGTTACACATTCCAATTTTATAAATAATTCACGCGATACATGCTAATTACATGTAGGTCTATCCAATTATGATTGATAATTAGCATGCCGCACCATCCGCTTTTCTGAAAGTTATATAAATATTTAATAAAAATTATTGTAACCGATGTAACTTTGCTAGGACATGCTGTATAATTCAAATAAAAAAGAATATCGACACGCTTTACCATCAACTTTCAGTAAAATGAATTAAACAGGCCTCAAAGATCTAAGTTCAATTCAAATATTTGTTTTATTTCGTTTTTTGCAATTGTACATAATCCGACCCGAGGAAGTCTTTGTATGTAGATCAGGTTTTAAAAATGTCATTTTACAGACCGACATCTCAAAGCAACATCCTCTAGGAGAGGCGAAATTATGTTGTTGTTGGGAAGTAATTGCTCTAGAGAGGTTAAATTAACAATTAAATCGTACAGTTGAAAAATATACTGTTGTTGAAGGGAGGTGTTGCTCAAGAGAGGGCCACTCTGGAGAGGTTTAACTGTAATTTGTCCCATGGTGTTGATGTTATCATTTTTTTGTTTGGTTCGTATGTCAATATGTGAATAAAGCTGTGGTCTATTTATGCAGTAAAAAAGATAGGTTCGCTCTCGAGAGGTCGCACTCTAAGTCTGTATGCTCAACTTCCTGTTAGGAGTATTGTGATTGATTGTGTCACAAACAGACACATATAAATGACAGTTAAGTTACTAATGTAATATAAGGTACTACATGTAAGAGTGCAAGTTTATGAAATTTTAGGCCATAACAACAATATAAGTTGGATTCAATGACTCAGCGTCTATCACAGAAGCTGTTTAAACAATCTGAACGAATGTACTTTCATACTGGCCTTATACTAAACGCTTATTGACCATTTTTGAATGATATAGTTCATTTATACATTTCAGAATTTTATCCACCTACTTATATTGACCCTTTGGATGATGGGCTGAAACCGGACAGATCACTCAAGTGTGAATGGGTGTATCCTTAGGAACAATATGGCTGATTTTAGACATTCAGTTGATTTCAATGCTTTCTTTTCCTGATGAGATAACGGAAGGTCGGTGGTTCTACCCTAGTGTACGCTTGGGGTCTTCCTTCACCGTTGGAAAGATGGAAAAGTCGCCAAATTACCCTGACTGTTGGTGCGAGTTTAAACCCCAGTGGAAAAAATAAATTCTAGAAATATTTAACATAATAATGAGTTTTTAATAAATATGTGGGAATTCTTTTTCCTTGTTTTTGACATTGTATGTGTGTAATCATGTGAATGTCAAATATTTAAATTTATTTAAATTTATTGCGTTTGTTGCGTTAGCGAAATTGTTAATAGCATCATTTAGAAATGCAACATTTATGTACGGAACATGTTAATTATTGGCCTTAACATTTAAAGTTATGGGTTTAGGGGCAAAGATTCATTTCAGAACTTGGTAGTTATACCTTCAGGAGAGTTGGTTTATCATGTTGCCGCTATCGTGGTGTTGTATGACAAAGAACGAGACACACAGAGACACTACATTGCACATAATGAGGAGATCACGTGGTACGTGTAGTAATCACGTGGTACGCATACGAATCACGTGAAGTGTATAGTACTCACGTAGTATATGAAGAAATCGCGTGGTATTGTATGCATAAATGCATTAGATGTATTCAATTCATAATAGTAAAACTTTTGAAACTATCAACCAATTAGAACACGCTTACCACATTATCAATTTTTTATCAGCACAATCATGAATTCTGCACAAACTGTTGTTTACTTTTGTGCGCCATTAAAGATTTGTGGGCGTAATGTGGGCGTCATGTGGGCGTCATTCTTACACAATAATTCATGAATTTCAATAAAACTATATTGACACATAATATATTTTGTATTTGTTTTGGAGTATCGAAATGTAGCTTAAATTATCTGCAATAAGTAAAATGTTTGTACAAAAATATGTGAGTTTTTGCATGTTCAATAGTATGTGGAAAATCTTTGTTTGTTACACCGAATGAAATCTGATATAATTTATATATGTATGACATTACAGTATGACATTGTTACCTAAGAAGGAAAGGAAGAATAAAAAAGAACCAGAACCTATTCTCATAGCTACCGGACAAATGCACGGAAAAGGCCCTGAACACGCTGTGAGCACATTTATACTTAAATACACCTACAGTGAAACTTATATACAAAGGCCACGACGTGGTTTCGCTGTGTTAAATAATGTGATTGTTTCAATTAAAATGTATACACGAGAGTGTCCGTTGTTAAGATAGCCACCTGTTTGACTCAAAGATGGTCTTAACAACCAGTTTGGAATTTCTTGAAACTATCCATGAATTGTACATTAATACTGAATCTGTAAAACAATATTAACAACCTACCATTCTCTGTTTTGGTCATGTTTATAGTTGTATTTGCTTCCCGAAGCCGCCCTATATGGGACTATAGTACCATCTTGTCTCTAGTTAAACGTTAATTACATTTTACAGTAGTTAACATTACGTTAAGCACCGATACGGTCGTACTGACCTGTACCTAATCTTGTGGTATATGATCACACGTGTTATTTAGAGTTTCTGTTATTGTCGATATGACGAGGTGTAAATATTTCTTCAGTGGTACAACCTGATTATGTTCTATAAATATTATATTATTTCATATTGTGACATTGATCAATGAAACAGATACAAAAATTCTGCATGTATGTTCTAATATTTCTGTATGATTCACATGAGTAAATAAAGTGATACGTGAACATATACATGTGATCAATATGTCCATGTGACCTTTTAGTAATTATTCAGTTAATGACCTATCTGATGTAATCATCTTTTATTATAGTCACACATACGTATCTGGGATGCCGTATCACTGAGCACCTTCTCTGTTATCGGTTTGGGGATTTTCAACGGCGGTATCCTCTCTATTGGATTCTCTTTGGACGTAAGTAATTACTTCAAGGCTGGAATAATCTATACTGTGTAACCTCTCTAATCCGGACCTTTCCAACGCGGTAATTCCCACTATCCGGACAAATTCGTGAAACTCAGTTTTTATTGAATATTTTTCTTAAAATTACACTGTTAATATTTGTTTCTGTACCTTTTATTTAAACACGCACTACACGATCACTAGAAGTCATTTTATGCTCTATAAAACACCATTAATTCTTGCGTAAAACTCATGTAATTTTAGCTCGAATAATATTCTTAAAAGGCTTCATTGTACATGTACTTCAAACCAGAATAGAACAGAACAGAAATATTTAGGCACTAAAGTGATCCAATAAACTATACTCATTTATCATTGGATATTAAAACAAATCCCTATAACTTATATAAATCACTTTCATTAATGACCGCTTCAGAATCATTTCTATCAACGCCTGGTCTAATTAAGTACTGTATGTACCAGTATGTGATTTTATTCTGCTTTCATAATAAGTCAATATGCACGATAAAAAACAGTTTCAGGTCGAATGTTTTTCCTTTTATACCTTTTCTTACATAGGCTATACTATAGGTTCCGGAATAATTACAGAATATCAGAATATTATTGCTAGTATTCATAGACAAATATGTAATATATTATTAACACATTTCATATAGTCAATGACGACCCTTGATGTTAGAAATGAAGTGAGACTTTTATTATATAAGGATTAATAAGTCTTGTATATTTTATACAATGACAGGGTATTGGTAACAGCATGTGTGTGCTAGACGGAAGTGAAAAACACGTGCTAAGTGTTTGGGATTGGAAATCTGAGAGAATCATAGCGAGAACAGCGGTATGTATTACATAATATCAAATGATTTAATATCTCCCCTCTATGTATGGTTCATACCAACGTACATGTACTGTATTTTCTTCTCTTTGATGTATAATTATTGCACTTATTAATTAATAGTTTATTGTAAGCGATGCCATGTGTTAAATTCTACAACTAGTTATGTACATGTATTGTATGTTCGTCTATTTACATAATAAAACTACTTGTATTATGAAGATACAGTAAAACTATAATGATAATGAGACTCCCTTCAGGATGGTCGTAATAAGGCAGTCTCATTATCAAGGTAAATGATAGGGCAGTTATTGAAAGCCGGCCCGAAATTAAGTGGTCGTCATGACAAGGTTGTCGTAGTATTGAGGTGATCGCAATGTGAGGTTTTACTGCATGCATTTTTAAAGAGTCTTACGTCTGTGGCTTTGCGTATTTTGTTTGCTCTTCAGCTTGGCAAAGACTTGCAGCATATTTATTTTTAGTACCTGCCATAGCCTCGTTACGATTTGTCCGCTTATTTTCAATGATATGTTTTGGTTTCGGAAATTCTAACTCAAATCTGAAATGATAAATAAAATCTTAACAATACCGTTAAATAACTTTTTTTCAACTTTGGAAATAAGAGTTCAGGGACCGCATATGTTGTTTAAGTAGAGCCGTTAGTGAAACTTTTATCATTGAAATATCACCATTCACAGTGTCATGTTAATTATGTTCACAGGAAGTGCTTCAGTCGCATTTTGTAGAGGAGGTATTACGATTTGATGTAATAATGTTGAGAGAATGATGGACTAAATGCATGTTAGACTGAGAAATTCTGTAAAGATTTAGTACGAGAATTGACTAGTGTGGTTCATGGAAAGTAGTTGTTGCATCCAAATAGGACACATGATGTTTGTTGTAGCTGTTTACTAAATAAACAGATAAACACACTAATATTCGATTAATTGGTTTATCAAGTGTTATTACTGTTTGTTTGTTTGTTTGTTTTTCATTCATAAAAGAAAGTGTATCTCTAACATTGTAATTTTATTTCAGCATCTCAGCATCTCTTCTATTTTACTTAGTTGTAGAGTGATTTTACCTGAGATAATATTGAAACATATAGCATATATATCTTTATTCTGTATCTTGTGACTTAGAAATAAGACTATTCTTACTTCCAAACTTTCTTTGTTCTTAAGCTGTGGAGGGTCATTCCCCGTAATGACTGCACACACTATATGATCCGCGTTTTCTCATCGTCATGTTGCTTTTTAAGAATCTTCTTTGTCCGTACAGTGCAACCTCTCCAGAGCGGCCCTCTCTTGAGCAACAACCTTTCTTCAACAACAGCATCTTTTTTTTCCACTCTGATTAACTATTAATTTAACCTCACTAGAGCATCAACCTCTCAACAACAACATAATTAAGCTTCTCCAAAAGGGTGTTGCTTTGCAGATATTGCACTGTACTTCATTTTTACATTTCCTCAACACAATCCAAATTTGCTCTGAAAGACCCTGCTTTGTGTTTAAAGTTCCTTCTACTAAGATTAAAACAGTAGTATAAGGGGCCGTCTAAAATAATCTAACATATAAAGTGACAATATCTGAGATTTAAAATCTTTCATACGAGCTGCAGGCTGGTAGGACTATTGTTAACACTACAATTTTGTTAAATATGAAAATAAAACATTTAAAACATCATGCGAAATTCTTCATTGTGGCGCAGTGTATATAAATACAAGTAGCAATTTTACTGTCAATGTTACGTCGAAACATTCTGAGTTTGAATCTGTAGCCTGCACTTAAATTTTACCATCTCGGAAACACGTGAAACATAAAGTTTATACGTCAAAGTGACATAAAAACTGGTATAACCTATGTTATATATACATGTAGAAAATTGATGTTTGTTTGTACTTCACACCGTGTTTCTTTCTATTTTCCATTCTTTCTACAAATCAACAGAAGGTAACGAGCATGTTGATATTGTGTTTATTGCTGTTTTTGTTGTTGTTTTTAATCAAAATTTGCTAATAATTTAATACATTATTATTGAAGTACGATGTATAAAATAACCATGTCCAATTTGACAGATCTTATGACCAGTATTATGGTGTCCACATCCGCATGACCGCTAAGAATTATTACGAATACAAATACTAGCATTTGAAAGCAACATAAACTGTGCGTTCAATGTTTAAGTGACATTTCTCGGTAGTATTAATTTATAAAATACATGTAGATATAAAAAATGATCATAGCACGTAATATGCACTTTTTATTATAGAACAAAAATGACGCACTTTTTTGCGTGAATATTTTTTATGTTTTACGATATAGATTAAATGCATTTGTAGTTTGTCTACACCACCAATACATCGTGTAAAAATAAGTTACAAATACGTATTAAATCAGTATTTGTAGTGTATGATTGAAAGTGTTTCCCATTGGAGTCACAAACCTGTATGTTAAATATTATATCAAAATTTAGCACTTCAATCTCAGCACGTGAATATTAACACAGAAATATCAGCACTTAGTGTTAGAAGTGGACGTGTTTAAATTTTGAAGTTTTTCAAGTACATTATTTGAATATAAACTGTTAGTAAATGGCTAAATGATTTGTGAGAGATTTGCTGAGCATCAAATTATCTGTTTTATTACTGTTACCGGGTGGATAACAAAAAGCACAAAAAATGCTGTGATAATAAATCTGAAAGATTTCAAAGTATTAGTTTGAAGGAGTTAGCAGGCATAAAACATAAACTGACTGATTAGGTGAACAGCTGTAACACAACTACATGCAACTCACCTTTGGTGAATCACAAAAGGTATCCAAATAGAGACTGTAGCATTCGGATAAGGTGTAACGGTTTGCGTAATATCTGCCTCAACGTGATTTACAAACCTATAGTCATATTTATGTCTGCATTCGTTCTAAATCCCGCAAAAGCAGTTCATTACGTAACTAATATGCAAAGGGCATCTTATATAATTATCAAAATTTATATTTTAGGCACTAGACTACATAAAAGATGGCATGGTATGTTTAATAATGCATGATATGAATGCATGCATTACGGGGGGAATAGAATGACATTCCTCAACCTAATGTTTACCCCACATTTGTTTGTTCACGTTTTTCTCCATAGTTTCACATCCCAGTTTAATATCAAAGGTGTTGTGTGAAGCATGCCATTGAATTTCGGTGATGATTCACGCTAGTTGCCATTTGCGCATGCGCTTATAGAACTTTGTTATTCTTTCGGCGTTTGGCAGTCTTCAATATTTTACGAAGTCATTCGACGTAAGCATGTAAATTCCCCCACCCCCTTTAAAATTGTAACAACACAAAGTGACTATCAGCATGATAATTATGAATTATGCATTTTAAATTTTGATTGAGTTCATAGTCGCTATAGGAGATAAATAATTAATATTAAGTTGGTCGATATTTGAGGCTTCAGTGTATATCTAATCACAGGAACCAGACTAGGAGAATCAAGGTGCATAATTCGCTAGTTCCAAGCACAATCTAGGACCAATCAATTTCGCTATGTACAAATGAATGCATCATAATTGTACTCCATATTTATTATCGCATGTTTTCACATTCTAGAAATTGTATCTTGCGTTTTTTTCCTTTTGTGTCATATTTTGTGGTAATCTGTTTGTTTCACAGCGCTCTGAAATGTGCTGCAAACGAGGAACAAAAACACGTGCGTAAAAATTAGGTTAGAGAGGTCCGACTGTAATTCTATATCATTGTTCATTTCATAACCTACTGTCAGGTCTGCTCATACCCAACTTTCGCGTCACAGGCGTTCAACAGAAAAAGTAGTAAACTATCGAAGGGAAACACTTTGAACTTCTGTTATTCAAAAACTATTTGAATGCAAACAAATGTTAGAGCTACGTTAGGATCGAACGTTGCCCACAAATAAATAAAAAAATGAACTCTTTGGGTACTATGTTAGAATTCAGTCATAATTAATTCATAATAGTAAGCAGTACCAAAGTGATCGAAGGAAATTTAATTTCTCAGGAAAAAACGTTTACCGTCAAAAAGTTGTCCCGGAAAATGAAATGTAATTGTCATCAGTACTTTGATTCACTGTCCATGACCACTTTATTGCTATAATTAATATACAAGCTACTTTTGTTCATTTTAACAGTCAATAAAGTGGAACATTATATGAATAGTTTGAGAGTTTATCTTGACTAGTTAGTCGGGTTCGACACAGTTTGAAACTATAAAACTGCACACAGATCCATTTCATCTTCAATAAATTCATCTTTTATGTATAAGTTGTTTTAATATTTGTTGAACGTTTCTTAATTACCGGCAGAATTCTCTTATTTGACGTTTCAAGTTATATTTCGATCATAATTTATTCATACAAGAATACGACACTGTGTGATGTGTTTTATAGATGTGTCAGCCATTTTAGACTTTATATTGTCAATGCTTGAATATTTCGCTTATGATCATTGTTTGACCTCACATTTGAATTTTGCGTTTACCATCAAGGCGTGTAAGTCTTTCATTTTTCATCGAATGCATTCGGCTCTCCTCGCCTGATTCCGTACCCCATTTAGACTGAGGAGTGCCGAATGACATTATTATGATGTAATTAAACTGGTCCCCTTTCCAAGTTGCAGTGCATCAAAGGTACACCAGAGTCAGCGGGTACCAGTTTAATGATGTAATATGATGGGTTTGTATTGTCAAGGACCGCATGATTTGCTCATCATTGTAGACCATTTCCTTAGTTTTTAGAAGTTTGTTTGAACCAATACACGTTTATTTACATAATATCAGCTGAGTTATTTTCCAGTCTTAATCAAATACTGTGACAAAAGATTTTCGCGCTTTTCTTGCAAGTAAAGGTCGATTTGTGAAATTGCCTTAAACGTGAAATTGACGAATAAGTGACATGTCCACTCATATCAGCTTCTTACTCATAAGTAGAACTCGTTTCAACGAAATTCACGTACTCGTCAGACTTTTCATTTAACAGAAAAATAATATCTTAAGATCTCTCAGAGATACGTTGTGTAATTATATCTTGACGAATATACAAATACCTTTCAGACGTCTACAGATCCAGTACATTGCGCAACGTTCTATCCTGACGAGGGTAACAATTGTTTGCTTATTACCTACGGCGTCAAACACATTTATTTCTGGAAGATTTTCTACGACGTGGCCCGGAAGAAAGAAGCGAAAATATTCCGTGATAGAAACAGTGGCATTTTCGAGGTAATTAATTGAATAAAAAAATCTGTAACTCTTCAAAGCCCCGTGGTTTGAGGATTGTTTTGTATCCTGTATATAGTTTTGTAACTTACGTGACATACTTAGATTGTAGTGTTTTGTCATATTATCAACAAGAAGATCAAAAGAAACGTACAGTATTGACCTGACATCAAAGCAAAGTGAAAAGAGTCTGTCTTCTAAAAAAACTATAGAATACTATAAAAACTTTGCTTCATACAACATTTCCCCGCATCTGAAGCGGACGACTTTTAAAAACATTGTGGCAAAAGAAGCTATCGTTTATTACAAGTAATGGCTTCTTTTGTCATACTGTTTGCAACTCTGCCAGAAAGAAATAACCCAATTTTCTTCAAACGATGATGTTTTGTATATAGCTTCGAATTTGGAAGAGTCCATATTATACCGTATAATTATAAGATCGACATAAAAAACAGACAACACAATTTATTATTAGTGATGTTTTTTGGCAAAGTTATATTCTTTTATCTTTAGATTAATCTATAATATGGATCAGTAATAAAGATTATTGCGTTAGTGCGCTGGGCGTGTTCAAATCCCGCTCGCGGCAGGTCATACCATTCTATGAATAATTGACAAAACTGTTGATTTTCCTCCATATGTGGAGAAGTTGCCGGCTCCTTGTGGAAGGGTATTTTGTACTGGTTAGTATACAGTCCAGGAAAAACTGGTTAGGTCGAAAAACAGCGTTAAACACAGTGGTAAAAGATGTAGCAACATCTGCGAGTATGTTATAATATATTAAGCAGTATGCTGTATATTGTTGAATAATATAGAATGCTCTATCGCATGATCTTTTATCTGAAGGATCGTAATTTTGCTGATCACTTAATTGTAAGTGTATGTATACATGTAGAATAAAGGTTAACTCAATGAATTGCCTAATTTGTTGCACATTTCAATTAAAAATATTTATTTAATGCTTTCGTGATAAATGACGAGTAGAAAGCAAACTACAGTTAATTTGTCAATATTTTGACTTAGGCCAGAAAAATAGAAATGTTTACGGTTGTTTTACAAAACAGTCTGTAGGTCTCAAAACTGTTCTATTCTATTTTTTTCCGAACATTCATTTCGTCCTTTGTGAGAACGATTCGTCCCAAAATATTTTCGTACATTTTCGGAGTTTGTTGTAAGAAACGTAAGGCGCAGCACAAAAATGACGGATAACCGTAAATGCGACTTTTTCTGGCCTAACCGAACATATTAAATTCTTAATGCATACCTAACCACTTATCCTCATTTTTAATTCTTTTACCCACGATAGCTTCAAAAGGTATCATTATTATCCTGCACTTTATTTAAAGCATAATACACTTATATCTTATTAGCTAGTTGATATCTATTCTTATATTGTACATATATTGTATGATGACGATGTGTATTTATTACGCTTTTCGATAGCTTAGCAGGATTAGATACTTCTGTCACTTCTAACATATTGATCTTCAGTTATTTATTCGCCATTGTTTTACGATCGTTGATTGTCCGCTATTTGCCCTTCATTCATAGTCCACAATAGTTTGAATTATATCCTTATGTTTCTGCAGCAAGATTAGTCCTCTGATACTTCTGTCACTAGATTCAGTAACATATTGATCTTCAGTTATTTATTCGCCATTGTTTTACGACTGTGTCATGTATTAATGATTATTATTATTAGACTCTAATAATATTATAATATTATTATATTATATTATGCATTAAATATTGCACTAAGTATTTGTACATGTCGAATTATCATGTGTTACAGTTCATGGCTACTGTTTATTGTTTTACATACAACATTTTGAGGGATGAATTTTCATTAGAATTATGTTTTATGTCGTATTTCAAATTATGCATTTCATTGCGCTAGGTTTCACAGTACACCATTATGATTACAAATTGTATGAACTATTCCCCAATACTTACGTCAACTATGAACACGCACTCATCAGCCATTCCTGATTTTAATAGGTTCGATCAAAGGTTAGTTAAACTCTTCCATTTCACCAAGTTGATACTTGGAAGACACCTAATGATCACGATGTATGAACACGTGGTTATCCTAGTCAAGTTTAGACCACAGATTTTATGTACTGCCACATCCACCATGCTTGCTGTACCATTGTCATCGCAGTTCAGCCTTAAACAAACTCCAAACGCGAAAAATATCAAACTGAAAGAAAAAAAATTACAGTGCTCCCTCCGAAGAGCAACGCTTGTCGGAGTCGCAAAAGTGTTGTTCGTTAGAGGGAGTTTGTGTTCGAAGGAAATGGTACATTCGCGACAGGTGTTTTTATTATGTTAATGTGTGCCTTATACTGTCGTTTCTTGGAGGGAATCGGCCTTTGGAGGTGACGTTACGGGAAGAGCCCAGAAACTAAAATCCTATCACAAACTAATCATTGCAGTGATCTTTCATTTTGGCTTCCACAACAATGTTACACAATTACCTTTCAAGGTGACCATGTTCATGGACTTTCCATGGTGATCTCCCACAAAGACTTTCACTTTGACAGATTTGAGGTCGTTTCAATAATATTCATTATATAGGTGTATTGTCTTCCAAAATATTCACTTAATAATTTAATGATTTAATTATTTTGAATCACATTTGCTTTCTTTTTTCCACTGTTTGCACCAGCTTGTATGTTTTCATTCTACAGTAAAACCTCAATGAGACCACCATCGGGACCTGAAAAATCGGTCGTAAAAATTAAGTTGTCTCACTATCAAATTGAATTATAGGGAAGTTATTGAAAACCGGCCCGTAAATGAGGGGTCGTTATAACAAGGTGGACATAATATTGAGGTGGTTGCAACGTGAGGTTTTACTGTACATAAGATATTTTATTTAAGCACGAGATATTAGGAAGATAATATTAAAACAATCTTTATTGTACATCAATAAATATTTACATATTTGTTTATCTAATATCATTTACTTCTGGGTTTATTTTTACAAAGATAAGTTAAAATTTTAATAGTATTAATTTTTTGCTGATAATTCTTCTCTATGTATTGAAGATAAGGTTCAACCGGTATTGTTATGTAACCATCATTTGCCAGCATCAGTATCACAACCACCAGACGGAAACCGCAAACTACCATTTCAACTATATTTGTAAACTTGTTATCAACATCAACATTATTATCGTCAACAACATCTTGAACAATATTATTATAATCATCGACATCATCATCAAAACCAACATCACTATCTGTAAAATGATCAACAACAACATCAACAACATCATTATCAACAAAATCATCGCCAACTACATCACTATCATTATCAACAACAAAATAATCACTAACGTCATTTTCATTAACTTCATTATCACTATCAGCATCGTCAGCATAATCTTTGTCAACATCACCATCAGCAATATTATCATCAACATCATTATCGCTAACAACAGATGGTATTAGCAAGAACCCTAATTAAACTGAACCCTGTGTTCACATATAAATATACATGAGCGAGTTTCTGACCTAACAATATGTGGGTGTATTCTGTATTTGTTCTTTACCAAGTGGTACAGTCTAAATAGTTTTTTTCTGTTCACAACTTAGGATGAAGTACCACAGTCAATTAATTGTTTGGTATTTCTGGAAAATGGTGATGTGCTGACAGGAGACAGCAGTGGTAACATGATGATTTGGGATAGAGATAAAACTGATACATTTAAATGTAAATTTGTGATACAAGCCCACACTGTAAGTATACATGATTAAATTGTTATATTATCTTAGTACTAAGTAATCGTACTTGTCCGGATCACAGTAAAAGTTTGGATCAGGGAAAATTCTCTCTTTCTTCAGACAAAAGTACATGAACGTTTTTTTTTCTTTCTTTCATGAACAAATATTCCAAATATAAGTGTATTCAAATATGGTGGTTTCCGGGTTATGGTTTTTATTGCATTAGTGAATAAAACGTACAAATCAGATTTCCCTTTGAATGCCTGATTGACATAAATCCACTTCACCACAAAGATTACATCGCTACAAATAAATCACCGATAAAAAAACACCGACACACGCACATAACTACATAAAAACACAAAACCATAAAATACGGAAACCCGCCAACATGGCCAAATTTCATTCATCTCAGTTAGGTTATGACGTCAATGCATTAGAATAATTGCGTACAGGGATTGTCCTACATCGTTGTTTTTGTTTGTCCAGGAATGATAACGTATTTAT
This sequence comes from Lutraria rhynchaena, assembly GCA_008271625.1. Lineage (NCBI taxonomy): Eukaryota > Metazoa > Mollusca > Bivalvia > Venerida > Mactridae > Lutraria > Lutraria rhynchaena. The sequence goes on along the minus strand of VIBL01000149.1, from coordinate 78,558 downwards.
AAAATTGAAGTTTAGATTAGTACTGTGTAGCTTCCTAGTTATTACCAAAAATATGACCATAATTATGTTACCCAAATCACTGTCTAGAACTTACTTACCTTCACATTGTTGGGTGCTTGGATTACAATTTTCGTCGTCATGGTCCTGACCTGTCGTTCTAAACATGAACACAATTCGGTACCTGGACCTGGGACACAGGAATCAATCAGTTGTTTTTAAATCATTTTATTATCTGTTTGGTTGGTTAAAATGGTGTACACCCAGACATAATGTGTTGTATATACGACGCACACGTATTTCATTTAACCTAATTTTACGTTTCGTTCATCAGGGAACAGTGATGTCTATGTGTTTACTTGATGATGGCACTCTACTGACAGCTTCCGGTTCTGAAATCAAAGCATGGGACACAGAATGCAACTTTAGAGCCGTCAAAACAAGAACGGTAACTTAGTTTATGTATATTAGTTTATGTATTTATATGTGCAACATGTACTAAATCTTTAGTGTTTTATATGTAATACAATACTCTTTATTATAACATAAACCAAATTATCGATTGGTCATTCAAATTTCATCTACGACAAATTTCCTCATCGTCAAGTGGTCAGTAACGTATTCTTTTTTAAAAAATGTCAAATCTAATCTTTCTGATTAAGGTCCTTGATTTTATATGCAAAGCATTGGAATTATCTATATGTACAGGGCAAGCCATTGTGGGTCAGGTTATGCTTTGGGTTATAAAGTATTTAAACATATTTTGTAAACAAGCAAAATCATGATAGACTCTGTGGTCGTTCAGAAATTGGTGCTTATCTAACATTTTTATTTTGACGTTGATTAAATTTGAAACAAGATAAATTGTATCGCTGAATGCCGAGAGTGACCCTTGTGATACAATAAGCATACAACGCCAGGAATGAATCGCGATACACTGGAAAATGCCCATTTAGACAACTGTAATGTATACTAAGGTATAGCACTGACCAATGACCGATAAGCCCCGCCCACTGGATAAAGCATGCTGAGTATAAGACACTCTGTGACAATCAAGATACAAACACAACAACAACTCTTATTCATCTTGAGTTCATAAAACTGTCTCCGTCACAACGTTTATTAAACACCTAGTAGTTCATTGGTACTTGTTTATTGCAGATTCCCCAAGAAGCCGGGAAGATTCGTTCATTGATAACACAGACGGAAGGTGGAATAGATGGCAAGTTGTATGTGGGAACATCACACAATGCGATACTGGATGGTTCTTTGCAACTTAAGTTTCGATATGTCGTCCAGGTTCGACCGCTCGCAATCATTTTTATAGCATCATTTCTCGAAAATAATTTAAAAATGACTCAATTTTGAAATTTTTGCTAAATGTACCGGTTTTATCCTTAAGGTTGGATGATGTTACTGCTCATTGTAAATATTTTGAACCACACTGCGCACAGAATATTGATTGATATTTCAGGGCCATTCAGACGGTGTTCAGGGAGTTGTACCACATCCGTATGAACCCACGTTCATATCGGCTGGGTTTGACCAAGTTGTATTTAAATGGTCACTAGTCAATCACAAAGTAATTTGGAGAGCCCAAGTTGAGGTAGAATTCACTTTGTTTTTGTTTCTTACTTTCTCTTCGTCGTATATTCAAAAATGTCACTTCATGCGTTCTGTGTACCGCTTTTTCTATCCGTCCGTCCGTCTGTCTGTCCGTTAATTTATTTATACGTTCGTCTCTCTGTTCGTGCTGACAATTTATCCATCCATCCTTTTCCACAACAGTTAATTGTTACTAATACTGCACATTTCAATTTAACTGTAAATTCATTCTTCTATGATAAATTTGTCGTCGAGTACAAATTATCCGATAAGCCAGATATATCTCCGAATCTTTATAATGCAAAATGGGCAAAATAATAAAGGAAGTCTTCATTTCTGGAAATGCAATATTTTACAGATACAACATTAAGTACATGTATATGAAAAACGCAAAAAGCCAAAGCAGCTGAGTATATGAATCAGTTTTAACAAGTATTAAAAACATGAAGACATTTCGTAATATCATTGTATATACACGCATTTTTCAGGCACCATGCACTGCTATCGCTATTGATCATCGTCAAGAACTGATAGCTATTGGGACGTGTGATGGTACATTTATTGTTCTGAATTCATACAATGGTATGCATATAGCAACCGTAGAAGTCGGTACTGAATCCGTCGGATGTCTTGCCTTTTCTCCTGGTTGGTATTTCTGAAAATACTTAGCATATTTCATCACTGGTAATTATAGTACACGGAAGTTTTGAAGGAACATAAAACCAATCAAATGGCCAATATGACGATGTACGCGTTATTAATTATACACCTCTCAGTAAAAAGCATATACATGTATTTTCAAAAATCATGCAGTTTTTTATGAAGCCATCCTTTAAATTATTTTAGTTGGCGATATCTTTTAACAGTGGATAGGTTAGTAGACATTTTGTGTATATTATAATTATGAAAACGAAAAGCTGGAATAAAGAACGAAAACAAATTGTCAAAAACAACATGACTTCTGTTTTCTTTTCTGATTCGGTCGTAAAACTGCCAACAACTAGGTTTTTTTAACGATTCGTGACGGCAAAACAAATTTTAGGGACAGTCTGATGAAGAAATTGTTATATTTAATTGAACGTGTTGGTATCTTGTAGACGGAGCCCTTCTTGCCTTGGGATGTAGTGATGGATTAATCAGTGTTTTCGCAATTCATGATCGAGGACAAACATACAGGAAGTTCAACATGGCTTTACAGGTGAAACATCTATCGTAATTTTATTATCATTTATCATATACACAATATTGAAACAGAATTATTGTTAGAACTATTGAAAACAAATACAAGAAATAATGTGTCAATATTTTTAAGGGCCTTTTTAAGTGTTAATTCAAAGGGTGATGAATTTATCAAGTGACAACAGTGTTGTTTTATGTCACTGATGGCCACACTCCTTGTCAATTTAATAATGAACAGAATGCAAGTCTTTGTCTCAACATTGTGTAACAATACTATGTGCATTAATCCATGTATACGTTTTCATTGATAACTGACCTTATGTCGTTTTCGTGACATAATTCCAGGGCCACAATAGCGGGGTTTCAAAACTGGATTGGTCACGTGATGGTCGATGCTTGCAAAGTGTTTCAATGAATCACGAGTTACTATTTTGTAAGTTACTTCTATTGTACACAGCTTTAACAACAAAGCAATTAGTTTTATGTGAAAAATATTGTCGACAAAATTTATGCAAGGGGAGTAACTCCTTAAGGCATATTATGATACGGAAAACTCGTCATTTATCGAGATCGATAAATACATGTATATGCTATTTTCATTTTAAACAGAATTAAAAGAAATATTTCTCTTTACTAATAGCACGATACGGAATGCGTGCACAGCAAGACCTCGCATAGCGGCCGCCTTAATATAACGACCACATTGATTCCGGACTGGCTTTCCATAGCTCACCCATAATTCAACTTGATAATGAGACCACATAATTATATTCACCGATATTTCGGATCCCAACCGTGATTTCATTATCGAGGCTTTAGTGCACTGTTACTAATTTATATTGTTGAATATAATAGATATAACTTTATTTTAGGGGATATTGACAGCATGCAGATGATTAAAATACCACGAATGATGCGGGATGTTGATTGGTTCACGAACACTTGTCACGTGGCCTACAATTTGATTGGTACGGTTATTTCTTATTTCTTTTTTTTGGGGGGGGGGTAAAATAATGTCCAACTGCGCCCAATTGTATAAACATTGGTTAACTTAAACCACTGGGTTAAATCAGAGTTTTGGTTAAAATTTTGGTTAAATGTTCGGTTAGCTGTTGTAGAAAATTTTGTTTAAATTTAACCGAATGTTGTTTTTGTTAAAGCTCACAAAAAAACTAACCCTAGTCTGAGATGCTGGTTAAATCTTAACATAAACGGTAACCAGTTCCAAAATGGCAGCCCTTTTTAAATGTTTAAATGACTTTTTAATGGTTAGTAAACCAAAATGGTTAAATTTAACCTTGGGTTAGATTAACCATTTGGTTAAAGTTAACCAATGTTTATGCAATCGGGCGCTGATGAATCATTGAATAGTAATCTTAACCAAGGAAATAATACTCAATCAGACATGTCTACTGTACCTTTGATAGATTTAGAGACAATTTAAAATGTTGAAGACCAATGGAAATGATGTATTCAAACCAATGTCATTTTATAGAGTTTTGATTTTTGACACTATGTTTACCAATGGTGCATCATGATCGTTTTATCGTTGATATTCAAACCATTAAATACTTTAGAGCCCAGTTACATCTTACTTTAATTATAGTATTAAATGCCATACAACGTTATTTGATATTTGATTTGCATAATTTGAAACTAGATTAGAGTACTTAACGTTTTTTATCTGAACAGTATTTTTGTTTCAACTCTTTGATATTAAGTTACCTTAAGTTGAATTCTTTATAACTTATCAAGGCATCTAGGCGAAATCATATGAAAAGAACGCGGTTAATTTCATTTTACCACGAACGAATGATTTATAAATAAACAAAATCTCGAAATTATTTCACATCTTGATATGACCCTGCATTTTGTGTGCTTCAAATCGTAAGAAAAGTGATACAGTGTAACCTCTCCAAAGCAACACATTTTGGGAGAAGCAAACTTATGTTGTTTTTGAGAGGTTGTTGCTCTAGAGAGGTTAAATTAATAGTTAAAGTGTACAGTGGGAAAATCATGCTGTTGTAAGGGAGGTTGTTGCTTTGGAGAGGTTTCACTGTAGTTTATCCCGCATGATTTAACCCATGGTATTAATTCTATCATTTTATTGTTTGGTTCGTATGTCGATATGTGAATAAAGCTGTGGTTTATTTTTGCAGTAAAACCTCACATAACGACCACTTAAATATTACGACCGTTATAATGAGTACTTATTTTCGGACCGGCTTTCAATAACTCCCCCTATAATTCAAATTCATAATGAGACCACCTCTTTATTGGATTTTTGGTGTCCCGAAAGTGGTCTCAATATCGAGGTTTTACTGTACAGCTTATAACTTTTCCCATGTCATGTTGACAAAATAATCTTCTGTACGAGTACATTCGGTTATGAATACAAAATATGAACTTCCTACTAGACTAGAAAAAATGTCATGTTTACGTTTACTTGACCAAAATATTGGATAGGTAGGTCGCGATATTTTGCCTTTCTAATATTTTGTTTCTAAACATACCTTTCGTATCTTTGATGAACATCCATCCTCAAATACGTCTGTACTTTCTATTTTGCTGTAAAAGAGTCCATCGGGTAACTGAAAACACAACTATTTTTTTGGTCTTACGAAATGATAAATCGTGTGATCCGGATATTAATATCAAAAATTAATAATGTCATGTGATATTGACGTCTATTTTAAATGTTAGCCAGTTTTTATAATAATAATGATAAAAGATTTTAATGCAAATTTTCGGATAACTACTGTACCATCGAAATAAATTCGTGAATTACGGTCACATATAATGAATGGCTGCCTCCCAACATGTTGGTACTTGTTGGTATCAGTGACCTTACTGACCTTTGAATTAAGGCCAGCTTTTTCTTTTTTTTGCATTTGTTCACCGGATTGACTCTATATGTTTGCATTTTTATCGCAACACCATATTGATAAAAGGATTTAATACACATGTAGTAATCATTGTAACATTTTAACGGAAAACAATGACTGAAAACTTGATTTTAAGAGCAATTGTGTGGCCTTAAACATGGTTAACCTAAATTGGGAACAATATAACAGCCACATATCAAGAATACAAGGCTTGATTACTGAAACATTAGCAGAAAATATTGAACCATTAACAAATTAATCGGAGTAGGCTATCGCTGAGATCTTTGTTTACTTCCATTTGTTAATAAAGCTTTTATACCATTAACAATTAATTTTATATCGTGTCAAACTTTCGTACACGCCCTACAAAAGTCACAAGGAGTTCTCATGTTTACACTAATCATTTTATAACTGTATCGCACTTTGTAAATGGTTTTATTGTCTTCCTCCTTGTCATTGTTAATGATAACTTGATGGTCATATTTCAAGTAGATTACTTTATTCGCGAAAATTTTAGAGAAAAAAATATTTTAAAGTTTTGTGTTTGATCATACAAAACTTCTTATGGTTGTTATGTCTACTCAGTGGCGCATTACTTTAAGCCACATTTACACCCACATGTAATTTACGCAACATGCATAAAGTAAAGAACAATTATCCAATCTTGTTTTCATTTATCAATTCATTTATTCAGCACTAATGCATCGGTATTTCAAAATGGCTGTGATACGATCATGACCATATCTAGCATGCAGTTACCTCCCTTTAAATTGCCACGATGGATACGAATAGGTCTGACTAAGAATAGTTTTCTTTTACTTATGTGAGGTCATAAACTATGACAACTACAGAGGACAATAATTACGCAATATTAATCAGTCGTTCCAACACGTTAATTCCTGTTGATAATTTAATCACTGGCTTGTTTTCAACAAGTCTTTCAGTAGCCATGCAACGAGGTATAAACAAATCTATGACTAAGTCGTTCCGAAACAGTTTTTGATAAAATCATTTTAATATTCCTGATTTGTAATTGATGTTATTTTTAAGAGTTATGTAAACGGAAGTTAGTAGTAAAGATTGTGTTATCAAATTACGTTAGATTGTTTGAATTCGTGGCGTGACAAGTTTATCAGTATAATTGTGTTTTAGTCTTTAGGATGAAAACAAACAAGATACAAGTGCATATATTTGATAATTTCGGGGGAACTTGTTTGCTCACTGCGATTATCGTACTTTTAAATCTGCGTTAGAGGAAAAAAGCATACTGTGAATGGAGGCCATTCTTCGAAAAACCGTCGCTGATTATTTAGAGCAAACTGACCCCCGAATAAAAGCCACAGATAATGCCACATTTTTTCTTTCCAAAGGGTAGGCTTTGTTCACAGGTTTGACTGTATTTGTAGCTGCGTATATCATTAGATTTTAACAAAAAATATGTAACATATCTTTCAATTTCAATAACCTGTAAAATGGATTATCCAACATATGATCGGCGCTAGCGATACAGTTTTCATACATTTACTACCGATGTGTATTTAAAAGTATTAAAATAAAATAAAGCAAGAAGATAATTATAACGATGTCGCAATTATCTCAATAAATTGCAGCAAAACAACATTATGGCGGGTGGGGAATTCCATCTTTTGTGAGCTGTCGAATAGTTTGGTCTTTGTCGCGATTGAAGGGAGGCTTCAGAAACTCTTCAGTCCATGAAGTACTATCATTTTTGTTACCTGTGCATGCGCGTAATTGACATCATAGAAATTGAAATAGTCCATTACAATTTATTGATATCAGATTTGATTTGTAACTAAAATGATAATATTGAAATTATGTGTCTTTAAATCAAACCTCGCTATTAAGGTAATGACAACACAATGCAATGTATTTACAAGACCAAATATTATAATATCTTTGTTATTTAATACGTTTTTCGTCACAAAAATTGTTTTAGTTTTCGATTTTCAGGTGCGCCGTGGTGTTTTTGTTTCATTTCAGAATAAAACATGTGTTTCTGAAGTATTTAGTTAGGTTTCCCTACTCTGATCACGTTGCGTGCATCAGTTTGGATAAAAAATGATTACTTTGCTTCGGATTGCATAATGTTATTTCATTTTTTTCTCTTTATGGCGGTGTGTTTAGTTTTGTGATTATATTACATTATTTACATCTGCATATGCCCTCAATATACATTTTACGATGTAAACACTTACTTTTTACGTTCATTTAAACTAAAACCTTTCTGAAATTTCATTCTTATCATGCCCGCCTCTTACCGCCTTCCAGCACCCAGCAAGAAATCAACCTCACAAAAAAGAGGAAAAAAAAACGGAAAAACTGTCAAAACACAATAACAACTTTGACACTGGTGTTATTTCACAGGTCCCTGGACAAATTTGGAGAAGGATGAAACTCTAAAAGTGGTCAGTCGTTCAAATTATCGAGATTTACTGATAACAGGGGATACAAGGGGCCGGATTAGACTGTATAAATATCCTTGCTCAAAAGAAAGGGTAAGAAAGTAAATGCTTAGATTTGATTTATCCAAGTTTTTAATACTTTATCGACGGGCGTCATAGACACCTCAGAGTATAACTTTGCAACCTTTCCAAATGTCTTAACGTTTAATTTGTCATGTACACATGTATATCCAAATAAAACGAAACCACTGAAATTTAAGGTCTCATCAACAGCTGACTACTTCCCAGCTTTAACAGTGGCAGAAGACCTTAAGCATACACTTGTGTAGAACCACCGACATTTCTGGACAACTTCCTCACACGTGAAATTTGGTCTCGGGTGGGATTCGAACTCACAACGGCGAGGATGCTAGTGATTACAAGTCAGAGATTATAACCACGAAGGTCACTAAATAAAACTATGACTGTACATTTCAAAAAATATATAATTCATTAATACTTTTCACAATTTTATACTGTTTGAACAGAATAAAACAGAACATTTATTTTAAGACGCGTACACAGTACATAATTAGTTATAAACATATGCATATCTATATAGATATACAATTTATAAATCATAGATAGTAATAATCTAAGTTATTAAATATATAATTATCATATTATAGAAATAATTGTTTACATATGCAATTTTATGCAGTGAATAATAATTTCACAATCAAAATACAATCAATGAGGACGAAGATAATTAAAACATGATTATACATGTATTCAATTTTATAGATTTTTAGTGTCACTAGGTAAACACCAAAGCTGATGTATAATATTAACAATCGCTTACAAGTTCTCATTGAAGAGAAATGATTTATTATCAACAAATACCAGTACGTGGTATTGGAGCGATAGTTCTAAAAGATAATTTCATTTTATTGGTGCCCAGTACCATCATATTTCATGATAGTGTCAATTTCAGTTCTAAGTACCTTCGTGTAGTCACATCCACTTGACATGATCAATTTTACCATTTTTGATTATATTTTCTGATCTACATAGTTACATTCATTAATGACCGTACACATTGATTGCTAGAAGCATCAAACGTTGATCAATTTGCTTACGTACAGGAGTCCTGTTCAAGTTGTCAAGCGTCTCCCTAATTGTAATAAATTGTTCCGTGGTATGATTAGATAAAGGCAACTCGCATATTACGCATCGGGTTATTATCAATAATGCTTGTACTCGTACGTCGAGTCTCCACGTCTTTTGTCAATAAATATTTCTTAAACTGGTGACACAACTTGCGGTTGTTTTGATCCATGTTGCTCGGGTGATCACCGCACGACCACAATCAGTGTTATCAGGCTTTCAAAGTTGTTTTTCATATTTTATTATACAATCGATATAAACTTCAATTGTAAAGACAACGAATAACCAATACAGGCTGACGCTGAGTCGAGTGATCGTAGTTAAACGCTCCCTTTTTTAATATTAAATGTTGTTATCAAACATTTCAGGCCGAATTCCGCGGGACACGTGTGTACAGTTGTGACGTTACTGCTGTTGCCTTTACCCCTCACAATAGCCATGTTCTGTCTTGCGGAGGCTGGGATGCAGCACTGATACAATGGCGACTTGTTGATGAATGAAACAGCCACTTCCGGTCATGTGATGACCAAGTAGCTGATCATGTGATGTGATGTGATTTTTCAGCCTTTTACAAATAACTTAAGTCCGGGCACTTTTTTAAATTAATGGACTCCCAAACATACAATTTGCTCACCCAGATGAAACTAGAATTCATTCTATGCAAATCGATGGAGAACATTACATTCAATTCACGTATACATACCGTTTGCTTATTCACTATGGTCGATTTTCACTAAGCTCATCTGAAGGAACTTCAGATTTATTTTTGGAATTCTAGAAATTCATTTTATTTTATAGTAATTTTCATCATATTCATCATATTGGACAAAGGTTCAAATGCTATTAATAGGGAAGGTAGTATTTTGGAGAGGTTGGGATGCTTTATATGTGTTCTTTTTTCTAGGAATCTTTTTATCGATATCTTTATCAACAACGACACTGGTATATATGTCTTCAGCAATGTAGAAAATGTCTATACTTAGCCGAATTTCTTAACGTCCAACTTGTGTTTTATAGCACTGGAAGAAAATCATTTTTTAAGGTTTTTCAAGAATTGAGTTTTAAAGGATGGACGTTTAGAAATTTGACTCAGTGTGTAGCATTAGTCACACATACTGTATGATTAAGTTTGATTTCAACTGTGTAATGTATTTATATTTGAAAATACCTACAAAACGTCCGCATTTTTATCATTATGATACCCTGATGTCAATTTAGAATGAAGACCCCTTGCGTTAATATCAGAATAAATATAGCGTCCCATGATTGGTGCTGTGACGAATTATAATTTAAAAATTCCTCTCGGACAAACTGTTGTTGCGTTAAGTTTTTTAACCTATCTATGCCCATGAATACACACACGTATGCGCTAAGGTTCATTTAAATGTATTTTAAATACACGTAATTTTGTCTTCGAAGGAGTGTCATCTTATTTAAGAAACGGCGATAAAACGACACCCGGCTTAAATATACATAAACGTAGGGCAGATATTCAATAGAATCGTTCATTACATTTCAAAATGTTGCGATGTCACGCCGATGATAAATTTCTAAAGAAATGAGTCATTGCTAATTTACGGCATGTTTGTCATGTTCTTGTGTAGACGTCATTGATGTTCAAGACAACCAAAATACAAATATAAACAAAAAAAGAAAAAAAATGACTATCGACAGATCCGTTTATAGTTCACATCAATATCCGTCTTTTTAATCGTTTTGATCATTTAAATTTATAGATTTAAGAGCACTTGAAGACATCTTTTGTACGTGTAAATAAAGCTTTGAAGATTTAATGCGTTTGTTAATGGTTCGGGTAGCAAAATATATATGTTTCAACTCGTTTGCTTAAGCCCTTGCGAAATTTTTACTAATTGTTAATTATATGACAGAAAAAGTATTTTCTTACAGAAATATATCAAAATAATCACATGACACAGAGAGGACTAACAGAAAATTGAATCGCTAATTGCTTATCACGACAGACTCAAACAACAAAAAAGAAGAAATTAAGGGGAAACATTTATGCACGGTTGGCCCTTTGTGTGGGGGTAGCTAGTCTATGCAGTAAAACCTCGATAATGAGACCAGATTGATACTATGGTATAAAGCGATGGAATTAAAATACATTGATAAGTACAACCAGCTTATGTCTTGACAATTTTTGTCATAGCTGAATGTGACCTTGAACATCCATTGGCATGAATAGCCAATATATAAACCGATATATAACATTCATGACTGGCATTTTTTCCTCAACAGAACTGTATTATCTGTACCATGGATATTTGTTTAACATGATAAGTCACCAATGTATCGATCTGATCTCATTATATCGAGCGCTAAATACAATCTTTATACGTCCACTTCATAAAGCTCGACTCTTGCAACAACCCAAATGATTGCATTAATTCTTACGTTTTACAATATATGTATTTGCATTCAATTCTAAACGAAGAGATTGGGTGTTCAAAGTAAATATAAGATTTAATTTATCAACATTCCACCTGGTAATTAACCGAGTGTGTTCAATGGTTTTCTTCCAGTTCTATAAAAATTCAAGGTGAACGTTGTAGAAATTCGGCTAAGTGTTTAACAAGGAATTAATGATTAATTGACACATTATTAAGTTTAAAAGGCCTTGACGCAAGACTGTATTACTTATTATTCGAAATCTAGGAACTCATTTCATTCTATAAAAATCATAATAAAACGTAAAATCAAAATTTTATCTATGTTCATTTATTAAAGCACACGATTCTGTCAGAGTAGTAAACAAGCCATATAAACCTTGTCCCGTAAAAAAGTATTTCAGCTGTATATATCTTTATTGATAGGCCGCGAACGTGGTCCTGTGGTTTTTGCGCTGGATCCGGCGATCTGGGTTCAAATCCCGGTCTCAGCAGGTCATACGCTTCAATGAAAATTTGACAAAAATGTCGATTTTCCTCTATATATGGAGAATCTGCCGGATTCTTGTGGAAAGATTAGTTATAACTGGTAGCATTCAGTCCATGAAACGCACGGCCTTGATTCACAGGATGGTCTTTGTTCGAAGGTGGCCTGAAACACAGGTTTGACTGTACATGTATGCTGGTCTTCTCATCAGTATAATTATCTTTTGACAGCACGTGTTCAGATAATTTTATTACAACATTAGTATGCATATCTATAGATCCTTAACTTCCAATTTATTATCATATATCATGTAATGAAATATCTATTAGGAAATTAGCATACCTTTGAATATGAGTATTATGATTAATATAGAAAATAAGACTAAAACTGTAAACAAACACATTTATTTGGAAAAGTACCCACTCACTCGGAACATCATGAAATTTGAATAACGTCCTCCTGTTAAGTTACATTTATATTTGAAATCTGTGAATTTTTTACCACACAACGTTAAAATGTATGGCAATTTTTTATAAAATGCTATGTGATATGCTTTTGATGCACAAATATTTTATGGTTTACCTTTATATATAGCCTATTGAATTCGTCGAAAATGTAAACAGTTTTACTGGTATACCTGTATGTCAGACTCAGTAAGCGCGAACCAGATGTGTGTAAATTGTTTATAATAAATATTGTAGACTGTGATATCATATGTTAACTTGATCCCTTTTTCTTTAATAAACATTTTATTGTTATACTGATTTTTTTTCTTTTTGTTGAATGACAAAAAATACTTCAAACACAGTTAATACGAGCCCGATATTTTAAATACATGTATTAAATCCAAAACAAAGAACACTAAAACCTTAATAATGAGACCACCCGTTCGAGAGCCGAAAAATTGGTCGTAATAATGACCAATATGAGCAAAGAGGGGTTTGGTGTTTAAATATGTGAGAATATTAACTCAAGTGACGCCTCATTCTCTCATTCCTGAAGACTCTCAGCCTTATTTATTCATTTTATAACTTGGCATAATGAGCCATACGCAGAATTCAAAGTTGTACATAATAGGAGAACTTGTTAGTCAGGCTAACAAATGTTTTTTAGACATTTTACGGCCCTGCATGCAAATACAAGAGGGTCAATGAACACGGTACGCGAAGGCATGAAACGTTCGCCGAATAAATGTTTCTGTTAAAGTATCGTCATTTGATAGCCAGACCGGAAACTTATTATTCAGTTAAACATTCGGATATTGACATTAGAGTCAATTTCATAATGTCGCTTATCTTCCGGTTTCTCGCCGCTTTACAACAGATAACAGAGGTATGTGCACAGGAGTACCACACACAAAGGACGGCTATTTTCAAGTGCCAAACTTTTCTCTACAATATTAAATTCTATTAAATCTCTCCTAAGCTAATGAATAGTTTCTGTTATCTTTAAGATTGTACATTGTACGTTGTCTGGGGTGTGGCTATTAAAATGACAGAGTGATTTGACATAACCTCCAAATCCTAAAATGCACATGATTAATCTTCGAAAGTCTGAACTTGGACAAGGGATAAAAAAGAACTTCATGGAAGCAGTATACATTTGTAAAACATACTGTAATTGGTATATACAGACGAATTACAGAATAAAACCATGCACAAATATGAGTGAAATAAATAATTGTTGAAAATAGGCGTAAAAACATAGAAAACGAAACAATATGCTTAGTTCATCATTTTCATTTCTTCTTTATATACTACGTATGTGAACATCATAAGCGTACATATAAAACATTGGTATTGACACTTAATTGAACTATAGTAAAACCTCATTATTAACCTTCATTAGAACCTATATTACTGATTGATTTATTAGAATTATCATATGAACTGTTTAATCTCTACAATACTCTGATTTGCCCTCTTAAACTGCTCTATTGTATTTTGCCATTTGATGAATGCATGTGTTTGTATAAAATTGTATGTTGATACAATAAATATGTATGTATATATATATATATATATATATATATATATATATATATATTGACTACGAATTTTATGCTTAAGTCAGATAATAAATATTTTGGTCATATAAATAAATTCATGGCTATCAATTGTCTTTGTTGACTCAATGCGTAGAATTTATTCAAAGGTGGCCACAGAATAAGGTTTAGCTATAATTTGAATCTAGTCTTGCAATCAGAAAAAATGACAGTGGGTGGAAATTCGACGACATAATTATGTGTATATTCTGAACACTAATGTATCACAAGCGGGTTGTTATGTGACCATGAAGAGTTTGTTAAGAAATGGGAAAGGTCACACAGTGTGATACAGCCTTACCCTTACAGTTGGGGTTTGTTAGCATAAGCTGATAAAGTGTTAACCATAAATCAGGGTAAGACAATAAAACAAGTAATACGTTAACCTACTACATACTGAACAATATTTCAAACCGGCTATCAATTTTTGGTAAATTGGACGGCAACCAACGAATACATGTTATTGAAATTTACGCACCTTTTAATACATTCTATTTGTAATATTTACTTTAATTTCATTCAGAGTTACTTAGTATTGTAGCCGTAATAATGGCTTAATAAATGACAACTGAAGAACATGTAATAATAAACCATTAAATAATAGTCTTAAAATCGCACTTTATTGGTTTTCCGATTAGATTTTTTGGAGTTTATACATGTACCACATTATTTAGTCTTCTATTTTTTTGATAGATCATTGAGACGCTCTTCAAGCATAAACTCCGATCGCCGAACGTGAAACATATCATCACGTGATCCACCTAGACTCAATGAAACTTTGAAATGACAAACACTTGAGGAATAAGTTGAGAGAAACTATTACGCTGTAAGTAGCAATGGGTGGGATCTTGAAACTTTTACTGCGGAGCATCGCAACGTTAACTGTTCATAACGTTAAGTTCCTTGAAAATTTGATTACTGACTTCATGACGGATATTTATTACATGTAAACATCGTTGTAATTATATATTAATCAGTGTAATAAAACAGAAGGATGTGAAACAAAGATAGAATATCACTCTCATATAACGACCTTTGTTATTGGGTAATTTCTACCGAACTAAGATCAGTCTATCAGATAATAGATAATTTCTAATCCGTTTGCTGTAATAGCGCTGGTACTCATCATTACATGTAATGTAGAGTCCCTGGATAGTCTTATTACATCAGATCTCGGGACAACAGTCATGATGAAGAAAATATTGTTTTACAACCCTTCAACAGATTTGGGACCCTACATTACAATGCATAGACCTTTCACAGATTAAGCCTTATGTGAGATGCGAAGTTTCAACGAAATATCAGCCTTACACTCTCTGGACATCATCATAATTCGGTATTTCGCTTCATTAAAAGTTGAATGATATGTTATTACGTATATTTTAAACGTATTCAAAGTACCAAGAGATAGTGATAACTTACAGAGGCTGAGCTGAGCCTTCACAAACGGCATATAAACACTCAACTGATCAAATGACTTGTAAAACTAAAGCATTACCATTACTCAGTATTTGAAGAAATAATTGTCAGTGTTATTAGTAATTAACCAAAATCCCAGTATGCTAATTGCCAGTGGTCGAATTTTAGACTGCGTCTCGAAATACTAGGACATAAAGACAGGATTCCGTTTAAAACAAAACTTTATTATATAAATCATAAATATATTTCATAACGCTCATTCATCAAAATCATTTAGATTAAGAATAATACAAAAAAATAAGAAATATCCAATAACTTTGACGTCAAACAGTGCATCCGGCTCACCTCGACCAACTGCATTTAAATCTCGGCTGTACCCGGTAGTCCGACATTGGAACTACTTTGGATTTCCGGAAGTATAGTGACAAATATGGCGGCCTCCATGAATGAAACGCCTCTACAGTTTGTTTGTTTGTTGTATGCTTTACTGGTCGTCATAAGAAAGTAACCAGTAAGTGATGCTGGTATAATGTAGACAAAGCGCAAATAATTGTGACGATTTTAATTCTGGAAACAGCTTAAACATTTTATGATATGGTTTATTTTATCCATCACTGACCATAAAATCGCTGTATAACGACAGATGCATATCAATTATATCCGAGGTTAGATGGAGGCACGGAATTGGCCGAGGAGCGCCGAATGAGAAACATGGTGCACAAAGTCGTTGTTCAATTTGTATTGTAATACATGAATATTAAATACGTAAATGCAGAAGCAACTATACTTCACTGAAACGTATTTTCTATAAATAACAATACAAAAGTAAAATATTGCAATGTCCACATATCGTGCAAGTAGGTAATCAATCAATACAAACTTGTAAAACATTTTACCTTAGGCTTAAATTAAAATTAAGTTTGTTTGCCCTTTACCGACGTAAAAAAATATGGCCGAAATCTATAGCATGTTTTTTATTTTCATATTTTCGCAAATAAGATATTTCCGTGCTTAATCTCACTCCAAAAAATGATTGCTATCATTCCGACGCTTAAGACAAACGCGGGGGTTCAACAAGCGACTGACAGTCGAATCATGAGCAATGGTATCTGAAAAGCCTCCTTCGACGATAACTTTGGTCGTAAATGCTTTCATGTTTAACATTATGAATATATTCTCTGAATAAAATAAAAATTTTCGACCGACCCTCTTAAAATCTAGTGCCGGTAAATGGCGAACAAAGTATATTTTATAATTTCAGCCGTATGAATATAGTAACAACAAAAATATTATACAAAGTCCTTAAAGAAAGTTGAAATAAAAAAAACAGCACGAAACAATACTTAAATATAAATTGAATTGAATAAATGCAGTTAAACGTCACACAGAGGTCACTTCGATATTTCGACATCCTTATTATAACGACCACTTATTTCGGACAAATTTTCCATATTTTCTCTAAGTTTCAACAATGAGATCACACCACATATACCAACACCGTCTGTAGTTCAAAAGGTGGTGTTTACATGTATATTTTGTTATGTACAATTCAATAAATTTCAGACATGGCTCTATATCAAGTATCAGGTACATTTGAGCTAAATTCTAATGTAGGTCATACCCTTCAATGAAAATTTGACAAAAATACCGATTTTCCTCCATAAATGGAGAAGTTGCCGGCTCCTTGTGGAAAGGTAAGTTAGTTATGGTTAGTATACAGTCCAGAAAAACTGGTCAGGTGAACCGGCTGCCGTATACAATTGAAAAATTGTTGAAAAACGGCATTAAAACGCAGTGACAATGCCACATATAACAAACAAAATTCTAATTTGTACTGTTTGTAAATTAATCGAGACCCAATACCAACATTGTAATATACTGATGGAAAAAAAGTTTAGCAAGTTCAGAAAGGATTGATTCCTAGGGAAGGGGTAGGTACGAAATCATAAAACCAAATACATTTTCAGATATTTGATTCTTATCACCAATGATTCGCACCAATGTTATTCCATGATTATGAGGCGTTTAGTCTCCGGCGAACGTGAAATGAACTAGGGGGTCCGACGTAAAAGTTCGGACATGGCTCAATACCTAGTGTGCCCACCATTCGCAGCCAAGACTGCCACAACGACGTTGCATGCTGCAAATCAGTTTTCTAATGACCTGCAATGGGATCCCGACCCATTCAGCTTGCAGAGTACGTCCAAGATCACGGATGTTGTTGACGTCATGGCACTCTCTCACCATACAACCTAAGTTGCCCCATAGGTACTCAATGAGAGAGAGAGAGAGAGATCCGGTGATCTAGCAGGCCACTGCAACAAATTGACATTATGGATGCGTAAAATGTTATGGGTATGCCTCGCAGTGGGTGAACGGACATTATCATGTTGGAAAATCCCAACGTTACGTTGTTGCAAATACGGTACAACAACAGGCACGATGATTTCGTCATAGTACCTTTGAGCAGTGAGATTACCAGGCACTATGAGGTGATATATAAACCTATCCAACGTATAGAATACACAGTTATCAAAATGGACAAAAAATGAAAAAAGTGCTAAACAAAAAACTTATCAGTTCTACAACTGAGGAGACATAATTTATCCCAAACATAGATTTGTATATATTTATTTACTTGGCTACTCTGTACACAAAATATCACAATGCGTATATATAAACGCAGGTACATTTGTGTTGGAGGCCACAAGGAAATAAATCAACTTGGATTAAAATCAAGAATGTCGTTTCTGATTCAAACTTTATCAGTTAAGTTAAAATCTAAAGATAACACTGCAATGAATCCAAAGTTGTACCACTTCCGGTATGGCGGCCTTACAGATAAGCTTGTGTTCAAATGAAAAAAGAAATAAAAAGAAAAAGTTTCTAAACACCAAAAGTTGATTTGAAAACACATAACACAGATTAATGAGCCGTGCATTTACAAAATACAAGAAAGGTGCATAAAGTATATATCGAGATATACAATACTTGAGGGTATTTAAAACTCTTATACATTATTTTAATCACAATTTGATAATGAATTTTAAAAAATCACATTTATACTCGTAGTTAGGAGACAGTGAAGCATGTATCGAATACATAAAAGAAAACATTGGTGACTGTTTAATAATAACCATAAACATTACAAGTAAAACCTCAAATAGCTACTTTAATATTACGACCGTTTTGTTGTAACGGCCACTTATTTTCAGACAGGCTTTCAATAATTCCTCTATAATTTAATTTCATAATGGGACCAACTCATTATTATTGCTACATAAGGTGGTCTCAATATCAAGGTTTTGTTGTACATTCAAAAAATGGGAAGAAAAAAGTGATGAATATATTGCTTGATGTTGTAATGTAAATAATATCTACTATCTATCTTTGAAACGCTAATAAACCAATGTAACCCTCTAAATGTACGACTCAGGCAAGTATCTACCAGTATATAGGAGGATTTATATCGTTTTTATACAACATGATCTTCACATACCGTATTACTAATACACTCGGAAGCTTGAGACTTTCTTGTCTGACTCCCTGTTTCCTTCTTAACAATATCAAATGCTATCTTATTTCTATCTATAACGCCTCTAATACAAGCCCATGCCTCCACAAGTACCGACAGCGGAGCACAAAGCTGAGAGGTTAAGCTAACGAGTATCCTTGATACCAACGAATATCTTTCATGGCTAAAGGACATGAAATTACCAAAGCTTAGCATGAATAAACCATTCGCTGTTAACAATACATAGACCATAAACTGAAACTTCGTAACTGAAACAGGGAAAAGAAAACAGCAGAAGAAGTTCACGGCATTAGTCCAAAGAAGCATGTTTACAATATTCATTGGTAATACGAACAATTTACAATATAATGGCAGCGTGTTGGACCATGCTATATGAAAATGCCCGATAAACCACCGCTTTCTTTGTTTGATAAAGTCTGCGATTGAAAATGGACTTTTTTCTCTCATTATACCATGAATAAAATCAAACTTATAATTTTGTGTCCATGCTGTTAAGGCGAAACGCAGATCTTCGGCTATACATTCTCTAGGTCCAAAATCAAACCCAATTCGTTGTTCGATCCCCATTTTAACCACAACGAAAGATCCTTTAAATCCAAACACTGGTACATGAAAAAGTGCGAGTCCGAGTTGAAAAAGCCCGTAGTCAATGACAACCCGAATTCCATCCAGCAGCGTAGTTATCCAGTTTTCTACACCACACCCGGCATACGTTATAACACCTTGTCCTATGTTAGAATCTGGCTTTAAAATAAAATCTACAATTCCGTGTAATGCATTTTCTGTCAAAAGCGTCTCTTCGTCCAGATGAACAATCCAGTCATCATGTGACAATATATTGATATTTGTAGATAAGCAATAATTTAATGCGCGCGCTTTGAACAAGGTACGGTTCGGTGTCTGGTAATCCACGGGAACAACGATTTCTCGTACAAAATTCGATGTTTTAATATAAAGTGGCGTGTCCGTCACGATTTCAAACTTGAAATTCGTAAGTCCAACTTTCCTGCAAACTTCAAGGTTCGTGTCAGTTATATCCGCTACAAGCTGTGGAAATAGACCTTTGGTCACAACTCGGAAACATATAAATGGTGTTTCTGTTGTACATCTATGCTTTGTGTTGAGTGTTTTAAATGGGTTATACAATATGAGTCCTATCATATTTAGCAGTGATATCGGTATAGATGCGAATACAGTAAAACTCATGGCATACAATACTATAGTGACAATATATCCATATTTAGCGATAGTGTCATTAAGGGTCGGTCCGTTTTCATCATACATGTAATTACCAATACATACTGCTATTAAAACGTACACACTTATCACGAACAGCAATACAGAATGATAAATGCGCTCCCATTTCAAACGCCTAGAAAAGCAAGATATTAAATTAAACATCCCCATGTTGAAACAACCGTTTTATTTATTTTCACTGAATTAACGGTATCAAAATTCAAAACTGTCCAAACAGCCACGATACAAATATTTTCACTCTACAACTACGTTAGTTCATTGGCTGAAGATTAGTACGAACTATTTTCTTACAACTATGATATCAATTCATGTATCTTTAACATATAAATCACCCTAACAGTGAGAATTGTGTCTGAGCATGACACGAACTTATCGTATGCAAGGGTTCCACTTAAATTATGATTCAACACATTAACCTTTCATTAGTCGGTATTAAGATATTTCGCAGTGACGTGAAATGTTTAAGAGGTGCTCGATAAAAATATGGAACGCCGTTGTCCAACAAATGTTCACAAGATACATTTCGTTAGTCCCATGCACGCAAATCTTACAGAACTATTAAACTACGATTAGAAATAAGGAAATTAATGGATTGAGTCAGTTTTTTTAGATACATGCCGGGTTTTGCTTTCCAGTTGCACAGTAAATATTATGCAATATTTTCCTTCATTTATGAAATCATTTCAAAATATGTATCTGCGCTAGAATTTCACACTATAACAATAAACAACAAATTTTAAATGTCATTAGGGATAAAATAAATGATAAATATCTTTTAAATATTGTTGGGTTCACGCCTGAATTCCTGAGACTTTTGACTTCGATCAAAGCGTCATGGAGACCAGGCCTACATAATTTTATATGCTACAATCAGGGTTTTAACGTAGAATTCTGAAATCCGTTTCCCCACGATCTTCCTAGACTAGAGGGATGTAACGTAAATGATAGGAAAGAATGATATACAAACCTTGATAATATTTTGTTCATAATGTGATATTAACAAATACAGTGCAACCTCTCCAGAACGGCCCTCTCTTGAGCAACAACTTCCTTACAAAAGCCGCACGATTTTTCTCGCTGATTCAACTATAAATTTAACCTCACTACAGCAGCAATCTCTCAACAGCAACAACATAATTTTGTTTCACCCAAAGGGTGTTGCTTCGGAGAGCCTTGCACCGTATTAACAAAAACGTGCGTTTGCGCTATGATATGCTTTATGTTCATCACTCGAGTTGAATTTACTTGTGTTAACTGCTGGGTCTAAAATATGTTGTAAATTCATAGACAATAAAACCTCGATAATGAGATCACCATAGGGACCCTAAAAATCGGTCATAAAAAAGAGGCGGTTTCATTATCAAGTTGAATTACAGGGGAGTTAAAAGCCGGTCCGAAAATAAGTGGTCGTAATAACAAGGTGGTCGTAATACTGAGGTGGTCGTTATTTGAGGTTTTACTGTAAATAGTTAATTCCATTTTCTTTGGAGGAATTCAGCAAAGCCTCTCTTTGAGACCACTAAGTAATTAAGACTATTTCATCACAAAAACCTCATATCTTCACACCGGCTTTGCTATCTTTCTTCCGTATTTTAACTTGGTAATGGTACTACCTCGATATTAAGAAGCCCATTTCATGCGCATTATTTGCGGTGTCTCTAAAATAGTGCTCGAACATTAAGTCACGTACGAGTACATAAATCATTGCAGCCATGCTCGCATAATCATTTGCTGAAACCTAAAATACAGTGCAATCTCTCCAAAGCAACGCCCTTTTGGAGAAGCAAACTTACGTTGTTGTTAAGAGGTCGTTGCTCTAGAAAGATTGAATTGATAGTTAAATGGTACCCTGAAAAAATCATGCTGTTGTTGAAGGGAGGTTGTTGCTCATGAGAGGTCCGCTCCGGAGAAATTGCACCTTAATTTACATGCCGGAAGAAAATGTAAAAAGACGCAACCATAACAGGCGTGTCTATAACAGGTCGTTAAATTTGCACACTTAAAATGATACAACAAGGAAAATTATGAAGTAATTTGATAATCTTCCAGCCTCCATGTGATATTGATAATGACATACATGTAGTTCAAAGAGCTGTGGGCGGTCGTATTTGTAATATTCGTTCTTATACTCAAACACTATGACATGAAACAAAGAGGTTGATGACATATTCGGTGACGGATATTTTATTGCGTTTTCCCAACACCAAACATATAGTTTGTACCATAAACTAACCCATTGTTCGTTCCTAGCAAAACAACAAGAGTTCCGCAGAGCGGCGCCAACGCTCGTCTGTTTTACATCATTCTATTTAATCAGCAATTTTGACTAAAATTCTAAGTTAAGGAGGGGCATAACTCCATAAATATGGTGGAAACCGGCTTCCCATCTAAATCGGCCAAATGTTCTGATCCCAACTTCATTACTATATAATTCAAAAATCTCCTCTAAACAGACATCCCCTCTAAACCGGCCAAATTACCCGGTCCCGGGCACGGCAGTCTGTTATATACGGCGGCTGGTTCACCTAACCAGTTTTCCTGGACTGTATTCTAATCAGCACTAACTTACCATTGACTACGCGTACGGAGGAAAACCGACATTTTCATAGAAGGGTATGACCTGCCAGGACCGGGATTCGAACTAGGATCGCAGGGTTATATCGTCGGGTTATTTCTACAAACTAGTATGTCATTGTCATTTTTTCCCATTTTTTGAAAATCGCATTGGAAGTTTTGAACTGAAATAACTTTAACCGAGTTTCGCTTTCGTGGTATTGGGATTAACTCTATTTAGGATAGATCTACAAGTAGGTAAGTGTGATCATTGTACAGAGCTCATCAAGACGACAAGAATGATACCAAAAATATCAATCTGGCCAGAAACTGAGTTACAGGGTTATAGAAATAAGCCGATGACATGTCCAGCGTATTTTCACTGGACCAAGGTCGCGGCTTTCAATGATAGATAAGACAAGCAAAATATCAACAAATTTGTTCATGAATTTTGTACATGATCTTTGAGTCAATCTCTACCCAGAGTTGACGTTCGTTATCCATCACACATGTCGTTTACTCGCTCCTCTTGTTAGGGATGTTGACTGTGTACACCCGAAACTACTTTTGTCCATTGTGATATGCATGTTTACCTTACCTTGATAGTTATCTTAAACTGAAACATAAACTATTTTAAAACGCTATTTATCCATACCATAGTTGAAATAAAGTACACATGTGATATTACATTTTACGCACAATATTTGTGATCGAATTTCACGAGTGAATATAAATATTATTGTTATTGCAGAATGCTGTGAATATTCAGTCCAATTGTTTGTCTCAGTCTGTAATACATAGGACTGTTAGTCTAGATGCCGTGGGTTCGAAATCAGGACAGGTATTAATATCACAAATGGTTCTAGATAAATAATTGACAAAAACAGTACATCCATGTGCTTGTGTTCAAATTGTCTACTTAGTGTCTAAAACCATATTGTAGAATATGTTTGTCCCAACAATTATCTGAGTTTTGTTTCGCTGTGATTTAACGTTGCACCAAAGGTCTGTGTTATTCGGCCACTTTTCAAGTTTTAATGGTGGAGAAAGACCTCAGACGCACATTCGGGTAATTCAATATCTATCCAGAGTTCGTTATGCATTACATACCTCCCTGTAACCGTCTCAGTTTTCACATGATTTTTTGTAAAGAGGAAATAAAGTTACAAATTTAACAAATAATTTAAAATTTAGTTGAAATAATGTTCTTTGTATAATACAAGCGCACTGTCTCTTTTTGAATTACTATTGAGACGTTGACAAAGATTTTGATAAGGGATATCGAGCAACAAATCTGGATAGAGATAGTGTTCAAATAAGCTGGTTACCACGTGCGCATTTCACAACGGCGCATGCGTATCAGCGACAATAGAATGCATGCGTCTTAGTCATAGTTTTGTCACTTGTACATTTCGCATTTTCCTAGTTAATATTAACAAAATGCTGCCTGATATTGTTCGTAATCAATGAGCATTCCACGGTTGGATAAACTAATATAAAAGTGAGTTAAAGAGAAATTAATCAGAACTCAAATGCGCGAGTGTTTTTGAATAAATTATTTTCACGTAACGCATGCACATTGATAAACTGGATTGATCCGATCGTTGACTTTATTTCCGTAGAATTATACAGAAAATAGAAACACTGTGTTTGGAAAAAATAAACATGGGATTACTTTCGCAGTTAGCAACTGTATTCAGCGGCCGAACAGTGCGAAGAAATGTTAACTACGCTATACTTCTGGTTGTAATAGGAGCCTATATTCACCTTGCTTACACAATCAGTGGTTTGCTCTATAATGAGGAAGGCCCAACGATATATGATGCAGTTGATTATTACGGCTTTAATAGAACTGTTATGCTATATTTGTGTCTCAGCGCTACTATATATATCACGGTCCCATTGGCTTTCCTTAATATCTTTGGCATAATCATTTCCAATCCCTTTAGCAACCGAACTAAAGAAGGATCTGTTACAATGGAAACGCCGTTTGTATGTTTCCGCGTAGTTACAAAAGGTATGTTTCAAAAATTAGTAGCTGATGTTACTCAACAAAATTTAGACACGTGTAGAAAAGTTGGAATGAAAAATTTCAAAATCGAAATTGTCACGGACGTGGCTTTGAATCTGAATACGTCGAACTATGTTCGTGAAATAGTTGTGCCAAGCAATTACATCACTCCAAATGGTACGCTGTTCAAAGCAAGAGCTTTACATTACTGTCTGGATCAAAGTATAAACATTCTTTCACGGAATGACTGGATCGTTCATCTTGATGAAGAGACTTTGCTCACTGAGAGTGTTATTCATGGAATTATAGAATTCATAACCAAACCTAAGTCCAATGTTGGTCAGGGCGTTATAACCTACGGAGGGTGTGTTGTAGAAAACTGGATTACAACGTTGCTGGATGGTATACGTGTCTGTATCGACTACGGGCTCTTCCGGTTAGGACTGGGGTTCTTTCATAGACCTATGTTTGGCTTTAAAGGATCATTTGTTGTTGTGAAAATGGCGATAGAACAGAAAATTGGATTCGATTTTGGACCGAGAGAATGCATCGCAGAAGATCTGAGGTTTGCTTTGACCGCTTGGCACCATGGGTACAGATTTGACTTCGTGAGAGGTATCATGAAAGAGAGGAGTACCTTCAGTTTGTCCGACTACATAAAGCAGAGAAAACGCTGGTTTATTGGTCATTTTCATGTGATCTGGTCAAATTCACTTCCAGCCTATTGCAAAATCGTTGTATGTTTTATGAACATAGTGAATATTTTGCTATGGACCAACATTCTAAATGCAATTTTCTCGTTTATTTATCCAGTACCACTAATGAAGTGGCAGGTGAACCTATACCTCCTCATGACAATGCATGTATTTTTTATGCTTGCATTTGGTAACTTCATGTCCATTCCAGGTACCAGATATAATGTGATAACTAAGCTAATTCTATGTTTCCTATCACAACTATTGGTTCCCGTGCTGGGCATTGTGGAAGCCTGGGCTTGTTTAAAAGGTTTCTTCCAAAGAAATGAGTTAGTATTTGATATTGTTCAAAAGGAGATGTTTTCTGATACGCTCACACCAGCTCAGGAAAATCTATTCGAAGATGTACTAGAAAATAACGTATAAGAATTAATTTTTTTTTTCATTGTGATTTAAGTGCCTGAACAACTGAGCATATAATGACCGGGTAATGTTTGTACCATTTACAGAATACGTATACTTACTTTGTATGTCTTTACTTCTCTTTCCCCTAAAAAATTCTTGATATTTTGTTCTGTTATATCATGTCATTCTGCCTATTTGTTTTACTGTTGTAAATATTTATATATATATAAGTGCAAGATTTATGTTATGTTATAAGTGTCTCAAAGGCCCCACGTGGTCTGGTGTGTCACTCTTATTTATTATGTGCATTATTGCAATAACACATGTCACTATAATAAAAATTGTTCTATCTATTGATCTATTGGTAGAGTTGAGGTAGACATGTTATATAAGTAAATGTTTATTTTGTTGGTATTATGTTACATACATCATGAAGACTTCATAAAATGCAATCAATATGTAGTGTCCATGAAATAAATTCAATCAATATGTAGTGTCCATGAAATAAATTCAATCAATATGTAGTGTCCATGAAATAAATTCAATTTTTAGACATACATACTCCACTGAGTTTGTTTTCATGTTTCACACTCATCAAGTCAACATCATTATACACTTAAGACTGGTGTCATATGTTTCACGCTACTCCAGTCAACATCATTATACAGTCAAGACTGGTGTTATATGTTTCACGCTACTCCAGTCAACATCATTATACAGTCAAGACTGGTGTTATATGTTTCACGCTACTCCAGTCAACATCATTATACAGTCAAGACTGGTGTTATATGTTTCACACTACTCCAGTCAACATCATTATACAGTCAAGACTGGTGTTATATGTTTCACACTACTCCAGTCAACATCTTTATACAGTCAAGACTGGTGTTATATGTTTCACACTACTCCAGTCAACATCATTATACAGTCAAGACTGGTGTTATATGTTTCACGCTACTCCAGTCAACATCATTATACAGTCAAGACTGGTGTTATATATTTCACACTACTCCAGTCAACATCATTATACAGTCAAGACTGGTGTCATATGTTTCACGCTACTCCAGTCAACATCATTATACAGTCAAGACTGGTGTTATGTGTTTCACACTACTCCAATCAATATTATTATACAGTTAAGACACTTGTTTTCATGTGAACTACTCAATGTGTTGTGTCTTGTATCTCATAACTATTAAACATTAGGTAATTTTTTAGTCTTTAAGGAATGTTTCCGAATTAACCACAATAAGCATCGATCATATGCATGTAATTTCAAACAAAGAAGAGCAAGACTGTTGGACCAAGATTTTACACCCCAATATAGGACACCACATGGTTATTAATCTTGTCATAGAAGAAAGCATGTCATTAAATCAAAATCATCACAGACAAGCAGTCACTTTTGTCGAATAAAATTTTTAATTAAACTATTAGTTGAACAGGAAGTGCTTTCTCGGTTAATTTCCTGTGACGCATTAAACACAGTCAAATCATTAACAGTGGTCAAAATCAGCATTAGAAGTTTGCTATAACTTGTCACATTATATTCTGACCATTGGGCATACAGAAAAAAGCAACATAAAAACACCTGATAGAACTTGATTTTAATTGCTAAAAGAAATCAATACAGTAGAACACGGTTATAGTGAATTCCTAGAGTCCAGAATGTTACTTCATTTTATACATATTTCAATATACCCATAACAATAAAATAATAAGGTGTGTGTATGGCATAAATATGTATCTCAGTACATCCGATTCTTAACTATCTCCCTAATTCACTATAACAGTGTTTTATTGGGGACTCTACAATTACTATTATTGTTATTATTATTACAATATAATTATAAAGTCCCTGGTTTTAAGCACGTCTAAATTAATTATAATTATCTAGTGATATCTTCCAGACAAATGTGAGTAAATAAGAATGTCACATTAAAATGAAGATTGGAATATAATTATTATAGAAATATTCAGTTCTGATATTAACACTTCAGTAGCATTAATATAGAACAATGCTACAAAATAATACTATATCTGAAAAAAAGCATTTGGTCCAAAGGTCATAAGTTTGAAGTATGCCATACGTCATAAATGGGCAACAACAAATATTGTCCGTTTTAAAATCAATGTTGCAAAAAATCGAATGTTTAGCAATATGACCTTGAACCTTGAACCTCAGGTCATAAGCCATATTGTCCGTTTTAAAATCAATGTTGCAAAAAATCGAATGTTTAGCAATATGACCCTGAACCTCCGGTCCCCGGTTCACAAAAACAGAAGTTCAGGATCAAATATTGCAGTAATACTTTCCTTGTGTCATGTAGACAGAAATGATATTTTTACCGCATTAGAACCACCTGACATACATTAAAATCATTTTGATTTATAATGATAGAAAAACACGTGCACGAAAAAAATTACCTGGACAAGATAGGAATCAATTTTAAGATCATAATCAATCCATGAATCAAGTTATAAAAATACATATAAAAGAATGGATGCCACCACCGTGGTCAAGTGGTTACTGCACTTAACTTGTAACCCAGCAATTCGGGTTCAAATCCAAGTCGCGGCAGGCAGGTCATACACTTCTATGAAAATTCAACAAAAAAGTCAACTTTCCTAAATATATGGAAAAGTTACCGGCTTGAGTTTTTTTTATCTGCATCACAATAAAGATGCATTTAAGGAAATAAAACGGACATTTTCATCCTAATTCTTGACTTTTTGTCAAATTGAAACCAGGAAGATATGCATTACAAATGTTTTTAGAATACACAAACTAAATACAATCGAATCAACAATCATCAGAATGCATTTATCATCCGCAGGTAAATGAACTGATATAAGACGTAGAATAATGACACTGTCACAACATGACAACATAAGCTGTATTAAATAAAATGAAAATCAATTGAAGATAAGCAGATGTGTCCCTTCATCAGTAATTATGAATTTATTTTACAAAGTCCAAGAATTGGAGTCTCGAGTTATCTAACAATAAACCTGAGACAAAGGTCAAGGACATACTTTGGGTTTGACACATATTTGAATGGTCAACTGATCATTTTGGAAGCCAAAAGTATGAAAGAGCAGAGCAATTGGAATACAGATAGTATTTGAAGGAAATGGGAAAAATGATTTTAAAAAAAAATCACAAAAAACATGTAACCCTTCCATAAACAGTAATTATAATTATAAAACACAGGTGAGGTATATACAGAGCCATGTAATAGTGCTACATAACTAAACCTAAAAAAGAACAAATTCATCCGTGTGATCCACTTATCGGCGCTTACAGAGTGCAAGCAAAGACTAATGATTCAAACAAACAATAATTACAGTTTGCAGAAATTGCTGCACTAAAGTCAACAAACTCAAACACAATGCGAGAATGCAGATATTTGATTGAAACCAATGGATTACAATGATACGGTACATGAAAATTATTTTATAGTAATCATGTAATATTTACGGATGAAACTGAAAAGCAATTCAAAGGTAAAACTTTTCAGGTAAAATACATCAAATCGTAATTAAACTAAAACCCCAAGGGCTACATGTTGCATTCACTATTGTCAAGAGATGAAGGACTTGCATTATAATGGTCAGGGCAAGCTGCTTAAGACCAGTTGTTCATCTGTGACCTTATTCCGCCCAATCCCGACGGACATACACCGAACAAACCACCATTGTGGTAACTATGTCGAGCTCATCGCAAGCGGGCTCAACAAAAATAAAAACAAATAATTATACAATTAAGGAAACATAAAATATAACAAATATACAATCAAACCTGTGAATAAAGGCCACCCTTGGGAAAGAAAAAAACGTGATCTTTATTGACAGATGGCCTTTATTTGGAGGTCAGTTTGTTCTAAATAATCAATGACAATTTTTCAAAGAATGGCTTTTATTCACAGTGTAGTCTTTATTCGGAGGTGGTTTCAAACACAGGTTTGACTGTACTTGAAAGGCATTTCAAAAATGAACAACAAAATAAACTTTAAGAAATTCATACAATACAAAAAAAACACATATTAAAAAGTGTTGCACTAAAAATTACACATTTCAAATACATGTATTATACAGCATATTCAACTACCTAATTTCAGACTCATTCATTTGCATGGTACATTAAAAATATAAATAATTATTAAAAATATTAATAGAATATGATTATTCTAATAACAATGAGAAATGATGCATAATTTACAATACAGACAGGTCTTTAATAAAATGATAATAATACGTGTATATGGGCTCTAATTAGAGGGTAAAAATTGCTTGTTTCTTATTATACAACCTACCCAAATTTCCCCCCGTGACAATAAACTTTATATCAGACCACAGGAATATGGTACATCTACTGTCTCACTTTTTTACCTTTCGCATAAAAAGTTTCTCAACAGCAGCTTTAAATAATAATAAAAGAAATAAACAAAAATTCCTGACCTACCTACCCTATCTTAAATGAGCAAGTAACCAGAAACAAACAATTGTTTATGTCTAATTGATTATAATTTATTTTACAAACAATACTGAAATGAACCTCAAAGCGACACATTTTCAAGGATAGCCTTGATAATAGCCTTGTATAAAGACCATTGCAGCAAGCAAGATAATTATCACCAATTGTAACAATTCTATGGCATGACATCCTCTAAGCATAATCTAAAAAGTTGACAATAAACAACAATGCAAAATAAAAAACGGAAAATCAAATCTTTTAAGCATAAAATATTTAATCCCTCATCATTGTTAATCTACATTGGTTCTCCCAACAATCAATTACTGATTATGACTGGAAGGCCGGGACTATGTGTTAAACTTTGATACTTGAAACTTATCATTTAATTATTTATTAATTCAGTTACTTCTATAACAATATTCAAAGGCACATGATAACAGTTACTAAAAAGATAATTTGTAAAATAATACTAAAATAGACTATTAAATGTCCCACTGACACATTATCAATTATTACAGCACATTACATAAAACGTTTGTAT
The DNA here is from genome assembly GCA_008271625.1 of Lutraria rhynchaena. Taxonomy (NCBI): domain Eukaryota; kingdom Metazoa; phylum Mollusca; class Bivalvia; order Venerida; family Mactridae; genus Lutraria; species Lutraria rhynchaena. The sequence continues at coordinate 47,491 of VIBL01000149.1, read as the reverse complement.
TAAAACATTCATTCAGAGAAAACAATTCATATATTTCATAACATGATAAAGTTTAAAACGTGTAGTATAAAATCTATATTGTGATCACATGTTTGGAATTTCAGCACATAACGATATCTTGCAGTATCATTCCATTTTTATATCCCTATTTCACAGTCAATCTAGAATAGTGTTAAAAATGAGAGTTACATTACATATCTTATGTTAGTGAAAATTATTTACAACTTTGACAAACATAAAAGCAGGCCGATAAAATTAGTACAAGAAAGAGTTCATGTGATAACAATTAATAGTTTCAATAGCTGAATCATTTCATTAAAGTCATTGACTTGAGTTCATTTTAATACACACAGTATTAAGCCTTATATCATAAATACATCAAATACAACAATTGTAAAAAACAACAAATAAACAAACATAATACATCCTTTGGATTATCGTGAAAATGTAATCTTTAATACGCATTAAACACAATCCTCTATTTACAAATAAAAATGAAGGTAACTGATTCCAATTAAAAACAAGAGCTCCACAGAGCGGCACCAATGCTCGTCTGTTTTACATCATTTTACTTATAAGCAATTTTGACCAAAATTAAGTTAAAAAGGAGCATAACTAAAAAAATGTAGCTTTCAGAGTATTTCCCCTTGTCTGGCAACTGTGCCTTGTCATGATAATCAAGTATTCCAAGTGTCGTGCTGACATCTTTAAAAGTGTTTGAGTAATGGGCTACATTAAAGTTTTTGCACAACAACAACAACAGTGACAACAACGACGCAGCGATCATCATAGCTAGACTGTTTCTTTGAAACAGACGAGCTAAAATATAGTCAAACCAAGTTAACAGCAACTTGTGGCTACATAAATGAATATCTGTCACTCTTCTGGACTCATACATTGAAACGGAAGACCTACTAAATGCAGTAAACAATCTTCAGTGTGTAGGTGTCAGATCATATTTCTGTGCATCTAGCAGTTCTAGTTCACTGTGTGACTGTATTCAATTTGCTCATTCACTCGTCTATGTGGGAATATATTCACAAAGTCGCAGAAACGTTCTTACAATACACAATTTGAACATGTTTTGTAATGACACATATATGAGCATTTAACATCTACATACTTATAGTCTGTTCATGGTTTCTTAATATGATCAATGTGCACCAACGGCACGCACGTGCGCACACACAGTTTTAAAAAAAACTTTTTAATTGTTTATACAGAAAAATTTGCATGGATTCACTGTTCCTGGTATCAAACAATTCTCCTGCAGTATGATACAAAGTATGTTTTGCATATTTTATGCATACCAAGTACATAGTTAGCACATAATGTTATATTTCTCTTCAACTTTCCTAATGACCGACTCTGATATAACAATGGCTACTTCTGCATCTCTTTCAATATACAAATCTTGCGGAAGTCCATAATCATTAGGGTATAGCATCTTTTCACAACTCCCAGTCAATTTTTCTAACCGCTCAGCAAGTGAGCTTAATTGCGGATCTAGTCCTGTTTGAAAGAAAATATAGTCAGTCAATCTGTGAAGAAAAAATCAAAGGTGCAAACTGACTTTTCTCTTTTGTTAATGGCTATATTATGGGCAGAAACCACACAATATTAACTTCACTTCTTGAAATGACGCCTAGCAATTTTTACTTAGATGAGTTTACAAACCAAATGTGGTAAACTTTTCGTGGAAAATAAACAGAACATCAAATTCTTTGAAATTACTATCTGAAGATAATTTTAATAAGACTGAATTTTCTAAAATAACATACTGGTTTCATTGGTATGTCAGTTTCTTGGTTAACTAGCAAGTTGTTTATGTTTTTGTGATAATATCATGAAATTAAGAAAAAGAGTCCTGTACCTTTAATGTAAAACATGTGGAGAGTATTACTAACTTCATTATCATTTTTTAATTTATAATCCTAAGTAACTTTAAATGAGACCACTAAAAATTTGACCTAATAGTTGATCTGTATCGGGGCATCATTTTTTTATTTGAATATGGAGTTTGTTCAAGACCTACAGAATTCATGCAGGTATTAAATATGTCAAATGTTAATTCCATATATCCGTCTAACCTCGGATGCACACTTGGTAGTTTGATATGTGTCCACTCTATACATTTTGGTGAGATGTAAAAAAAATAGGTTTCTTTCCGGTTACCCGACCCTTTTACCTACCGAATCAAAAGTATTTACAGCATCAAAACCTTAGTGCTATATCGTAAATTTCACAACAATGTTGCCAATACATGTAAAAAAACATAAAAGAAAAAAATCCCTACCTACAAACCCATATTTTTGGGGACATGTAACTGGAAACAAACCTTTTTTTGTTTAGGCCTAAGACATATTACCACTAAACAGTTTAAGTCTTAAAATGATGTCTATAGATAGCTGTCTAGCATTTACATAGCAGAATCATCCTTCAAGAAGTGTAATGTTTTGATTAGAGCATACAACAAATAGCAGTTTGTAAAGAAACAAATAAAACTTGACAAGCATTTCTTTCATGGAGGCTGCCACATTTATCAACTTCACATCTAAGAAATTCCAAGTAGTTCCTATGTCAGCATACCAGGTACCAGCCAAGATCAGACATTTTCGGTCAAGAAGTACCAAATATGAGTCAAATAAATTACTAAAATGGTGGGCCGCAATCAAGGTCCAGTGGTTAGAGCGGTGGACTTGTAATCTGGCGATCTGAGTTGAAATCCTGGTCGCAGCTAGCCATAATCTTCTATGAAAATTTGACAAAAATGTCAATTTTCCTCCATATGTGGAGAAGTTGCCAGCTCATTGTGGAAAGGAAAGTTAGTACTGGTTAGAATACTGTCCAGGAAAACTGGTTAGGTGAACAGGTTGCTGTATATAACTGAAAGTGTTGAAAAACGGCATTAAAAACTTTCAACGGCATTAAAAACCCAGTGACAATGTCACATAAAAACAAACAAACTAACTAAAATGATTATTCAATGGAGATGTAAATTTGTGGATTCGGAATTTCTGAAGTAAAACATTGTGCCATATCATTTTCCATCACTTTTGTCCTTAATACAAGCTCATTGGAGAAATAAAACAAATGCAAAATCCGTAAATTTAAAACCCCAGGGATACTACAGTATAATGAATGAGTTGACATTGATGCGAAATGAACAACAAACATACCTTCTGCTATGTAACTTATACGCTTACTGTGTTTTCTGACACCAGCCATATAAGCATCAGTGGCGTACCAGGCAGCAAGTAGTGATTTCTCGACAGCCTGTAACATAAGATACTAATGTTTGCTTCTTACCTATATACATTTATGTTAGTATACAAAGTTTCAAAAGCATGCTTTACAATAAATGAAAATGTACACAAAATATGGGGCATTTGAAACACACTGAAATATATTAAATGTAAAAACAGTGTATTAAATGAAATAAACATCTCTTTGGAAAATTAGTAAAATCTGCAATTGTATTTGAGAAATAATTTTCAAAACAATTTGTTTAAATGTAACATAAGATACTTACTGTTTGCTTCTTGACCTATATACATTTGATGTTAGTATACAAACGTTTCGAAAGCATGTTTTACAATAAATGAAAATGTACACACAATATAGGGTTCGACCTTCACATTTACAGAAATCCACACTGAAATATATTTTTTTAAATGAACAATCTAAAATAAAATATAAAAACAGTTATCTATGTATTAAATGAAAATAAATAAACATCAATAAATATGTGATCTGATAAAAGTCCATATATGGATGCTACAGACCAAGATTGGTGATGATCCATCCATTGGTTCATGAGAAGAAGATGATTAAAGGCTTTTCTATTTTTAGCTCTAGTGACCCCTAAAAGGGGTCAACTGGTATTATATGAGCAAATTGCAGTCAGAACATCAAAAGACTTGTGCACAGCAAATTTGAAATAAATCCGACAGGTAGTTCCAGAGGAGAAGACCATTGTTGATGCCAGACAACGGACGCCGGAGCATCCACCTACCCATCCTTACAGCTCACCCTGAACCTTCTGTTCTGGTGAGCTAAAAATGCAATGGAAGCACAGTACAATTACAGGATGAACGACTGATTGGTTTTGCTGGTGGCAAATGATTCTTAAAAGCCAAGCTTTGTTTATAAGATAGCAACATTATGTACAAACCTGATATGCTCTGTAGCAAATCCAGTTAAATGCTTTTGATGACCTTTTACTCATTTTGGCATCTTTCAAATCATACATAGCCTGTTTTAGCCAACGTTCAGCTTCTGAAAACCATTTGTATGGCTGCCGTTCAGTGTAACAATATCGGTAAGAAGTCCAAAACTCATTGCGGTCAGCATAGTTTCTATTCCTTCGCCGACGCCATCGAGACCTGTAGTGCTGTTCCCAATGGTGATACCATGAATCATCCCAACGAAATCGACTTGATGATGAACCTGCAGAGGGTGATGATCTTGGGACGCCTTCATCTTCTTCACTTGGGAGTTCAATGCCATTTTCAAGAGCATTTATACACTGCTGAATAAACTGAAATACTTTTGTACAGAAGTCCTGATTATCAGGATTTTTATCAGGATGCCACTTGAAAAGCAAACATTTAACGATGGATTTTCTTTCCTTTTGTGGCTTTTGCCAAGCCATTTTCAGGTGCTCTTTTATTTCCTTGCACACGTCTTTAACGCTCTGGTTTTTTTCATCCCATTCCTTTGGTTTATGAGTAAATTTGTAAAGTTTATGAGCCATAACTATTTTGAAGTTTTCTGTTCCATCATCTATTTCATATTCTTGAAGAAAATGGAAAGTTGTAAAAGGTCCAACTTTTCTTATTATATGAACAAAAATGTAAGTTGCATCCATGTGTGATGAATCCCTGTTATGATCTATGTAGTACAAAGGATCATCAATTTCTAGTGCCATAAACTTATATTCACTTTCGTCTATATAATCATAAGTGTTATCCAGATATTGATGAAGATCTTCTGGAACATAATTCCCAACAACTGGAATATTAGAGGTGTCCTCAGCATCAAATTCAAAATGATAATCATTAATCTTGTGTTTGCTTAAATGTGTTTTTATGCGATGAGGTGATTCAAACATACCTATGATTTCTTCTAGTCGCATTTGATATTCATCTGGTAGACTTAGGCCCTTTTCTTTATTAAGATAAAGAGTGAGTAATTTCTGCACACTTCCAAACCAATCACGGTCCGTGGTGTCAAAGTAAATGCAAGCACCATTTTCAGTCTTTTCTAAATGAGCATACTTTATTTCTGTTGTATTGTCGATTTTTATAAACTGTCCCAATTTCCCATTTTGTATGTCTCTCATTGCAATAATAGTTTTTATGTTAGAACAATGTTCACAAGTGATTGATTGCAATTCAGATATAATTTTGTCTCTGTCTTGGTCCAAAAACTGATTGCTTTGGAATTTCCGTACATGACACACGAGTCGTAAAATACCAAGCATAAAATGGTGAGAGGAAATGAAATTTTGAAGCCGTTTGGCAATTTTTCTATCCTTTTTGACAATATCTTCAAGTACTACCTGCTCATGTACAATATCAGTCAGTATATGAGGTCTATGCACCTCCGTTAGCCACTGCAAACTGTCAACTATATCATCTGTGTGTAAATGAAAATCTTTAAGTTTATCGACACCAACAAGAAAGCGATTTCTTGATATCCCATTTTTTAAAAGTTGATCTTCAAAATAATAATTGTTAGAAACAAGCAAACATTGTGAATTTTCCAATGTATTCTGTCTGCTCATCAAATACAAATGATCTTCATCTATAACTACTTTATCAGACTGTTGTGACAGTAGTTTAAAAAAGTTGCCAGTTGCTTTGATGGCATCAACATAATCATCTGATGTAAATCCATCAGAGTTTTTTTCCACTTTCGCTTTTATTTTGAACAACACTGAAGAGTAAGCAGTGCATGTAGGCTCTTTGTGAACTCCAAGGTTTGAAAATAAGCTATGAAACATTCCATATTCATTTGGGCATCTGCAAAAGTACGGTCGCACTTCCTTAAATTCTTCACAAGCAAGCACTACCATTTTTGGTTGCAAAATCATTTTTGAAGCAGGAAAATAAATGACTGGAGAGTCTGATATCGCAGACGTATGTTGTTGGCTATTTATATCAGTATTTAAGGCTTCATAAATGTCTTTGAATATCTTTGGCAGTGTTTCAATCACGTTGGAAGTAAAACAATTTGTATTTATCTTTGTTTCTACGCTTGTTCCAACATTCTTTAGGTGCCTGAGCAATGTTAGTCGGTCCGGTTTTAAGCAAATGCTTAAATGCCTGCAAAATTGGTCTGCAACCTTCGGTTTTAAATCTGACATACATACAGGAAGTGGTAAAATGTTGCCAATAGTCCAAGACACGTTTTCTGAAGAAGACAAATATGACCCATTGAATTTAATCAGCTTATCCTCAGCAAACTGTGCATGAATATCACCGAGGTTTTGATTAACTGTCCCAGGTACAACAAAATGTATGTCAGATAATCTACTGAAATCTTCATTTTGGATAAACTCATCATCAGCTTTTAATAAATATTTAGTAAGTAAGTCTGACCTCTTTATAATGTCCTTTGTCAGTCTGTCGGAATTTCCTTTTGCTTCAATTTCCAAAGCAAAACGCACAAACAGAGACATGGTCATTTTGTCATTCAATCCAATTTTTTTAAACAGATTCACAAGTGATTTCTTACGCAGATTCCGAGGTAATAATTCACGTTGCTCACACATAGCAAGAAACACCTCATGATATGGATCATACAATTCGTTAACTTTCACAAACCTATGGTCTGGCATTTCAACGAATGGAGTCTCTCTCAGTATCGATATAAGTTCATTTGCTTTCCTTTCACCATGACTGAGCTCTACTGTCCTGCTAATGAACTCCAAATGGCGATAAAAATTTATTCTCTTGAGTTCTTTTTGATGTGGTATAATGTACTTCGTGTATACATCAATAATTGGCAACTCAACTATTTTTAGACTACTAAACAACCTTTCCAAAGGGGCATCTTCAAGAAACAATACCTTAATTGCATTTGCCAATTCTTCAAGCCCTTCAGAACGTATCTTGGAAGGCACTACATGAATGGTCCTATAATCTGAGAGTTTCACTAGTTTTCCAAAATGTGACTTAAACAAAGGGAGATGTTTTAATTTGTCAATTAGGTCCTTGGTTAACAATTCTCCGTTTCTTCCAAAGCCTTCATCAAAGAAATGAAGAATAGGCTTTGTGCAGGCATAATCAAGAGGTATATTACATATCTTTTCCACATGTAAGGATAGACATTCCATTACACCTACAGCATCTTGTATGTTCGGTATTATCTCTGACAATACTTTATAAACAGTCAATATGTCATTTTTGCTATTAACAAACAAAGCCTGTTGGACAAAAGGCAAGTCAAGCTTTGTTAGACCAGCATGAAGGTTGTGATTGTTTTGAAAACTCTCTAATGTAATAACACGTCTGATATCATGTGGAGGAACAAGGTAGTCCATGCCTGAGTTATGGACTTCTACTGGAATAAGTGGCATTGTGTCTACTATTTGTAGCAGTCTTTTAACATGAGGAACAGAAAAATCACTTGGTAATTCTGCTTGAAAGAATTCCCAAAACTGACGCACCCATTCCTTGCTCACATTTATATCTTCCCATGATATCCAAGTCTCACAATCTGTTGGAATGGTTTCTGCTGATTTTGCTAAGTCAGCAAAGTCTTTCATATGAAATGGCTGAAGTATGTTCTGATTTTCAAATATTTTCTCCCTACATGTTTCAACAAGTGATTTGGCTATGACTTTATGAATGAACTTTTCATTTTGGCAAGGAAAGAACGAGCAATACATTCCAGTTTCGTCAACATAACGAGGCATTTCCTCTTTCAGTGATAAAACAACAAGATCTTCAGTGACAAATAATGGAATGTCAAGAACATTTTCTAAGAATGTGTTCTCACTTTTAAGGCAGTATTTTAATATAATATCTGCATTTAAAACATTCACAAGCGGTGTTTCTGCAATGTTTAATCTCGGAGTAAGTTTACTTTTGTCAACAGCATGACCAGACCACGAACACAGGAACTTGATCACATTATCTGATGTTAAAGGTGAAATCTTGTTTCCTGATTCTTCCATTGACCTTATTATACCATCTATGAGAAAAACTATACGCATGCCAACTTTTCTTAATAGAGTATTCAATTTGGAGCTGTTAGTGTGTTCTGAAACTTGTCTGTTCACAGTTTCTGCATTCACAAATGCTGGATATTCATGTTTGGTAACATATAATGATGTCCAAGATAACTTACACTGAGTTCTTTTTACAGCAAATATATTTGTTTCTGTCTCTTGCATTGGCAAAAACTCATTTTTGTTCTCCACTAAAGCCCTGTACACTGAACATACCAGAAGTTTCCAGTAATCCGTCAAGTCATTAGTCACCGGGAAAAAATCTTGAAAATGTTCAATCGCATTATGCACTTCTTCAGGATCACAAAGTCTATTGGTTATTTTAGAGAAGATTTTATCTTTCGTGTAATCAAGAAGTTTTACATATGCAGTGGTGACTACTTTTTCTATTATCAATACATTCCACTGAGTTCTCCACTTCATTTCATCAATATTGCCGGATCCCCAGATGTTTCGTCTCGTTTCATTGTCCAAGGAAAAATAACCATTAATTAATACTGGCAACTTAGTTGCAATAGGCAAAGGTAGGAAGCAAAATACAGGACTATCGTTTTTACGAATTTTCCTTCGCAATCCCTTTAAGCATTTTTCCACAGAAACAGCAACACCACCAAAGGGTAACATTTCCACTTTTCCCTTTCCGTACTTGTCGCGGAGAATGTCAGAACATTTTGCAGTTCGATTGAATCCAACTGTCAAGGCAACTATGTAATCAGTATGACGTTTGTTTCCAGGCTGACTCTCCAATAATGATACTTCGTAAACCTCACTCTTTTGAAAGAATTGAAAAGCTGCCATTTTGTCTATTTTTGTGTTATTGCTTAAGTCATAAAAATTTTGAAAAATGCGTTCTCTAGCTAAAGAACTGTCGGCATCCATTTGTATTCTAAAACTGTAGTCCTCTTCATAGCCACCACCAGTCCATGTCAAAATACGAATAAATTTCAAATGTTTCAGGAATATCAGCATTTCTCCCAATTCTTCACTTAAGCTTTCAAGCAGTTTTGAAAGTGCTTCAGTAGTAATAACATCTTCATAGATTTCAGAGCTTCTCAAGCGCAACGGCAATCGGAAAACAGTGCCTTTACCTGCATGAAATATCAGATTTTCATGATAACTTGCCATTAAGCTACTTTGAACATCTCTGAGTGCTTTTAGATTTTTTATTCTTTTCCCGGGTTTCTCCCTGGTCACTAATGGGAAGAAAGCAGCTAATGGATCAAAATAGCATAATGTCTCCTTGTTTTCAATGTCTCCACCAAAAGTATAGAAAGATGGAACATCTGTCAAATTGTATACAGCATTAAATCCTATTCCGTAATGTCCAGTCTTTGCTGAATCATTAGCTTTATTGCCTTCACCTAATTTGGTTATTGCAGTCAAATCATCATTAGAGAATGCGCTGTTGTTGAAAATGCACAGTGAAGGCACTTGCACATGTTCAAATCCAGAACCAGCGATGTTTTCAGTGGAGCGAGGTAAGAAATCCTTAATGAAGTATATTTCTGTAGCTTCCGCATCATCAGCATTTTGAATTAATTCTTTGAAAATTCCTGTGTCACATGGAAACCCATCCAAAATACGTTGCAATCTTATGACTAGTGGTTCATTCTGATAGAAATCTTCTATATCTTCTGAATTGTCCTCAATGTAACGAAGCTTCTTTGGCAACACTCCGAAAAATTCTGCAATATCTGGTGACAACAATTTGTGTGAATAGACCATGAATTCTGTTTTTTCTATTTCGTCAAAGTCGTTAAAACACATAAGATTGCACTCTTGTAAGAAACCATTCTCATCAGGGCCAAAAATGGCTAGGAGTTTACCTTTTACGATAGTTTGAGCATTAACAATTCCTTGCTTCTGCAAAACAGCTTTCAGACAAAACAATAAATTTAAAACTGCTTGTACCTCAGATACATTAAGAGGTTGTTCTCTCTGACTGATTTTAATGTTTTGTAATATCATGGCCAGTGCAAATGGTTTAATTTCTTCTGAAACCTTCAAACACTTGACCAATAATGGAAAATCCTTTACAATGGTTTCACCCAAAGAAAACACATATGGGTGACATCTAACAGGTAAGTCATTTTTGGCAATTAATGACGGACCTACAAATCTATTTGCCACAAAAACAGATTCTTTTCCCATTAATGATTCTGATATCCGGTCAAAGTGATCAGAACAAGCACTGTCTAAATACTGATATATGTTTTGCATGATGCTATCAATGCATGGGTTTGAACTTTGATGTGTTTGCCTCTTGTATGCCTCAATGATAGTGTCCAATTGTGAAACCACAAATTTCCAAGGGACAGTGTCCTTGTATTTCATGCCCAATTTCTGTAACGTCACCTTTTCTAGTTGTTTGTTATGCCGTATATGTGACTTGATTAAAACATCCTCATTAAAAATGAAACCTACAGATCCGAGAATTAACTCACATTCAGAATGAAATATTTCCGAAGCACATTCGAAGAGTGCAACACTCATACAAGTGTTATCATTTCTATGACGTTTGCACTTCTTGCTTTTCATCATTGAATAAGAATCAGCAAGCCACTCAAAAGGCCATTTCAGAGGACGTTTGCTAACAGGAATAAATTTCACCTGCTGTAAAGTTTTCTCAATAGCTTTGTGAGCAGATAACTTATTGATTACATATGCAATTACATTCCCAGCCAAATTGGAAGCACATACATTGCAACGTTTATCCTCCTTTTGTATAGAGTTGATTAGTATCAGTAAAAGGTCATTATTTAAAGTTTCATGCATAAGGCCAATGTTGTGCATCTCTCCTAAAATGTCATGATGAGAAAATATTTTCTCAGGGAAAAAAGCATCCGTTCTTTCAAACAGAGCTGCAAGAAAGGAATTAGGATCAACTAGTTCATTAGGCCTTTTGAGCTCTCCATTATCAAGATTTGGAATGCATTTGTTGCTCTTTAGCCATTCATTGATGTCCTCCTGGTTCATCTTTATTGCATAGCCTATCATTTCATTACGTCTGTCATTATCCTTGAAAATTTCCAAATTTGGAAGAAAATACTTCAGGAAAAAGTCTGTCTTCGAAACAGTCAATTTGCCAATAAGATCTTCATTTTCTATCTTTAGTCGATCATAAAACTTAGGATTAACCTTGACAGCAAATGGAGATAACTGCGTCAAACACTCCATTGCAAATGCCGCCACATTTGATGATAATAACTCAGAGTCCAAGAAAATGCACTGTGAAATATCAAACCATTTCCCATCTCTCTCAAATACTTTATATCCATTGGGCTGAACCACATTTCGATAGAATGATTTTGATATGATATCTACAACTCCAATTTCCTGGTCACTCATAGGCCAAAGTTGCTCAAAGTGATAGTTCATCAACCTGCCAACCAAATGGATATTTTCCAACAAATACAACAGGGCCTGTGTGATTGGGTCATCAAACAGGCATTCATTCCATCGAGCCATTAAGGTACTTTTGTCATCTTCACACATCACTCTTAACATCTTTCTGTCTGATGACACTGAGAATTGACTATTTATATAAAAATCAAACTGGTGTTCTATTGGCAATGGCAAAAAGAAGAACAAATGTCCCTTCTGATAATACTCGAGGGGAACTTCTGATAAAGATAAAACCTTAACATTCACATCATTGTTAACTACTGGTATAGCAATTGCCCCCAGAGGAAGTGCTCCTCTTTCAGTTTGTGACAACTCCAAGCATTTTTTTTCAATAGCTGTTGACCAGCTCACTAACCAGGACATATTAAATCTTCCATCTTGGGTTTTGAAATTTGCATTGGTGTACTGAGTTACTTCAATATTATTTTTATCAAGCAACTGTAGTGGTGTTTCACCTAAACTATTACTTCTTTTCCGACAAACAGCATCAGTAACTGGACATGATGGATTTTTGCAGATCTGACTAGGTAATAAACGAAACAACTCCTTCTTAATTTCAAACAGAAGTGTCGCATCTCTCGGATTCTTAGTTTCCTTTGGTAAATGGAACAACTTCAACTCTACGACACTTTGGTTAAAAATGAACATATTTGCGGAGAATTTCATTATCTTTTCAAACAAGCTTCTTACTTCAGATGATGTGTATACAATATCACTAATGTAGCTACCTTTATTTCTCAAAGGAAGTCTGAATAAAGTCCCATCAAAATCTGTTGGCTTGTAATCATCAATTTTACAATCAAATATACCCTCAAATGGCTGAAATTGATTCTTGAAAACCTTCACCATTTTACGATTTTTTATGAGATGTAGATTAATTCTCAAACCTGGACTCTTGCCAGGCAAAGCTCTTTTAAGAAAGGTCATGTGAGGATCAAACATGACAACTGTGTGACCAGATAAAAAACTTGGAACATCAGTTATGTTGTACACAGAGCAAAATCCAAGACCAAACTTTCCAATTTTTTCTGCATCATCTTCTTTAGTGGCACCATTCAACTTAGTTATATTCTCAAAATCAGATTCTTTGAATTTGGCATCATTATACACCCATATTGCTGGACCCTGGCATTCAGCCATGCCGTCACTTAATAAATTAGATCTAGATTCATTGTTTTCTCTTTCATCATACATAATCCATAACTTTTGTGCGCGAGCATCATCAGCATTCTGGAAAAGTTCCTTAGCTACAGAAAATCCATCAACATAACCATCCTTTAATAAAGCATGTAATCGTCGAGTTAAAGGCTCTTCTTGACCCCATTCTTCAATTGGAACAGCATCAGCCAACATTTGGTCATGTATTGAAGGTACACCAAGAGCTTCGGCAGTTGATTGTGGTACCTGATCATGAATATAATAAACACCATCACCAAGTTCTAAACCCATATCTTTAAGCCATTGAGAATCACAGAAAGTGCACTTCCTGGTTGGCTGCATCATCAATCCTGATGTTTCATCATGTACAACAGGGAAGTAAAGTTCATCTTTATTGAGGTCTGGATGATCTTGATAAACTGCTTTTACCGTATTTAGTATATCCACTGCGATTTTGAGCAGTTTAGAATCAGGTGTTGTTTTGTCCTTGTTCTCAGATATTACTTTTATTTTAGTCAGAGTTTCAACATATAGTTTCAAAGTCTGATATTGGTTGCATCCAATGCCTTTGAAAAAACATTTCAACTCGCTCGTTTCCGTGGGAATGTTATGAACATAAGGCCTCATATCAATGTCATAATCATGAGCATCAATAAAAACACATTCAGGTGCATGAAAACCATCTCCTACCCATATGTATTTATTTTCTAATGAGCCAAATCTGCTATTGAGAGTATTGATGACCTGCTTTAAATCCAGTTTTGAAAGCCATTCATAAATACCAACAATCATTTGCAAGCACTGGGACTTCATGTTTTTGTCAAAAGACTGAGCAATGTTGAATAAGTGGTGAACAACATCAGTCATATCAGGTGGGGTATGCCATTCAAATAAATTTGATAAATTTGGGACCTTACTGCAATGAATCATGAATTTAACAGATCCGGCTATGTTAGCAAACTCTACTGACTTTATGTCAGACGGCTGACAAAGTAATGAAGCTGGTTTGCTTTTCCTGTTTCTAAGTTCTAATCCACGAGGGTAGTTTTCAACAGCATCTTTCTTGACAAGAATACATCTTTTATCACACATTCGAGCTTTATCAATTAGATCAATCCTTTTTTCCATAACAGCTAATAATGCTTTACATTTCATTTCATCAAATATTTGTGTATTTGTGGACATTTTCTCAACTTCTGATGCAACCATTTCCAAATCATCAGTCATAATATGATCAAGTCCTTTCAAACCTAATATCTTCAATCTTTTGAGAAAATCCTGTTTTGAGTGAATACTACCTGACGGGAAAACGTCTTTACCTCTAAATAAATCTTGCAAATACATTTCCGAGGGATCAAATAATTCACAGGGCTTGCAGGTTTGTCCACGTTCGGTTTCCACAAATGGTACTTCTCTCATTTTATTTTGTATACAATCAACACAGAAGTATTTTTCACTCGACAAAATCCAATACATTAAATGTTTAATCTCATCCATTGTATATTGTTCACATTGTGTCAAAGAAGCAGTAATGAGTTCTAATTCAGTCACAGTTTTGCCACCTAAAACATCAATTACAAATGCTTGCTCAAATGCATTATTAAGTCGAATGTAAACGGCTGGAAATTTCACAGGAAAATCTGTGCCAATATATATTGCATTCTGGTCCTGTAGACAACACAACTTACTGCTGGTTAAGGTCGTATGTCCTCTGAGTATATGCAACTTTTGCAAGTGATCTGTAGCAGTTTCCTCAAGTTTGGAATCTATCTTTTTAGAAAGGAATTCTAAAAGGCAAGCCGCTTCTGGTCCATCAATGTTCTTATTGAACACATTGATACATTCTGGTTTTACATTGTCAAACATTTCCCCAATCTTTTCTACATACCATAAGAATTTTCTTTTAATGTTTTCAGAGATCCAATGAGGTACAAATTTGATAACAGTGACAGACAACCATCGAAATGCCTTACTTATAAGTCCCTTATGTTCAACTGTCTCCAAATGCAGTATCAAAGAATTTAAGGGAAGCAATTTAAATTCATCCACATTGTCCCAATTCTGCATAGAAATATATGGAAATATAGAGAGTCTTTGAAAGTCATCTAATGAGTCCATAAATCGAGACTGTATCAAATCCCACACAGCTTTTATCCATTTCTTCCATCTCACCACATCTTCTCGTGGAATAGATATGGTATGCTCTTCATCAAAATTTTCTTTAAGCACACATTCCGTAAGTTTGGCAACAGCAACACTAGTAAGGTTTTGCAGACAAGAAGTACCTAAAATATTGCAATATGAATTATATACACATACATAAACATTAAGTCTAGAAAGTATTAGTATAATCAAACTGGAAGTACAGAGAAGAAATTACTTGTAAGTCATTGTATTATAGTTATATACACAGGAACAGAACTATTTGTAAATATAATGAAAACATGAGGGCCATGATGGCCCTGCATCGCTCACCAGAATAAATATTGATTAACTTGTTACTAAAAAGGTAATAAAGGTACACTTGTGGGCAAATAATGGGGAACAATAATAAACTTGATAAAAGACCATCAAAGGATACTACCAATGAATATTCGTGATGACTGAAGGATGCCACAGACCAAATTTGGTGATGATCCAACCACTGGTACATGAAAACAAGTCATTTTAAGGTATTTCTATGTTTAGCTCTAACGGCCCCAATTAAATAATAAATAAAAAATTTTATTTCAGCAAATCTGATAGAACACTATCTAAAGATGCTAAAAACCAAGTTTGGTAATAATCCATCCATAGAAACATGAGAAAAAGTCATTTTAAGGTATTTCTATTTTTAGCTCTAGTGGCCCCTAAAAGGGAACCGACCAAATTTATTTGAGCAAACTTGAGAAAGAACCATCTAAGGATGCTACAGACCAAGTTTGGTGATCATCCATTCATTGGTTTATGAGAAGAAGATGATTAAAGGTTTTTCTATTTTTAGCTCTTGCGGCCCATAAAAGGGGCCATCCATTTATTTTTGAGCAAATCTGATAAAAGTCCACATAAGGATGCTACAGACCAAGTTTGGTGATGATCCATCCATTGGTTCATGAGAAGAAGATGATGAAAGGTTTTTTTATTTTTAGCTCTAGTGAACCTTAAAAGGGGTCAACTTTTATAATATAAGCAAATTGCAGTTAGAATGTCAAAAGGCTTCTGCACAGCAAATTTGAAGTAAATCCTACTGGTAGTTTCTGAGGAGAAGACCATTGTTGACGCCAGACGACGGAGCATCCACCTACCCATCCTAACAGCTCACCCTGAACCTTTGGTTCTGGTGAGCTAAAAATAAGAGAATGACCAATACAGTAATGCTTCACCTTTTTCAACTTGATCCATCATCCACACCTTGGTCTTTTTACGAAGCTTTGTAGTGACAAAACTGCCTGCTGAACCAGGGAACAGCTGAATGACATCTTGGCTTTCAACAAATAACTGATTTGATGGGGAAAAAGTAGCAAACGTTCCATCAGCAAGGGGAACTAACTCTAATCCTTCCAGATAATGATACGACGAATCTTGAGAGAAATATTCAAGAAGATCTTGTCTTTTGCCAGAGGGTAGTTGTTTGTATGTTAGTGAAGTTTTCATGTGTTCAGCTAGATATTTCTGACTAACAAATTGAAGTCCATCAAATGTTTGGTCGAGGGTATCAATAATATAATCTGGAACGACAACAACTTTTATTTCATCATTCCTAAGAAGAGTTATGACCGTCTTTTGACTTCCCCTGCTTAACTCAGGGTAGCCCCTAAAGTCTGCAAACACCGCATCATGGATTCTGACCCACTGACCACCGCCAGTTTCACTGAACAATATTTCTTTATTTTTACAAAGTTGCAAGAAACTGTTGGCAAGAACTTTCCAGTTAGAATCAACAATACTCAAGTCAGGAATTGTGTTAATGGCAGCATGTACAAACTTCTTATCATGTTCAGATTGTTTAACCAATGTCATCAACAGCAAAAGATAAGCATTTGGAAGTACTTCAGATGCAAGTGTTATGTTCCATTCAATTTTCTTGTCATTTCTGGCTATGTCATTTTCACCAACATCAGGCCAAGATACTTGCCTTCTGTTTTGACTCAGAGCAAAAAATCCATTTATATGGACCGGAAGTCCAGTCATGGATTCATTGTGTTGCGGAAGTGGTTGATAACAGAATATGTGCCCTGCATTGTTACTGTAGTTACCATTTTCATGTACAGCAGCTGCCATTGCAACTATGGGTGGGTAGCCCAAGTGTTTGTCCTTCAGAAGTTTTGTCATCTTTTCGCTCAAGTCGCCACCTTTCAAATAGTTTACAATCAACCATCTTGCTCTTGACTCCTTCTTTTCACCATTTGAGATTTTTTTCGTCTGAACGTAAACATTGAAAACCCAAGATTTTGATTGCGTCTGTATATCAAAACCAATAGATTTAAACTCTTGCAGCAATTGCTGTCTCTCCTGTTGTAGTGTATTCTCATCATTGTTGATCTCTACGACATAATAAGGTTTCTGTCTGCCAACATTCATTGGACTCAAACCAGTACTTGCATCGCTCTGAGACACTTTCATATTCTTCTCAACAGACAGGTTACAATACACATGAATCTGACAAAGTGTTTTTAAGAAAAGTAAACTTTTTTCTGAATCATGAATGAACGCATTCAACAGTGTACTTATCTCTTCATTTGTATATATATCATCAGACAGTTGTGAAGGGACCTGACGAAGTGGAAACCAAAACAAAGTACCTTCATAATATCCCGAGTTGAAAACATCTTCCGAAATACCAAACAGGTCTGTTAGTGCAACCATAACATCCTGAAAGTTTAGTTTTGTCCATTTTGGCATGTTCTTCAGTTTAATCATTGCACATATCTTCTTACTGTCCTCTTCCATAGGATTAATGAATAATGCATATTGACCACTGATAACGCATGGGTAATCTAAAATAAAATTAATGTAAAATGTAGACTATAACAATTAAACTTTTAATTATAAAGCGAAGAAGTGTATATTGTATAATTAGTCAATCCTCTAAATATTCATGAATCAGAATAATCTTTGAAAGTAAAATATGTATTACTGGAGCTAACATCCATCCAATGTTTTCGTAATCTCGTAAAATTTCATATTATTTAAGTGAACTCTGACCATGAAACACTCGATCTGTAAATAAAATAGTGTAACAGATTCCTTCCGACTTCAACTTATTAGCGGGGCCTCTGTAGTCGAGTGGTTATGGTCTATGATCAGTACTCACATGGTTCTACATTTGGGGGCGTCCTGTTAAAAGCTAGAAAAGTTCCCAAATGACTTTCGCTGATGGTGAGATGTTAAACACCAGAAAAAATGAAACAAAAATTCAATTTTATTAAGTGTAACAAAAATATTGGAGAAAAAGTGAGTACATAAATCAGATTTAGGACTCAAAAACACACACCTGTCAAATGAAACACTGATTTGAATCCCAGACCAAAACGTCCAACCTTGAGAGGGTCATCCTTCTTCACACTGACATATATAGCTTTAATTCCTCTCCAGTCCTTATCCGTAAATACTGCATCATTGTACACTGCCAGTGCTGGGGACTTAATTTAATAAAACAATCACTTATAATAAGCAACTGAATCAAAGTTGGCATCAAAGGTGAATCAGTCATATATGTATATCAGTACTATCCAATAAACATAATGAAAAAAATATACACTTGGTTTCCACAAACTTACCTCCCCCGCCCCCAAAAAATATAGTGTTATTAGGTCAGCAAAACTTTTTCTCAAACTGATTCCTTTAATTGGCAGCTAATTGACAAAAAATTATCAGGACTGAAAGGTCTTGAGTCGGTAGAAAAAATAGGGTCTGTCTGGTTAAAAGAAATTATTCATTAGTAATACATAAGTGCATCTAAACTTTCAAAAGTTTATTGGAGCTCAAATGATTGTTATAACTAAATGATACAAAGATGGACATTTAAAATCTTGTACTGAAGAGTATCATACACAAGAATATCAAACTGGTGTGTTTTCAAGTACCGAACAGATCAGAGTAAATAATGATTACACGGTTGAGGATATAACTTTTTACCCGATCTATACAATTCAAATGATAATGCTTTGGTTCTCAGTAAAAGTAAGTATCATATAATAATGCTATATCACATTGAATTTAACTTTTAAAATGGTGGTTTGAAATTGTAAAATCATTTTTTTAAAACATGCCAAGTAGCAAATCCGTAGAATCAAAGGCAATATTTTTTGTCCTAACTGTTAGGCAGGTAATATATATTGCAAACAGCTATAAAACTAAACAAATAAATAGTCACAATATATGAGAGTGCATTTGTAAGAATATTGTGAATATGAAAACAATGGTTTTAGCAGAACTTCATTGATGGAAGCATAAACCAAAATCTAGATACAGTAAAACCTTGATAATGAGACCACCTTTGGGACCCGAAAAATCAGTCATAGTAATGAGATGGTCATATTACCAAGTTTTATCTAAGTTGAGTAACTGAAAGCTGGCCTGAAAATAAGTGACTAGTATAACAAGGTGGTCATTATATTGAGGTTGTTGCTATTTGAGGTTTGAGGTTTTTGAATTTAGAGTAAACTTACACGGAAAAATTTTCGATACTCCTTTTCTCTGGGCAATTCCTTATTCAACTGTCTACCTTCATACAGGATTTTCATTACGGTGGCCTCTGCATCATCAGCATTTTGTATCAATTCCTTATATAAATACAACAAAACATGCATTAGAAACGAAGTACAGTCCACTCTAATTAGAACGAATTCACGTAACACAATTTTTCTATTACCTCAAAATTTTCAAAAATTATCTCTTCCTTGTATTTTGTATCAATTCCTTATATAAATACAACAAAACATGCATTACAAACGAAGTACAGTCCACTCTAATTAGAACGAATTCACGTAACACAATTTTTCTATTACCTCAAAATTTTCAACAATTATCTCTTCCTTGTATTTTGTATAAATTCCTTATATAAATACAACAAAACATGCATTACAAACAAAGTACAGTCCACTCTAATTAGAAACAAATTCACACAACACAATTTTTCTATTACCTAAAAATTTTCCAGAATTATCTCTTCCTTGTAAATATGAAATTCTGTCAGTTAAGACAAATTTGTCAGTGTTTTGTTCCATTGTTCTAAAATTTTCTTGAAGTCCTGATTATCGAGTTTGATTCTTAAATCCATTACTTATTTCCATATTTTATATTATATTCTATCAGCAACAGATGTTTTATGCACCTCGCTAAGAACAAATCTTTGAGTTACCAGTGTTGCCACACATTTTAATTATACATGATTGTCACAGTGCTATGATTTATATGTGTTTGCAACTGGTTTTGTCAAGTATTAAAATAGTCCTGAAAACTTTGTGCTAACGAGGTTCAACTGTATATTGCATTTTCTCAACAATGCTAATATCATGACTTACCATCACATGTTACCCATATTTAATTTTTCTAAAAGGGAGGTAATACTCCAGACATTGATTTGCTCTAAATAGTTCAGTTATCTTTCATGCCCTTATACTGTAGTTAACAGTTTGTTCATACATGTAATGAGATCAAATTACACACAACTATTTCAACACACTTATGGATCAAAGTCAGTGCATATTTAGGGTAAGTCAGACCCAGAACAAGACATCTTACAAGCGGGACTTAAATTTCTATCAATCTAAATTTAAATATTCATATAGTGACTTTGTGCATTACTTTAAACATTTAACCTCAAATTGTGTCTATGATTTATGCAAGTTATGCATGGTTGATAGAAAAGGGTCTTTTTAAATACAATAGCAGTGGCTTACCTTAATAATCTGAACATCATTGCGATATTCATCTAAGATGGCTTTTATTTTAGCCAATACCTTTGGCTCTTCAATTCCTGAGAATTCCTCGAGGTTAGAATCATCTACAACCACAAAATAATCTGATTAATATGTAATATGAATTTAAGTGAAACAATTTGGTACACTACTACGTAAGGTTCACTATAAATAATCTTTAAATAGATAAACAATGATAAAATAACAGTATTTTTTCTTAAGAACAAAATATTTTTTTTAATGGGGTTAAATGTCGCATTTGAGCCAGGGTCATTTTGCAACTTTTCCAGCTATAACAGGGATGACTCCATTCATACACCCATGGTCTTCCTCTAACAGCCTGCTATAAGCTAGCTGGCCAGCTTCCTCACATGTTGGGATTAAAACATACAGTGACAACTAGTTAGTGATTACTAGTCCGAGACAAAACCGCTTGACCATGGAGACTCAAAGTCAAACATAAGGCCATCACTGGGAAAGAAAAAAGATGGCTTTTATGAGCAGTTGTATTATGTTCAGACATATATTTTTTACTGTATCAACAATATTGAATTTTACTATCAGTGTTGAGGCTTTATATATATATTTTTTATTAAATCATTAAAAATATCAACAAGTGTCAAGTTTTTAGCAGAATATTGCCATACTAAAAGAAAATATATGATTCATGGATATTTCGCATTCTTTCATGACATTTAAGAAAGTAAAAATCATTTTCAGAGATTATTTACAGGAGCTGTCATACAAATGAAACCACTTTTATTTGGAAAACTTCAAACCAAAAAGATAATAAACTTTTAGGCACTGAACAGAAAATTTGGACTTCTTCAAAAGACTTTTCAATCAATGGTCTATATGAATTCTCCTAAAGTAAGCCAGAATAGGCTTAACATCATTTCCAGGAGGTATTTCCTGCAGGTATTACCCAAATATATTCATATACAGTAAAACTTCATCATCTTGAGGAGACATTGAAACAGACTAAATGGTCAAGATAAAGTGGTGCTCGTAATAACGATGTAATTGTTTATTTGTTGAAAATTATACACAACTAATAACTAAAACATTTACTGGACCTCAAAAATTTCTCAACAAGTTTTAAACTGGTCCGCCTTCCATGTTGCAGTGCACCAAAGGTCTCTGTACACAAGAGTCAACAGGTACTAGTTTACCTGGTGTAAGCTTAAGAATAGCCACATAAAACAGTGTAGATACAACTAAATTCTGTAAAAACGTGACGCGCACTGGAAGCAAAACATGAATTGATATTTACATGTCAAAAAGGGAAACATTTTTTGTGTGTATTTTTTGTTTATTCATAGGGGGAATTCTTAACTGTTTGGGGGGAAAAATACTATTATTGTGGGGGACTGAGGCTTAATATCGGCTACAGATATGACAGATCGAGGGCCCTATGGTGTGAGGCTTTTATTAGATATAAAGCATTAATTAGGAGTGGGGCATTTATTAGGGGTAGGACATTAATTAGGTGTCGGTCATTTATTAGGGGTAGCACATTAATCAGGTGTGGGGCATTAATAAGGTTTGAGGCATTAATTAGGTGTGGAGCATTCATTAGGTGTGGAGCATTTATTAGGGGTAGGACATTAATTAGGTGTGGGGCATTAATTAGGCGTGGAACATTAATTAGGTGTGGAGCGTTTATTACAGGTAGGACATTAATTAAGTGTAGGGCATTAATTAGGTGTGGAGCATTAATTAGGGGTAGGACAGTAATTAAGTGTGGAGTATTAATTAGGTGTGGGGCATTAATTAGGGGTAGGGCATTTATTAGGCGTGGGACATTTATTAGGGGTAGGATATTAATCAGGTGTGGGGCATTTATTAGGGAAAGGACATTAATTAGGTGAGAGACATTAATTAGTTGCGGGGCATTTATTAGGGGCAGGGTATTAATTAGGTGTGAGACATTTATCAGGTGTGAGGCATTGATGTGGGGCATTAATTAGGTATGGGACATCAATTAGCCTTTTCTGAAACATGATTTACATGCACTTGATAGCTCTTCAGTAGGAGATGAGAAACGCGCACTTGCTACTTCCGGGTAGTACAGCGCTTCAAAAAAGTATCATGGTTAACTCTTCAAAGATATCAAGTCATATTAAGGCATTTCTATTTTTAGCTCTAGCAGTCCCTAATTGGGGTCAACCATTATTATTTCAGCAAATCAGATAGAACCCTATCTAAATATGCTAAAACCAAAGTTTGGTAATAATCCATCCATAAAATCATGAGAAAAAGTCATTTTAATGTATTTCTATTATTAGCTCTAGCAGCCCCTAACAGGGGCTGTCCACATTTATTTGAGCAAACTTGAGAGAGGACTATCTAATGTTGCTAGAAACCAAGTATGGTGATGATCCATCCGTTGGTTCATGAGAACAAGATGATTAAAGGTAATTTATTTTTATCCCTAGTGGCCCCTAAAAGGGGCCAACCATTTTATTTGAGCATATTTAATAAAAGTCTATCTATGGATGCTACAGACCAAGTTTGGTGATGATCCATCCATTGGTTCATGAGAAGAAGATGATTAAAGGTTTTTTATTTTTAGCTCTAGAGACCCCTAAAAGGGGCCAACTGGTAGAATATGAGCAATTGCAGTTAGAACATCAAAAGGCTTCAATATATCAAATTTGAAGTAAATCCGACTGGTAGTTTCTGAGAAAAAGACCATTGTTGACGCCAGACAATGGACGACAGATGCCAGAGCATCCACCTACCCATCCTAATAGCTCACCCTGAACCTTTGGTTCTGGTGAGCTACAAACGGTCATCTTAAACTTCGATCCTTTGATAATTTATAAGAAAATTCAACTGCTCTTTGATTTTTTAAAGTTTAATGGTATTGTCTTTTTTTTAAAAAAATAATATCATCTGGGACCAATTCTTATATTTGTCCCAGATGTGATATATGCATTGTTTATTTAATAAATTCTAGTAAATATGTGTGCCATTATATTTATTTTATCTTGCATTTGCTCAAATTTACTGTGTATAAATAAAAAATACTATCATTTTAAACAAGAGGGCCATGATTGCCCTGCATCGCTCACCAGAATAAATGTTAATTAACTTGTTACTAAAAAGGTAATAAAGGTACACGTGTGAGCCAATAATGGGGAACAATGATAAACTTGATAAAGGACCATCAAAGGATACTACAAAAGAATATTCGTGATGACTGAAAGATGCCACAGACCAAATTTGGTGATGATCCAACCACTGGTTCATGAAAAGAAGTCATTCTAAGGTATTTCTATGTTTAGCTCTCGCGGCCCCTCATTGGGGCCAACCATTTTATTTGAGCAAATCTGATAGAACACTATCTAAAGATGCTAAAAAACAAGTCTGGTAATAACCCATCCATAGAAACATGAGGAAAAGTCATTTTAAGGTATTTCTATTTTTAGCTCTAGTGGCCCCTAAAAGGGGATGACCAAATTTATTTGAGCAAACTTGAGAAAGGACCATCTTAGGATGCTACAGACCAAGTTTGGTGATGATCCATCCATTGGTTCATGAGAAGAAGACGTTTAAAGGTATTTCTATTTTTAGCTCTAGCGGCCCCTTATTGAGGCCAACCAATTTTTTTTCGCAAATCTGATAGAACACTATCTAAAGATGCTAAAAAGAAGTATCATGGTTAACTCTTTAAAGATATCAAGTCATAATTAAGGTATTTTTATTTTTAGCTGTAGCAGTCCCTAATTGGGGTCAACCATTTTTATTTAAGCAAATCTGTTAGAACACTATCTAAATATGCTAAAACCCAAGTTTGGTAATAATCCATTCATAAAATCATGAGAAAAAGTCATTTAAGCTCTAGTGGCCCCTAAAAGGGGCCAACCAAATTTATTTGAGCTAACTTGAGAAAGGACCATCCAAGGATGCTACAGACCAAGTTTGGTGATGATCCATCCATTGGTTCATGAGATGAAGACAATTTTCTATTTTTAGCTCTAGCGGCCCCTAAAAGGGGCCAGCCCTATTTCTTTTAGCAAATCTGATAAAAGTCCATATAAGGATGCTACAGACCAATTTTGGTGATGATCCATCAATTGATTCACAAGAAGAAGACGTTTAAAGGTATTTCTATTTTTAGCTCTAGTGGCCCCTAACAGGGGCCAACCAATTATTTTTAGCAAATCTGATAAAAGTCCATATAAGGATGCTACAGACCAAGTTTGGTGATGATCCATCCATTGGTTCATGAGAAGAAGATGATTAAAGGTTTTTCTATTTTTAGCTCTAGTGACCCCAAAAAGCGGTCAACCGAAACAATATGAGCAAATTGCAAGTAGAACGTCAAAAGGCTCCTGCTCAGCAAATTTGAAGTAAATTCGACTGGTAGTTTCTGAGGAGAAGACCATTGTTGACGCCAGACGACGGACGCTGGAGCATCCACGTACCCATCCTAACAGCTCATCCTGAACCTTCGGTTCTGCTGAGCTAACTATCAAATCAATTCTCAACTGCTGGGTTTCCATGGAAAGCCTATCATGAAGTTCTAATAGGAACGAAACAGAAATTACAACAAAACTATTTAACCCCTCAAATATATTATATAATGTTTGAATTTTTTGACATTGTCAAATATTCCACATAAATACACCAATGAATAAAGGTAGCAGGATTAATTTTACTTTAATCAACAGCCATTATTAATATTTTTACACTTCTTTTTAAAGTTCATTGATGTGTTTATCAATTATTTTCAATTTTCTGAAAACATGACCTAGTTATAAAAATACTTGCATTCAGTATATATTATGACATTGAGGTAAGGAAGATAAAAATGTTGAGGTTTAACCAATTCAGAACCTTTATCTTGAATCTTTATTTGTATTATGAAAAAAAATGTGTCTATATCACAGCTAATACAGTTTTACTATAGAAGAGATCGATACATTTATGCATGCCTCCTTTTATATACTCACGTCTTTACAAATAGAACATTTTTGGATTGATATTTGATACCGAAATCAATCGTTTCAAGAGCAGTTTGCAATACAACTGAAGAATATTTCAACAACTGTATTGATCAATACAATGTATTGTGCACATTGGTAGATTATTGATCATAAAGACTGTAATGTCTGTAAGTCATGTCTACACACTAATGAATTGCTTAATATACTGAATAATTTACTTACATGTATAATCTCAGAGAGGAGATTATAATTAAGTTATTCAGTTTATTATAAATCATTATATTATAAATGTGTATAAACATGATTACTTCATGCATTCAGGCATTCTAGCTGTATATTTGAAAAAAAAAGAGAAAGCTTGGAAAACAATTTACTGAAAATTAGGTGAATCTTGAGACAAAAGCCAGGAATTATAGGCCTTTTCAGAAACATGATTTATCTGCCCTTGATAGCTCTTCATAAGGAGATAAACAAGAAGGCCAAGATGGCCCTATTTCGATCACCTGAGTGAAGATTGCAACTTGTTTGGTTTTCCTATGATTTGACCTAGTGACTTAGTTTTTAACCTGAGTTGACCCATGTTCAAACTTAACCAAGATATTATTATGACAACCTTTTTGACAAGGTTTGATGAAGATCCAATCAAAACTGTGACCCCAAGAGAATTAACAAGGTTTTCCAATTATTTGACCTGGTGACCCAGTTTTTGACCCCAGATGACTCATGTTCAAACTTGTCCAATATATTATTAAAACAAATCTTCTAACAAAGTTTGATGAAGATTCAATCAAAATTGCACTTCTAGAGCATTAACAAGGTTTTCTGGAGCGTTGACCTAGTGACCTAGTTTCTGACCGGAGACGACCCATATTAGCACAATTTTACAACATCATAATACAAACATTCTGACAAAGTTTCATGAAGATCCAATCAAATCTGTGATTTTTAGAGTGCTAAAAAATTTCCAGGTGTGGACAACGACCGACGGACGCTGGACGGCGGAGTAGACTGACTGATGACTATAGCTCACCGAGCACTACATCCTCAGGTGAGCTAAAAAGCTGGAAATACCTGGGCATTAATACTACTATAATCACAGAAATTACTGAAAGCATAAGAAAAACGGACAAAAATATAAATGCATTCGCATAGAATTTGGTAACTTCATAAAATGTTAGGATAATATTGAGCCATGATCATAGTAAGTATAGTAAAACCTCACATTGCAACCACCTAAATATTACAATCACCTTGTTATAATGACCTCTTATTTTCAGACAGACTTCCCTGTAATTCAACTTGATAATGAGACTGCCTCACTATTACAACCAATTTTTCAGATCCCAAAGGTGGTCTCATTATTAAGGTTTTCTGTATTCCAAATAATTGTACAACTACCATATGTGGAATTATCCATTTTAAAGTAATTCTGAGAAATATTACCACAGATCTTAGATAAAACAGCCTTTATCTAACCATAAAATACATCATGCATTTTGTTCACATAGTTTCTGAAGGAACATGATTGTCAGTGTATGTTTTATTTGATAGTATAAAAGAATATTCTTTTTCACGACACCTCACTAGGTATTGATTGTGGCTTATCAGAAGCTTATTCATGTGAGTCTCCTTAAACAAACAGTACAAATCATTATAATGAAGGTCAATAAGAACAGTACTAGAGTCCTGGATAAAAAATATTTATGAGAAATTTTCAAGACTTGAATCTTCACCGAGTAAAATGACTATGTAACACCTTCATCAGCTACCAGAACCACATGTCAATTCTGCCACAACTTCACCATATTATTATGTTCATTTTCATTAGCATTATCTGTAAACATGATGTTTATGTGACTTATTGTCACTACGATGAAACTATACTATTGAAACTACGATGTACTTGCATTCATTTACATTTCTATTTTGTCTCAGCTAAGTCACTGTAACCAATACAAGTGTTTAAAGTACAACATCCATACAGGAGAAGATAGTTTCTTTAAAAGTTTGTGCGCATTAAATATACTTTTTCATAGATTTTTATATTAGACGAGAAAAAAAATAGGCATGTTTTCAGTGCTACTTTTGTACACTGACCTTGAAGTTTTGAACACAAAATGCAAACAATGAAAATCTACCCACACCGATCTTTTTGGTCAATTTTTTTTTAAGTAACTGTAAACAAAATAATTATTTTGTCTGGCCCTTTTGGTAATTTTATAGCGTATTTAGGCCCCTCCCCCAAAATAGTGTTGCTGATGTATGTAAAAAAACATAAAAGAAAAAAAATTCCCTACCTACCGACCCACATATTTTGGGGCATGTAACCAGAAACTAACCTTTTTTTGTTTAGGCCTAATTTCAAACATTCTTATGCACTGACAATGCCCTAGTACATTATGTAGAATTTAACATAAGTCAATTTTAACAAGCAACAAACTTACCCATAGTTTGTTCTTTTTATGATCAACTTTCAATCCTTAAAAATAAAAGAATAATTTTACATACAACACAATATTAACACAATCACATGCTTAAATCATTGTAATCCCAATTGTGGCAAGTCATATGAAACTTTGACAAGAATGTCCATTTCCCTCCATATATGCAGAAGTTACCAGCTCCTTGTGGAAGGGTAAGTTAGTATTGGTTAGTACACAGTCCTGGAAAACTGGTTAGGCGAACCAGTCATCGTATATGACTGAAAAAACTGTTGAAAAATGACATTAAACCCCAATGATAATGTCACATAAAAACAAACAAAACAAATTGATTACTCAATTTCAATTACATTCCACCTAAACGTATCCTAGAAACATGTTTTTATTTTTATCAAAATAAAAACAAGTCTATGTCCAGGGCCTTAAGTAGCCTTTCATTTCAGGAAATTCAGATGTGATTTTCTGCCAAATTGGGAAAAGGTAGGCAGACTTTCAAGATATCATATTTCAACATATTGGGAATTTCAGCATTGTTTTGGGAGGAAATTCTTTCAACAAATTGTAGAAAAAGATGATTTTTTGCAGCTGAGAAGTCACCAAATATTGGCCTCTATTAGGCCAGAAAAAAAGTAGTTGTGTTTACGGTTACCCAACCGACCCTAATTTTTAGGGCCGACCCTAACGTTTCTAACCGCAAAAACGTGGTGCGAAAAACCGGAAGTACGAAATTTTGTGGACGAATGATATTGCGTTCAAGCAACAATTTTTAACAGCAAATACGTGCGATTACACGCTGTCTGCCGACTCTGTACATCACCAACAAAGCCAAAGTTGTCAATCAAATTCACCAATAAACCAACGTCAGCTTCGAACGCAGGATGATTGTCGCTACGTAGCTCCAGCGTGAAAATAGGCTTCTCCGTGAATGAATGGCATTGTCCGAAAACGGTAATTTAATTTATCATATTTCATTGAAATTTGAAAAAAACATGTTTATTTATACTGGCCGTTACAGTTTAATTACAATTTACTTTGACGATTTGGCGTCAAAAAAAGCGAATATAGCCACTTCCGGTTTAAGAATGACAGTTTTCATTTTCTACTTTCGGTTTGGAATTTGGTCGCTGATCGAGTACAAATGTTGTGCTGGATTTAATTTTGTTAAGTTAATGAATGCTTAAAGTAATTAAACATTTATTAAGAATGCATGACTGCTGCAAAGACATGGTTTAGGAAAACAAATAAAACAAATCATGGGAAATTGGTAGACTGCCCGATCTTTGGATGTTTAGCCTTTAGGCTGAAAATAGAGATGCTCATAATTAACTAATTTAAACTGTGACTGAGTCACTGACAACGAAATGAAAATTATTAACTTTTTATTTTAAAGTAATGTTCATTTTTTAATCTGCATTTCAGGCCAAGGCATGATGTGTTCAACTTGTACAAAATACCAAAGGAGACAAGAGTATCCTGTGTGATGTTTTTTGTGTTACCTATCCTGAATAAACATTTGAACTAAAACAGTTCTATCTTTTCTCTTTAAGATGCACCAGATTCCACCAAGTTCAGGAGAGCTAAACCTTTCACATTAATGACCAAATACAGTGAAACCCCATGAACCTCAACAATAGAACCGTTTAATTACATTGACCATTTAATAAAATTATTTTCAGGCCAGTTTTCAATATTTCTTCTATATTTCAACTTCATAATAACACACTACCCTTTGCCACTGAAAGAAGCTCAAATTAATATTTGCAATATGCCTTCCAAAATTCCCAGTTGTGGCAGGTCATACCCTTCTATGAAAATTTGACAAAAATGTCGATTTTCCTCGACATGTGGAGAAGTTGACGGCTCCTTGTAGAAGGGTAAGTTAGTACTGGTTAGAATATAGTCCAGGAAAAGTGTAAAGATTAGGTGAACTGGTCACTGTATATAACAGAACAATTGTTGAAAACAGTGTTAAACCCTGGTGATAATAATTAAGTCACATAAAAACAAGCAATAAAAATTTCCTGGCCAGAACATTGGAATCGTTCCAGAAAATCAAAATGGCATGTTCGCTAATTGCCATGAAGATTGGTGCTCATCAATATGTCCAAGAGAGGAACTTATACAAGTTGGTATGATCCAGTGATATGTTTGATGATCTCCAATCATCAGTTGCACCGAAAATGAAAAATTAATTTGGAGAAATTTTGCATAGATTGTACGTGTTTTGCTTTGGTTTGATGTCTCCTGAACATGCTAATTGTTTTAAGGTGATTTTTAGATACACAAATTGAAAAATACATGACACATTAATATATTGCAGGGGCAATTTAGAAAATATGATATCAGATACATAAAATATTACATGCAATTAGAACTAGAGTATAAAAATTACCATCCCATAGAAAGGGGTCATCTCTGTATACATAGTTCATAATTACTGCACAATATATATGAAAAATACTTAATATAATACTTGCCTTTATCATTTTCATTGTTAGAATAAATAATTACTATCTTAGTGGATCCAATTAATACAATTATACAGTGTGAGTCATTGCTGGTTAACGCCTTATTCACGCAAAAGAAAAGTTTAGAAAAAAAAAATAGAAAAGAAAAATTTTTCGACCTACCTACCCTAATTTTTTTGGTCAAGTAACCCTAAACACAACTATTACTTTTCTAGCCTTATAGAAGGAAAAAAGGCCCTCAGATGTCAATACACTGCACATGTACATGCCTAGTGTATTTAGGCCTAAAATGGCCTAAGGGACTAAAATTGATTTATCATATGATTATATGTATACAATATATACATTATGATTAATCCCAGCAACGTATTTATATCCCCTTACGTCCAAAACTATTTGTACATCTTAATGCACACAACAAAAAATTAAATAAAAATAACTTACGTATAAACTTCAAGCCTACAATGGATCCATAACCCGCGATCCTGTTTTTGGAACTGAATATCGTGGTAGGTAATATTAAAGATACCGACGTATATAGTAAATACTGAACTGTCGTGTAGTCAAAACACATTTGATAGCTTATCAGGTCAAACAATTTTCGGAAAATTGTTTTCGAATAATGCGTATTTGCACGTAGTTTCTAAACCGAAAGTACAATACAATATTGTCCAATCGGTACACCTCCACTGTCTGCGTCTAATAGATTCGCACGATTTACACGGAAAATAGCGTAAGTAAAAGATTGGATTGCAGTAAATTTTATGGAAACCTAAATAAAAAGTTAGATTTTTAATCAATCTACACGGGCGGATCCAGGATTTCTAGTTAGGGGGGGGGGACTGTACAAGAAGGCTGGGCTCACCTATCCTTTCACAGGGTATTCAATAAAATGAGAAGGAATTGTTTTGTGAATTGCACGTTGTATCATTGTGCTACTGTACTCGTAACTTATTGCACGCCTAGCGAGCGAAAAGTTTTTGACATTTATATGTATTTTCATGTAAATATCATATTTCATGATAGAAAAAAAAAACTTTGCTCATGCAATTTTTTTTGGGGGGGGAGTACGCCGGGTCCGCCCCTACCCCCCCCCCCCCACCGGATCCGCCTATAATATATATCCGGAGAAGTCTTACGCTATCCTCCACATTTCATTCTCACGAAAAAAAATTAAAACCCATGATTTTCATATCTGAATAAGTCTCTAGACAGTGAAACATGTTTGTTTTACATCATTTCCGGGCCGCCTGTCTAAAATCAGTGTGAGTCTTCCCAAGATAGCTTCCATTAATTACTAAATCTTTGCTTTTACTTGTTTTCAAAATGTCCATTAGGTACGAGTCTAACACTGTGCATATTATATTCATTAAAACAATTAGTAGCATTACTATATTGAAATCGCACATCAAACGTATAAACGGTGTCTATTCACCGGGAAAAGTATTATTAATACATTTCGTAAAAAATGACCAAAGTGACTGTTGGAATGTTATGTGCGTAATTTTAAGAAAACAGGTACGAATCAACGCTTTAAATATATATTTCTAAGAATAAAGAGTCAAACAGCATCAAGTATTCAAAGCAGAAAGCCAAAAATTACAACAAAACAAAAATTGCAACAGGTACGTGACAACAGTTACAGAACTACAGGTGTTTGCAACGTAATGTTCTAAATTTGGTTGAATAATAGACACGTAATAAAAGTATTATAGAATTAGAAATGTGAGGATGCGTTTTCATAATTATGTTGTAATTGTGACTTTGTGTTATGGAAAAAAAATTCAATGTTTCTGTTTATATAACTTTAAAAAAGTCAAATGCTTCTGAAACAGTGAATTTGTATAAAATGCATTACGTAGTAAGCTGTTATGTATGAAAAACAACTAGAAAGACAGTGATTTGGTTTATGGTAGCTTATTCATATTTCCTTTAGAAATTGTTTACTGAAAAAACACATTAATGCCACTTTATATGATACTTTTTGACGTTCCAAAGTTTACAAGGTACCGGACAACTTTGAACCAGGCACGGGACAATGGTGTTATAATAGCATATAGTGAAATGCATCCATAGTAGATTTATTTTGGTGTTGATTTTATAAATACTATGGATACTAATTTGTATGTCTTATGTAACGTTATATTCTGTTAGTGCGTACGCTACATGTCAATAATGTTTGGTTATGGCTGTTAAAATTTTAAGAAGTTTTGTTTAAGCAATGTTTTAAATAATTAATTTTTAAACGTTGCTTAAACAAAAACTTCTTTCATCTAGTGAATGGACATAAAAGTTGACATGTGTGTTTAACATCAGAGATTTGTTTCAGTTTCATTATCGTTGCATTGATTCATGTTGGTAAACATGTGCTTTTGATGGGAACAAAATATTTAATTCAATATGGCAAGTCGTTTTCTTTTATTTGAAGATGTTACATACAATGTTACGACTCGCGCATTGCTTAAAACATCCACGAATGTCCTTATTTGGTTGCTCATATCTTGAAAATTATGATACTTGTACTGATGAAACTTCGGATTTATACTGTCGACATGTATATTTATCAAAATATATGCACAGAAAATAAATTTGAAGACCTTCATCAAAGTCAAATTTCGTATGGGTATTTGTCGCGGTTAGGTGAGAATGAGCCATACATCTCTGTCATCTGAAAAGTAGTTCAGAAACTTGTGACAGAGTCTCTTTTAGTTTCCATCTGATACTCAAACGCATGCTTTTGTTTTTACTTAATGTGCATTTTTTCACAGTTACGTTTTGTTTTTTGTCATCTCGGCGATTGTTCGTGGTAACTTGGAAAATAAACGAACACTTTCAGGAAATAGTGTACTTTAAAAATAAAATATTTCCGAGATTTTCTTGAAAATTGTGGCATATTTGTCTCCATTATATTTTACATAAGAATTTTTTCACTAAGTTGTGAGATATATTCCAATTTTTGGCTTTATTTCTTGTTTTACAAGAATCCAAAAAAAGCTGACACGTTGACAGACAAGAATGTGAGGGATAACGAACGACAACTCTGGATAGAAATTGGTTTTTAATAATGCACATCACATAATTATATACTTTTGTCACGTGAATAGTTCTTGAATCGGATAATCGTTTTCTTTTGTTCTTTTCAGTATGGCCCTATGTTTTTATGTGACTAATTGTCACTGGGGTTTAACGCCATTTTTCAACAATTTTTCAGTTACATGCGGCGACCGGTTCACCAAACTTGTTTTCCTGGACTGTCTTCTAACCAATACTAACTTACCCTTCCACAAGGAGTCTCGGCAACTTTTCCTCATATGGAGGGAAATCGACATTTTTGTCCAATTTTCATAGGAGGATATGACTTGCCGCGACCGATATTCGAACCAAGATCTCCGGGTTACAAGTCCAGCGCACTAACCATAGGACCACGGCCGCGGCTCAGTATGGCCATGCCAAATGCTGAAAGGCAATGCAGAGGGAGACAAAGTGAACGGAACGAAATCATCATGAGTATTTACACCAAATCTCATGAATAATGTATCTTATTTTCAAGTGCATGAACCGAATATCTTGTCTGACCACTACATTGTAGATTTTTCATTTGATTTGGATGATTTAAATGTTTGTCACGTAGAATGTACCTCAAGCACTTATGCTTCTGTATGTGAGAAATATATATGGAACAATGATTTTAAACATTTCATGGTTTGTCTTGTGATGACACTATTTTTAAGTTGCATAAGTTTGATGATCATGTGACCATGGCTGAGTCTATGAAAGACATTGATAATTGTATTACTGAGTTTTCAAATATTATTAATGATGTAACTTCGTCTTTTAAATGCCGCTTGTTAAATGATACATTATGTTCTGGTGATCATGATAAAAGTCAGCCATGGTTTAATGAAGAATGTGCCACAAAACGACAATTATTTATTTAATTTACTTAATATTTATAGAATTAATAAAAGTGATTTTAATAGGATGAATTTGGTCAACGCTCGTTCTCAGTATAAATCTTGCTTACCAATTGTAAATATGAGTATGATAAATTACAGACAAATAAACTTCAAACCAAAAGTTGTATTGGAATATGATAAAAAAAGTTCTAATGTTATGCAAACAAACATTCAGTTGAGTGAATTTGAGCGATACTTTAAATGTGGTAATAACCCTGAGGATCCGTATTTTACACCTGATGAGGAAGCTTGTATTTTATTTAAAGATATGAAAAGAACGAATTTAAAATTATGTTTGAAGAATTGGATGTTCAGTTTGAACATCAGGAAATAATAAAAGCTATAAAACAATTGGAGACAAATAAATCTGGTGGTCCAGATATGCTTTTAAATGAATTTCTTATACATGGTAGTGATACCCTATCTGTTTATTTATTCTCACTTTTCTATAAAATATTTGAAATTGGTTATTTCCCGACTTGGTCAGAGGGTTTTGTAGTGCCATTGCATAAGAAGGGTAGTTTAAATGAAGTAAATAATTTCAGGGGTATTACATTACTAAGTACGTTTGGTAAATTATTTACTAGAGTTTTGAATAATAGGTTAAATAGCTGGGCTGATATATATAATGTTTACATAGAGGCACAAGCAGGTTTCAGATCTAAATTAGGTACTGCTGACAATATTTTTGTCTTGCATGGTATAATAAATCATGTTTTAAATTTTGGCAAACAACTGTCTTGTGCATTTATAGACTTCACGAAAGCTTTTGATTATGTAACTAGGGATAATCTGTGGACAAAATTAATTAAACTTGTTATCAGGGGCAATATGTTGGACATAATGAAGTCGATGTTTTTAAATGACATTGAGGATGTTTTTATTAGCAAAGGTATTTCTGGCATTGATGTTGATTCGTTTTAGGTATTTTTAATTTTATATGCTGACGATATAGTTATTTTTTTCCAACAGTAAAGAACAACTTCAGTTGAGTTTAGATATTCTTTTTGATTATTGCAACAGAACAAAATTAGTTTTACAAGTAAAACAAAAATAATGATCTTTAGAAAAGGGGGCAGGATTTCACCTAGTACTTAATTTTATTATAATGATAATGAGTTGGAAATAGTGGAGAAGTTTACATATTTAGGGGCAGTCTTTGCGTCAGGTGCGTGTGGAGAAGTTTACATATTTAGGGGTAGACTTTACGTCAGGTGCGTGTGGAGAAGTTTACATATTTAGGGGTAGTCTTTACGTCAGGTGCGTGTGGAGAAGTTTACATATTTAGGGGTAGTCTTTACGTCAGGTGCGTGTGGAGAAGTTTACATATTTAGGGGTAGTCTTTACGTCAGGTGCGTGTGGAGAAATTTACATATTTAGGGGTAGTCCTTACGTCAGGTGCGTGTGGAGAAGTTTACATATTTAGGGGTAGTCTTTACGTCAGGTGCGTGTGGAGAAGTTTACATATTTAGGGGTAGTCTTTACGTCAGGTGCGTGTGGAGAAGTTTACATATTTAGGGGTAGTCTTTACGTCAGGTGCGTGTGGAGAAGTTTACATATTTAGGGGTAGTCTTTACGTCAGGTGCGTGTGGAGAAGTTTACATATTTAGGGGTAGACTTTACGTCAGGTGCGTGTGGAGAAGTTTACATATTTAGGGGTAGTCTTTACGTCAGGTGCGTGTGGAGAAGTTTACATATTTAGGGGTAGTCTTTACGTCAGGTGCGTGTGGAGAAATTTACATATTTAGGGGTAGTCCTTACGTCAGGTGCGTGTGGAGAAGTTTACATATTTAGGGGTAGTCTTTACGTCAGGTGCGTGTGGAGAAGTTTACATATTTAGGGGTAGTCTTTACGTCAGGTGCGTGTGGAGAAGTTTACATATTTAGGGGTAGTCTTTACGTCAGGTGCGTGTGGAGAAGTTTACATATTTAGGGGTAGACTTTACGTCAGGTGCGTGTGGAGAAGTTTACATATTTAGGGGTAGTCTTTACGTCAGGTGCGTGTGGAGAAGTTTACATATTTAGGGGTAGTCTTTACGTCAGGTGCGTGTGGAGAAGTTTACATATTTAGGGGTAGACTTTACGTCAGGTGCGTGTGGAGAAGTTTACATATTTAGGGGTAGTCTTTACGTCAGGTGCATCATTCTCTTGCGCCGAAGTTTTGCCGGGCAAGCTTTAAAAGGTATTTTTATAATGACTAAACATTTATATAAATTTACTGATATTTCAGTGAAACATTAGAAATTGTTGATAAACTTATTTCACCTATTTTGACTTATGCTAGTCAAGTATAGGGGTTCATTAAAGGTAGTACTGTGGAACGTGTTCATTTACAATTTTGTAAAAGACTACTTGGTATAAAAATACTCTAAATGACTTTGTTTATGGTGAACTAGGACGATTAAAATTACAGACTGTAAGATTTTTGAATATAGTAAAATACTGGGTTAAACTATTACACACTGATATTAATAAATATTCAGATATTCGAGTAATCTATATTCCAATATACTATCGTAGAAATCCTAGTATGTTTAAATTGATTGAGATATTTAATACGGAAAATGAAAAGATGATAACCAACTCAAGCATTTACATTCAAAAAGCTTTTGAAATAAGAAACAATTTTCATTTTGCATAACTTTTATTCACTATTCAGTAGTTTGAGCTTATTTTGTCCTAGTCATTTCAATGCCTCAATTAATATTGTTGTTTGATCAAAATTGTTATAATACATGCAATAAAGTGCATTGTTATATCATCATAGATTTGTAAATGTTGATATGACACCTATACTTTACGTATATTGTATGTATTAATAGATTGTATATACATACATTGTGTTTATGCTTTTCCTTTGTACCTATTGATATGTCAATTATTGTAAATGTGTGACTGCGTGGGTCTATGACCTTCCGGTTTCGATTAAAAAAATAAACTATATGTACATAAAGACAGAAGGAGAAAACGAAAAAAATATTTATCCACTTTGTAACTGCTTCCACACGAACAGAAAGAGAGAAGGTGTAGGGCAAATTTCATGATATACAGTGCAACCTCTCCAGAACGGCCCTCTCTTGAGCAACAACCTCCCTCAACAACAGTGTGAATTTTCCCACTGTACGATTTAACTATTAATTTAACCTCTCAACAACAACATAATTTTGCTTCTCCCAAAGAATGTTGTTTTAGAGAGGTTGCATTGTATATGAATGGAAATAAAACGCAACGTAATCGCCATTGAATTAAATATTTACGGATTACAAAACTGTACTCTAAAATATTTCTTACTGATTGATCTTCAAACCCCGCTACATTGTTTGTCATCCGTGTTGATGATGCTAACATAGATAATTATGTATCTAAATAGGACAATTTGAATCACGTTAAGAGGATTAGCCCACACATTTGAATTCGAAATACTTCGATAGGTGACAGTCGGCATAATTAGATGAACGGCCAAAACAAAGTGTTTATGTTTTTGTTGTTGGTTGGTTATTTCGAACGGCAGGGGACATGAAGACTGTCCTAATTTGTATCAAGTTAGCGAAACCTTTCCGCAAAGCGATTATGTTTCACGCGAATTCAAAATGAACAACTGGATACTTTTTTCATACTAGGACAATTTGTTTTGTTTGAATGCTTCCATTAACGGATATTAACGAATATCCACGAATATTAACATTAACGAAAATATAATTCATAAGTAGTATTCTTACAATAGTTAAAAAAATAAAAGGAAAAAATGACGTACTATTTGACAATAACGGATACATATACATGTGTAGCCTAAATGTACAATACTAGTACATCACTGATGCGTTAATTAAAATGTTTCTTTTCGTAAGCTGTATATTTCGTATATATCGTCATCGAAGGGAATAGAAATATAGATCTATTTTAGAAATGATGAATATATCCAGGAAAGCCATTAATTATTTAATTGTTGTTATATAAAGGTTTGTTTCGTTTTAAACGCATGTTGTTTCAGAGTTGTTCTATGTTTTATATTTAGGGTGGACGAAACATTTAGTCTTTCTGAGGTCTCCGCATTTCTGTATACCATGTACCTGTATCATGACCCTTGGCATACGAGCATTCAGTATTTCTATATACCTTCACCAGGGTCCTGACCCTACTGGCACGCAGGGATACAGTATTTCTGAATCCCGGGCGGAAGTAGAAAATTGTACATGCCAAGAAGCTGTTCAGCCGGCTAACGGTAACGGGAGGTCGCTGGTCCTACCCAGGTGTAGGGACTGTGGTCTTCCTCCATCGTTAAAGCTGAAAAATCTCGGAATACCCCGGAGAAAATGGGGGAAAAGAAGAAACCTGCTGAAACCGTGAGCTCCGAAGTACAAATATGCCATAATTGATTCGAATCCAACTAAAGTAATTTTTTATATTCATGAAATGTATTTGATGACACTAAACCATTAGAAATACATTTCAGAAGTCTTCTTCATTATGTTGTTTGTTTTTTTTTAATTTTTGAGTTGGGTCCATATAAGGTCCGGTCATTTGTTCCTGCTTGTGTTGCTTCACGCTTAAAGTAGGACACAATAAACAAAAAATCGCCCCCATTGTTACAGAGACCTCGAAATTGTATATATCTTTATATTACAGCGATACGAAGTACTAATGATGTTCTAGCTCAGCATGGGTTTTTAATCCCCTAATCTTGATAGTATAATAGTCTATGTTGTCATTGTGAACTTGCACTAGTTGGTTGAGCCCTGGTATAACATTGTTGTTATCACGGTGGACACGAAGGATGGGACGAGGAGGGGTCCTTCTTTTGACGTATGTCTTTTTTTATTTTGTTTTGTTTTACTCTTTAATTTAGTTTGATTTGATACATTTGTTTTCCTTTGTATTTTTTGGCTCAGACTCAGTTTTATAATGTCAAACCATTCTTAAGAATGAGAAATGTATACTTTTTTAAAAAATGTGTGAATTTTTAAATCACCAGTTTCTGTAACAAAAATATATCATTTAATTAGATACGTCGTCAAACTGTGAATACAACAAGAATAGATTGTATTTTATGTGACCAGAAATTGAAGAATCGCTTTATTCTAGCAATTCTCCAACGCGACAAACGATAGAAAATGAAATAAAATACACATGGTTAAAATTTTTCTGGAATTTTCAGGAACCTCCGGCTTTTCCCAGGTCGGGACCTTACTGTTTTTTACGAGTTAAGATTTCCGTTTTTTTAGATTTAAATAGACATAATATGATATTTTGTCCCGATGCAATGTAAATCTTACTCAATTTTTTCCCGAGGTAAATATATATTTCATCTAAAATATTCATACAGTTGTTCCACGTTATCTAGAATGCTTGTGTTCTTTTCAGTTAGCTGGCCTAAATCTTTAACAAAATACGAATAATCTAGTACTTTTTTAAACTCTTTAAAAATTGCTGAAATTGTACAGAACTGCACTAAAAGCACACACTAATCGGTTGTCTCCATATCTACAATGTGTTCCGCCAAACATCTGGCCTTCACACTTGGCTTTTAGACATCGATCATCAAAATTTTTAATTTGACTACGTTTTTTTAATTTTCCTAGATTTAATGAATAGATACAATAATATAGTTATATGTTCATAGTTTTATCACAGTGTTCTGTAATTTTGCAGCGTCATTTTTTTTTTTTATTTACATCTAGGTCTTCCAACTTACTCTGAAAGTATACGTATATATGTTAAAACTTGTTAATGTTAATAAAATTTGTTTACCAGTATTTAACACATTAAAAAATATACAATAAAAAATGGAAAAAGATTAGATACTGAATAATATTTTAACAATGTATGTATCAATTGTGAAGTATAAAAGACCAAAGGTAGCAAATCGTAGGTACATTTATCTGTATTGACCAATAAAAACAAAGGAAACAAATTACGATGTATCTTCTGAGAAGAATACACAATACAAATGGGAGAATATAAAAAAGAAAGAAAGAAAAAAACTTAAGAGTGCCAAATCTTCTTATAAAGAAAATGATGGAGATTGTTGTCCAATAAAGTTACAAATTAACAATTATATAAAATAAATGAAACTAACAGTTTGCTGATTTAAGTATTAAATAAGAAAAAGTACATGTAATACATAATGATTATGTAGGTGGGGGTGTCTCTAGTGCTGTCGCAAAACTTGACCATCTGTTATTGTATTTGACTTGATTATAAGATTCTTGTACTATGTATTTTTTAATTTTAAGATGGGCTGCCATATAATTAGTGAAATTAGTTAGTATTGGAATTTGAGACTTTGTTCTGCATGAGAAAATAAATTTACGAGCCAAAAGTAAAACAGTGTTTAGTGCTACATTAATATTGGTCCTGGTATGAGGACTTCCAAATATTAAGTCTGTTGATGACCATAGTATTCTTGATTGAATATCATTTTCTGAAACCCATGTCTTTAAAGAATGCTAAATAATTTGCTGCACGAGTAAATAATAAAATAAATGCTTTAAAGTTTCTGACTCTTCTTTACAAAATGTACATAAATTGTTGTTTTTGATACCAATTTTACAAAGTAAATGATTTATTCCTAAAATCCTAATATTAATATAGTTTTGAAACCACAATAAGTTTGTATCAGGTGTAATAATAAAAGGTACTTTGAGTGTATATTTCCAACCAAAATTTTCATTCAAGTTCAATTCATTATTCCACTTAGTTTTTGCAGTAAATTCCAAAGTATTCCTGTTTACCAAGGTGTCATACAGATTTCTGCACGAAAATTTCATTTTGTTGTCAATAAATGGGTTGATTTGGGATGCTTTTTAATCATTATATTGCATTTTATGACCACAAGTCCTTCACAAATCACTTCTTCTGTATTGTATTATTATTCATGGTGCCACGTGTTTGATTTGACGGTGATGTAAACATTCTTAAAATATATAAAGATATATCAAATGGTTGGGTTAATAACTTAAGCACGTGCAATTTAATTCAAGAGTAATACAAAAATAAGAATATGGTGCAAAGGATCTTACGGTGAATTCTGAATCTTCCGATCCGTGTTCAAATCCCGCGGGCGTCATGTGACGAAACACTAAATTATTTATTCTTCAATTCATACAAATTGTATTACTTTACGGATAATCTAAACTTAGGTAAAAACAAAATATGACGTTTGTGTTGGAATCTCCTTGTCTTATAGTAATACATACTTTCGACTCGTACATTATTCAAAGGATTCCCATTGCTAGTCATATTTATTTTTAAGATCATCTGTCCTCTACAACACTCTTACTTAAACACATTGGGGCTGCTGAAACTCTGCAGTCCATATACAATATAATACAAGTATTAGCTATATTTAATTAAGCCTGACGAAGGTGGGTTTAGAATTCTGTTGAGTTATATTAAAATTCTATCATGTACGTGTATCCGTAAAAACAATTTGGGACAACATCGGTCGAAGAATTCGGTCGAACTTACTTTGCATTGTATAAAAATTAATTTCAAATGTATCAAATAGCTTACATATTTTTCTAATCATTTGTGGCCGTACCGTAAATGCCATTAGGTGAAAACTTACATCCCTTCTGGACATGACTTTCCGTATAAAAAGCATTCATTCATAGATAACATTCAAAATCCCAATGCTTAAAAGCTGTCGTTAAAATCATAAAACATCGTGCACTTCCATTTCCAGGTGCCAAAATCATACACGACAATCAAACCTCAGCACTCAAATTTTTGCCATAGAGATGTACACTTTGAGTGTCAGGGACTCTACATTACATGGTAACGTAGAAGTCCCTGGAGTTTAAACGAATTATTAAAAGAAATACTAAATGACCGCTTTAGAAGATAATCAATTTTATCTGAGCTGATATTATCCTGAGTAAACATCTTGAAAATTTGATGTACACGTACCGTTAATCTCGCTGAATACTTTAAATACCAGTTTCCTTATCCCCTTATGTAATCTCAAATAGCCAGGCCAATTTTACAGCAGAACAATTTCCCTCACGATTCTGTTGTGACTGACTACCCATCCATATAAGATTACAACACAAGGAGGTTAATTCTCCAATTACACAGTGTAAGTAGCAGTAGATGTATTAATAATTACACTGTGTTTGTAGTAGTAGTGGATGTATTAATTATTCCAAAGTGTTAGCTGTATAAATTCATTCATTATTACAGAGCAAGTAGCAGTAGATGTATTAATTATCACACTGTGTTAGTAGAAGTAGATTCATTTATTATCACACTGTGTTAGTAGAAGTAGATTCATTAATTATCATACTGTATTAGTAGAAGTAGATTGATAATTATTATGCAGTGTTGTAGCAGTAGTGGATGAATTAATTATTAAGCTGTGTCAGTAGAAATAGATTAATTAATTATTATGCAGTGTTGTAGTAGTAGTGGATGAATTAATTATTAAGCTGTGTCAGTAGAAATAGATTAATTAATTATTATGCAGTGTTGTAGTAGTAGTGGATGAATTAATTATTCAGCTGTGTCAGTAGAAATAGATTAATTAATTATTATGCAGTGTTGTAGTAGTAGTGGATGAATTAATTATTCAGCTGTGTCAGTAGAAATAGATTAATTAATTATTATGCAGTGTTGTAGTAGTAGTGGATGAATTAATTATTCAGCTGTGTCAGTAGAAATAGATTAATTAATTATTATGCAGTGTTATTGTAGAAGT
This sequence comes from Lutraria rhynchaena, assembly GCA_008271625.1. Taxonomy (NCBI): domain Eukaryota; kingdom Metazoa; phylum Mollusca; class Bivalvia; order Venerida; family Mactridae; genus Lutraria; species Lutraria rhynchaena. The sequence goes on along the minus strand of VIBL01000149.1, from coordinate 4,274 downwards.
AAATGCATTTATTATTACACGTTGTTCGTAGTTGCGGATTAATTATTACACGCAGTTGGGACCTCATTAACCACGAATAAACGTAACAAAATCCATCTTAATAAAACAATCTAAATTCTTTATAAAACATCTACTTCATTGTTTGCGAGTGGTATTTTATTGTAAGCACAATGATTTTGATACACATGTATTAGACCTGCAGAACGTCTGCCTCAGCATTTTACGAGTTGTACACGATTAGTAGTACGTTTTTGTAAATATGCTTAAACAACGCTTGAAGTTCATCAATACTAATCGCATAACGCCATGTTAAAAAACTTGGCTTAAAAAATCCATATTCAAAATCAAACCAACAAAAATTAGCGATTTTGACACAAAACATTTTTCGTTCAGCCTTTTTTAAGTTGGTCTCATCGCAAACATTTATCTGACTAAAATCTTTGTATACATGTGTATGATTGTAGATACTTGGCTTGCATTCTCTCGATTGTTACCAGTATGGAACAAACTGTGCCGTGGACTTTGCGCGGTAAATGGTACCCAGCGCGATCAATTAGAGTGACCAATCACTTTAGCTGCGATTTTGAGGTACCTCAAACGATGCAATTCTTCATTGTAAGTTTGACAGCTGCTAGCAGAATCATGCAAATTAAGGTAAATGTTCCCGTCCTAGTATTTAGATTAGATGCATTTGACAAATACACCGTATCTGGCTGACGGCGATAGTTACCTCCCCTGATAATGTGCCAATAATCGATATTGTGTTCTTGTTACGCCTAAATATTGTTTACTTATTAATTCCATGACAAAGAATGATAATAGCTGTATTTTTACTCATTAATTCCAATATTTTCTCGTTCACGAAATCCATTATCAATATACATACATTATGTTTGTATCACCTTGAAACGTCATTCGTCGTCACCATAACTCCCCATACTGATGCATTATGTCTATTTATTATTTGTTATTTACCTCACGCTCCCATGTGGTCTGTACCGTTACTGTGAAAGCTTACTGTAATTCATCGCTGTTAACTTCCCTAGAGAAACAATCTCTCATCCACAGCATAATTTTGCTTCTCCAAAAGGGTGTTGCTTTGGAGAAGTTGCACTGTGCTAATGCTTGTCAATGAATTGACTTGTACAAACGTATGACTGCATAAAGAAGCTTACAAGCTTTTTGACAAACTTCCTCACATTATTGTTCGTAAAAGTAAAAATGAATCGTTAACATTTGGTCTAAATGCGTTGTTTTTATTCATTTGGATCTATGGTTGTTTTTTATTACACTGGATTTTCTTATATGTCGCGTCTGTGATAAAAATGTACACATACACTAACATAAACTCCGAAGCAAATTAATGAAATAATCTTACATTATAAAATATTACAACAAAATAAAGATCCCCTAATGGTCGAGTGGTTATGGCCGTTGACTAGTGATAACTACCCTTCACTGGGGTGAGTTCGGAACCCATCCAGGTCTAAGTTTCAAATGTGACGAAGCTGCGCAGCTAGCTTACTGTTCGGTGTAACCCAAGGGTCTTTCTCGACCATTAATGTTGGGAAGTCGCTAAATGACCCTGACTGTTAGTGCGACGTTAAACCCAAGTGAAAAAAACATTACCACGAAATGAGATGTCGATATTTTGACGCAGCTGTTCTAACGGTAGTTAGATACAATTATCATAGTAGTGTTTACTGACTTTTACAATATATGTACATGTATATATATCATTATAAAACACTACCTTCATGAAACCATTCTGTACCAGTCATTTTTTATGCTACAAAATTATTCTCAAAATATAACTACAGCAAAATCGTTTTGGCAAAAACTATACCTATTATTATTTCAATGCAGATGTGGTCTGATAATCAAATTGGAATTGAAAGAAAATATTAAAATGGGTCCGAAAACAAGACGTCTTTAAGACAAGATGGTCTAAATAAATAAGTAGTCTTTTAGTGATGTTTAACCGTAATTTTCTTTATTTCCAGACATGGTCATTGTTAGAGATGTCTAGGACAGACAATACTGTTCTATACAGTAATCTAGTAACCATGTATCCGCCTAGAATGTCATTACAGTTTCATGTGGAAACATTTATGTTTGAAGAAGCTTCCGGTACGTGCGAACTAACAAATTTATCTGAGCGTCCTTTTATTCTGCCGATGATCACGATTGGTCTTCCATCCGACAGTCTTCCAACGACAACTACACGTAATTATTTTTTTTTTGGTTCATTTTAACCAAATCAGAAATATATGTATGTATACATGATATTCATTAAAGTTAATTAGAAACTAATGTATAAATAAACGGGAGCAGTTTCACATGATTATAGTTTATGTAATTACCATATTTTAACATCATCCGTTCAGTCATGTATTTTAACATCATCCGATCTGTCATGTATTTTAACATCATCCGTTCAGTCATGTATTTTAACATCATCCGTTCAGTCATGTATTTTAACATCATCCGTTCAGTCATGTATTTTAACATCATCCAATCTGTCATGTATTTTAACATCATCCGTTCAGTCATGTATTTTAACATCATCCACTCAGTCATGTATTTTAACATCATCCGCTCTGTCATGTATTTTAACAACATCCGCTCTGTCATGTACTTTAACAACATCCGCTCTGTCATGTACTTTAACAACGTCCGCTCTGTCATGTATTTTAACAACGTCCGATCTGTCATGTATTTTAACATCATCCGTCTGTCATGTATTTTAACAACATCTGTTCTGTCATGTATTTTAACAACATCTGTTCTGTCATGTAATTTAACAACATCTGTTCTGTCAATAATTGCGATAAAAACTTTTCAACATTTTGTCATAAAAGCAATATGGGGATAATTTAAACTATTGTCACTTTTATTGTCTCAGTGAAAAAAATGTAGGATCTTGAAAATGGACAGACTAACGGGTAGGTGTTGTATTTATAGATCCAAGTATCTTTTTGCTTCTAGCTTTACATTCCACGTGGTCCTCAACATGGTCATCAGGGACAAACCAAATTCACTGGGCATGCCAGACAAAGTCTTTTTTATTTCATTCAGCCTTTGAACGAAGGTATGAAGGTAAGTTTTGTGTAAAAATACTCTGGTATATCGTTGTACGTTCCTAGAGCGATAAATTCAATGTATCGCCTGATACTGTATCGGTAGTGTGTTCTTGTGTATCGGTATTTTGTTGTACATCCCGAGATTAAAGTTCGTTCGTTCGTTCGTTCGTTCGTTCGTTCGTTCGTTCGTTCGTTCGTTCAACGACCACTTTCTTTCGTTCCAAAGTTGGTCTTAATATCGAGGTTCGTCTGTATAGATGATACTTTTGGCGTAATTTTTAGTAAGCGAATTTACTTGTACTGCAACGTCTTTTCTATCAGTTTGTAAATGAATTTTCTTTTCTAGCTATCAGTTTGTAAATGAATTTTCTTTTCTAGCTATCAGTTTGTAAATGAATTTTCTTTTCTAGCTATCAGTTTGTAAATGAATTTCAGTATTCGCTGTATTTTTTTCTTGTCTCTCGCCGGAAATCGTTCTACCTCGGACCATAAAACACATTTTTGGACACATCTGTTATTGTTTTTATTACTCATTGTGATTTCCTTCGTTCATCGCCGGTAGCATAAATGAACTATTGACGTAGACAGTTCCATTTTGACCCTGACAATCAGAATACACTGTTAGATAAAATATAGAAAAAATATCTTCTTTTTTTCAGAACCGGAACCGTATGTCCCCACGACAGCCCTACGTGAGTATAACACGGAAGCATATGTGATCAATTGAAGATTTTCACTTTGCTTTGATTGTTTCACAGTTCTTGCAATGTATATCTAATCTTATCAAAGACTATTCCGTGGACCACGTTATAGAACATGCACTGTGTTTCGTATACTCAGGAGATATTTCAATCCACAAATTTTAGAGATAAGCCGCTATATCCCCAGACCAAAACGAGGAATAGAAGGGCCTGATTTTGACGCTAATTAAATGAAATTATATTCCTTAACTTCTTGTTGTAAGAATTCATACACTTGAAAATCACGAATTATGTTAATGACGTTTTAAGTCTGATTAATTTCTACGTTAGCATGTATGAGACTATCGAGTTGTACAGAATATATCATTGTGTGTATTTTATTTATTCCATCAGCGATTAGAACTCCTAAGTTACCAAGGATACCCCGAGCAATTTTTGGCGCCGACGGTAAGAAAAATGATGACTTTTAATGTAATTTAGAGACTAACTG